>OZ022587.1:12959861-13041961 GCA_963669155.1 Arbacia lixula | reverse complement strand
AGCTAAGCGGCCCCAGATGGCGAGCTGGATGTTGATCATGTTGGGGCTGCAGTCGAGGGTCGCCATGGCACGTTCGCATACTGTAAGAAGAGGTTGTTGGCCAATGGGACCTACAAAAAGACGCAAGGGGAGGGACACGTCACTGAACATCAGCATCATCATAATAATAATCATAATCATCATAGATCGAATTCATAAAGTGCTTCATACAAGATAAGGGAGAGAGATGGAGAAAGAGAGAGACAGAGAGAGAGGGAGAGAGAGAGCAAGAGACTAGGGAGAGAGAAAAAGAAAGTGAGAGATAGAGAAGAAGAGAGAGAGAAATGAAGAGAGATAGGGAGAGAGAGAGGGAGAGAGAATGAGGAAGAGGGCGGAAGAAAGAGAAAGGGAGAGAAAAGAGAGTGAGAAAGAAAGAAAGAAAGAGAGAGAGAATGAGAGAGTGAGAGAGAGAGAGAGAGAGAGGGTGAGGGGGGAGAGATATTTATATAAGAGCTATTAATTAAGACCCAGTAATAGGCCTATAAGTTAAGATACGGGGTCGTCAATTATGCATTGTTCACATTTACCCTTTATGCGCCACTGTCGCAGTTTTGCACAACTACTACACACAAATCACATAGGACAGTAGCTGGTCTAGCACAGAAAGGCTTACCATTCTACTCTGACAAAAGGAAGAAAGTGACAAATCACTCAAATCTGGGTTATTGGTATTCTTAGATTGTACCCAGCAGTCCTTACATACGGCCAAAATCTGGACAAGAAATATTCATCTTGCTGTGAGATATTCAATCTGATATGGTGTGGTTTTGCACTGATGCCAATGCAGGTGAAATACACATTTTGCTCATTTACAAGAAAAGTCTCTTTAGTTAGTTACTTCCTTTTGTCAGAGTAGTGCAGCATTGGACCACTATCGATACCCACACTACAAGTCGTAGATAACACACGAAGCATGGCACGCAAGAAAGTATCCAGTAAAATCAAATTATAAAAATAAAAAGATATGGAGCTTATCCCCCCAAAATTACAACGGGACTTTTCGCATAAAGATATTAAATGAATCAGAATATAGGGTGTGAATTAATAACTTATTACATTCATCTTGAAATAAACCTATTTCATTTGTTTCAGTGGTCATGGAGAAGGGGGATCTTTTGTCAATCATGTCCGATGTCCCTTCTCTCAAACGCAATGGACAACACTTCCTCTTACAATATCTGGAGGGAAGGGATATCGGACATGATTGACAAGAAATCCCCTTTCTCAATGACCACTTTTGCAAGATGGAGGTAATCAGTTATAGTTTCATACCCTGAAATATCGTTCTGAGTAATCCGAATGAATATATTTAAAGTTGTCATTGCGGAATTGTATTTTTTATTGGGACAAGCTTTACTACGGTCATTTTACATTCTCACTTTCCATATTAAGATTTATTTAATTGACTCTATCATTTTGAGGAGTGTGTCTTTGAATGCAACCAATGAAAGCCGTAGAGAGAGAGAGAGAGAAACGAAGAAAGTCATAACTCACCGGACACTGTAGTGGTAGCAGGAGTCGTCGTGGCTGTAGAGTTAAAGAAAAGATTATTCTGGTTAATCAACCAAATAAGATGCTAAGGCTTGAAAGATGGTCTGTCCCTTTTACAAACATCTAGACTTCATGAAGGTTTGCGCATATTTAGCACGTATCTTCGGGATACCAACTGTGAAATCTTAAGGTCAGATGTACTCTAACTCCCGTAGAATAAATGAAAATGTAACTAGTTTCTAATGAGATTTTTTTTTCGTTTTAAGAAAGCTCGTTCAATTATCAAAGATTATATTCCACTTTGTCGATTCCGCTGAAAGGTTATATAGCCACTCTCTCTCTCTCTCTCTCTCTCTCTCTCTCTCTCTCTTTTAACATAAATTGCTTTTATTCATGTTCTTTCATAAAGGAATGCATACTTTTCACAGCAATATGTGTGTAAAAAAACAAGTCTCTAATGATATGTCAAACGCAATGGTTTAAATGGTAAATATCCTTTTTGAAAAATTGATATTTTCCACAAAAAAAAAAACACTGTACACAACAACACCACGCACGTGGTGTCAAAAAATCAAAACTTTTAAATCAAATAACTTTCTTTTCCTTTGACCAATTCTCGTCAAACCTTCACTAATACATGTCTTCCATGTGTCTCCTTTTATTGAAACCAAAATATTTTCTGGGTGAACTGTCCCTTTAAATCAAATCATCGTTTGTTCATTGTTTCAGTTTTCTCCAAATATAATACATGAAACTGCCGATGCGTTTTCATGGTCTGTGACTCACATTTTAATGATATTATATTCGACAAATTTACAATTCGCGTTCCACTCCCCTTGCACTTCACTTTCTTTGAGCTCTCACCGTGAATGGACAAGACTCGTGCAGATGTTTAAAATTAAAATAAAAAAAATACTTACTCGGTGGAGGCGTGGTCGTAGTTGGTACAGGCGTGGTCGTAGTTGGTACAGGCGTCGTCGTAGTTGGTACAGGCGTGGTCGTAGGCGGTTCTGCGGAAAAGGACATGTTCCAGTTAGTAATAGCTATCAATGAACATTTTTTCCAAGGAAAACTGTTTTTCAAAGGTTTGATGAAAATCCGTCAAAATGATAAGAAAGTTATGACGTTTTAAATGTGAAACGGCACATGCGAAATGCTCTCCCAGTTGTTGTGTGCTGTATGATTACATGCATTGCTCTTGTTCTGTTTTTTGAGGAAGGAACGTTTTATTTATTGACATTTTACATAAAACAAATTGTACACAACATATGGGGGAGCACCTTGCACGTGACGTCACAAAATAAATCTAAAAGGTCAAAGCTTTCTTATCCTGAGACGGATTTTCATGAAATTTTCACTAATATGTTTCTTTTATGTTTCTGCTTTTTGTTTACACCAACTTAATTTCACGGTGGACAAGCCCTTTAATGATCATTCAATGTTTGATTTGTTACAGATAATCTGGTGAGAGGCGCGTGACCTTATCAATCTTTTCTGATCAGAGTTTGTTTTCATTAGCCCCATGTGGCGAAGTAGCTAGCTAGTTCTAATCGGGATAGCATAGCCAGATCACCATGTGCGTCTCCATTAGCCAGATCAGGCAAAATAGCTAGCTATTTGGTCGAGAAAATCTCCCAAGAAATCTTGGGCTAGATGGAGCTAGCTCGGAGCGTCTTCATTAGCCTGAAAATTTTTCGAGCCCAGCAAGCATCAGCGCGCACTGAGATATTGTTTCCGTTGAATTTTTATACGTGCATGAATACGAGCTCACAACCGAATCCATGCGGTCGTGGCCTATTTCCGACCCTCACTGCGCATGTGAGAACATCGGGATAATCTATACATCCAGAGCTCAAGCTTACGCCTGTCCCGAGTTTCGAACTAACGAAAACGCCATTGCAACTTCAGTGTAGTTCCCAGGATCAGCAAACTAGCTCGCTATTTCGTCTGATCGGGCTAATGAAGACGCACCTATATGTGATTAACTCTTAGTGTTCCAGTCACGCTAGTTCCCTATGTGAACTCTGTGTGTACTACTCGTGGAAATACTTCATTGAATTAATGAGTTTATATACCAGTAGTGGCTGTAGAATTACAGGTGTACATTACAGACAAGTACTTGGTAAGGCCCGCGCAGGGGTCTCCGCCGAGGAGCGCGTTGCTTGCAGCCACTACGCAATGGGAAACGCCGTTACACGAGTTCTCGACGAATGGTACAGCCGCGGGCAGAGAACATTGAGCGTTAGCAACCCCACCGCCACACTCATTCCTTCCGTCTATTCGGCCGTAGTTAACGGACACGATGTAGATGAGAGTGCCAGGTAAATCACGACAATTCGCCAGGTTGAAATTATTCTCACATGCGATCACCTCACGCACTTGGGCTGAGGGAAAAGGTGAGGAGAGAAATCCTGATCATTATCAGAAAACTTTATAATTTGCACTAATTGTAAATGTACATTTACATAACATTATTTCAAACTTGAGTGATTTACGATCCCCTGGATGCAAATGTGACATCTAATCAATTGATATTCACGAAATAATCACTTTTTGACAAATGGCTATCACAACGTGTCTATATTACATAGTTGCAAATATGATAAGTTCTTTTTGTGCGATTCACTTCATCTAAGCAGAAATGTGTTATGGGAGGGTATGAAAAAAAATTATTTCTTTAAACCCATGCGTGGCACCTCCGAAAATAAAATGTCTTTTCAGCATGTGCTTTTCATGTGTTTTAATAATAACGAACAGGATCGCGTAGCAATGGTTTCTCAGATAGAACAAAAGAAATGTAGAGTCTTATTTCGCTTGTCCAGTTCTGTTGGATTGCATCAATACTTTTTTGCATCAATACTTTTGTGAAGAAAAGAGATATCAGCGAACAAAAATAAAAAGTTTTTTCTACTAAAATATCTCAGTTGCACGCAAATGCACGCAAACTCTGTTAAATGAAAATAAACAGCTTAAGATACAATTTTGATAATGATTGAATCCCACATTTGCGGAAATCTGCGGAAAGTGAAGAAATTTGTTAATTGTGTAAATAAGAATATTATCTTATATCTCCGTTTGTGCATCATTCAACAATTATTTAGAAGAAAACCGAGTACAGGATCTTCAGTGGTGTTGGCCGTAACTTTCTTGAAAATTGCACAAAAATGTGATAAGAAACATAGCTTCCAGAGACAAAACAGTGAATTAAAGATATTGAATTTCAAGTTGACAGCAGGTAAATGTCGGTGCCGCGCATGGGACATCAAAGCATTGTAGTGATTGTGGAATGCTTTTGACATTCATTAGCACGTTTTAGTATCCATACAGATGTTTGAATATATTATGCTCGAGTTGCTTCTCCTTCCTAAACACATCCCTAATCTAAGCATGGACCTATCATGGATGGACTGCGCTCGGATAGACTTCCTTTGATCTATGATGACCGCCGCCTCATAAAAATTCAAGATGTTCAGGTGTTTTAAACAATTTGCTGTTTTGAGAAATATGTCACCCGTTCAGCCTTCGCTGGGAGCTCGTAGCTGATCTTTTTACATACACTGTGAATTAGTTTTGGAGTAGAAAAAAAAAATGGTCCGTAACTCTTTCGGACATCTCCGGACACGAAATTGAGGTTGTTTCCATGAAAGATGAAAAAAAAATAAATGAACGGTTTACAAGATATTTTGGAGGAAATATGATTGCTTTATGTGCGATATGGAGGCATTTCTCTGGCATATTTTTCTTTAACATTTTTCTCCTTTTATCACAAAAACGAAGCAACAATATAATCTGAAATTCGCAGAATCGTATCTTTATAAGATGAATATGCTACTACTGCACATGCACTTCAGTTCATGAAGTGGTTCTAAAATCTTCTGCGCATACAGAATATATATTCCTCAAAATGCAACAAAAATTCGTTTTGCATATTTGGCGGCGGTCATCACTGGATCAAAGAACCAAATGCGTCAATTATTCTATTATGCTATCAATGAACGTGACTGGTGTATGAATTAATTATTCTTCGTGCTGACTCCAGTTCTAACGCCTTCCTGATCTAAGCAACTCAGAATCACCAGGAGTTATGAAGAAATCTTGCTAGTCTTCCAGACAGGAGTTATTTGGAATATTCCCGTCAACCCACAATCAGAAAGATTCAGAGCAATCAAAGTAACTACTGGATAAAGGCCAACACGAAGCGAGCATTTCAAAGAAGAGAAAAGAACTCGGGCCCGTGTTGCCCGCACTTTTGCAATTCAAAATGCACCCAACAAATGAAAAAGTAGGCACTAACACAAGAAAAGATATTTAAAAATGTAATTAGTACGTAATCTAGCGTTTAAAAAATCAACAGACTTTTACACTACCATCAACACGACGTGTATACAGATGCGGACATTATCGCATGACCGACATGACCGAGCGCGTTCATTATGATTCAACAATGACAAGGATTAAACCAGAACATTGCAAATATTGAAGCATCCAGCTTTGTCTAGTATGATACCAACTGACCCCTCCATAAAGATATTTCCACTGAATGTTAGGTATTTCAATGTTAATTCAGCAATAAAGTGGAAACCATCATAACCATCGATGTTATAATAATAAAAAAAAAGAAACAAAATTGATTAATCTACTGCAGACCATTGTGCCTTTGACTGGAACGAACTGCCCCAACAATTAACAATATTGCACAATCACCTCATAATTTCATAATTTCTCATGCCTATACCAAAGAAAATCGATCTTTCCTTTTCTAAAAGACAAAAAAAAACATTTGAAGAAGACAAATCAACAATTTAACCTCCACACCGTCCATAATAAGTGGTAATAAGAATTAAGTGTTTTTTTAATTGTGTTGCAATAATATTTGCATTGTTTTTCTTTTGTACATTTTTGTTGTGTGTGTCTTGGTCCGCCTCAAAGTTTGCTTTAAGTTATTGATTATTTTTGGTATCTTTTGAACATACCCAACATGTCCCATTGGGCACACCTGAGTTATCAGTATATCAGCCGGTATATCGTTTATCGATACCTACTTAGAGATGGCGCTATTCACAAAATATACACAGAGCTCTTAATACATAGAATATGTCCAAGTCGGTTCGAGTTTTCTTTTTCTTTAATAGGGAGCAATATGGTGCGTATTCTTCTGTTATCTGCTTGCCTAACAAAGCACCACGCGCCATGCTGCTCCCTAGAAACCGAGTTGGCCAATCCCTGTGTATTAAGGGCTCTGACTCTTCCGAAAATCAATTAAAGTGAAAGCACAGAATACAGCATTGAATATATATAATCATTCAAAAATGTATTTAATTGGTATATTTGTCAAGTGCATACTTACACCATCCTCCTGGAATCATCGCCACTCCAACCACGATCGCAAAGACAAAGGAGAAGGACGCCATCTGCAAAGAAAGAAGAAAAGAAATGGCATTATCATGCCTATTAATAGTAGTATCTAAGCACTACTGACACCCTGGTGTGCCAGATATAATGGTGTTGTGTGTATTAGTTATGACAAAGCACATGTGACGCACACTGGGATCATAAGAGTATGTAAAATGTATCACCCATCGCCGGTTTCGATGGCGGATCGTGACTGTTCGGCATTAATCGCTTTATTAAAAAACAGTGCAAATTTTTGTCTTTTGATTACTCTTAATGCAATATATATATATATATATATATATATATATATATATATATACATATATATGCAATATACTTCAATTACAGAATTCTGTTTATATTATAGACATCATTGATATGAGATATTGATTTTGCTCCCCTTTCATAAGGTCTGATTTTACTGTTTTATTATTGTATTTATCGTGTTGAATGTACCATGACTATTTCTTATTTTATTTATCGTGTTTCTATGTATTATGATGACTTGTTATTGTATTTAATTTGTTTATATGTAATGTGATTTTTATTGTACCGGGCCCCTTGGTCAGTCAAGTCCTTTTGCCCGAAACGGCGAATCCATCATGTGTCCATTATTAGCCATATTCGGAGAACGCTCGGTGATGCGCGAATAATTCGATGCGAACTGCTCCCGCTGAGCCGTTAGATCGTATTCTCCTTCCAGGCTGCCTGTACTATTCGAAATTGAAAACTATGTGTGCGCGCTGCGAGTTTGAAGCCGAAATCCCTATCACAACACGTCTGAAATGCTTGCAGCAAGCCTCACATACAAAATAGCGCATCCATGCATTAACCGCTACGGTAAATGCGTATGTGTATTGTACGTGTTTGACGAATAATAATCCCGACGTATTGAATTAGGCTATCTGCATAACAATTTGAAAATTGAATGCTCGGGTACGGATTCATTTTGCCAATAACATAAGTTCCACTGGATAGATCATCTTTTAATTTTTCGTGATGAAACCTTAATACTGTTTAGTTAACATAATTTCTTTACACGATGATCTAACCGGTGGCATTTTTAATATGAATTTTTAAAATCATTTAATTGGATAACGGTCGCGGTTTTCCATTCACTTTGCACGCGTAGGCGAAAGTAGGTGAACCGACGGAGGCTCGATGAATGCGACATATTCTCCGTTTTCGGAGAACTTGTTCATTCTCCGTTATCGGAGAACGGCCCTGACTGTTGGTAGAGCAGTTTTTTTTTTAACTGAAAGGGCTACCCTGTTTAAATAAAACTGAATAAATAAATAAATGCGGCTCGCTGGGAGCTTGCTTAGTGACGTGCATCGGTAATAATAGCGATATTATCGTGGTTATGGTATATGAACGGAGCTACGGTGTCATCAGGGAGGTACACGGTGACACGGCGGTTAATGCGGTATGGACTCCACCACCTTACAGGGAGATCCGTGTTTCTACCGCGGCAATCCGCGTTGGCGCCCTGTTCGAAACGTGTTGAGAACGTAGTCACACCAAGGATTACGAAGCGTAGCGGCTCCATACATCCCTGGTCACACCGTGTTTAAAGGCCTCCTACTATTATTGGGACAATAGTCATGGTAGTTTCAGACTCGCAATGAACCGAGTACGATTTATACATCCTTGCATGCACCAAGGATATATATGTACATCCTTGCATAAACCGCCATCTAAACTTTGATGTGTCATCGCAGCTTTAGTCTTGTCATTGACCGTCTTTTCTTTAGCGTGTTTGTTCCCATGTCGTGTCGCATCATCTAAACGTAATGAACAAGGCATCGGTCACAATCTACGTTACAAAGGCGTATCGTATAACTTAAGTGAGAAAAAAAAAACCTTTGCGAATGAAAGCCTTGGGGATTGGATTCGTAGTTCCGTGTTATTATTTATAAGCCAAGCGGATAACCTGGTGGATCGTGTCGCATCGATTTAACGGGATGTGCGGCGTGGTGAATGCTGGACTCACACTTTGTGGGGAAAAAAAATGGTTAAAAATCACATTTATTGCCGATATGTGTCATGAAAATCACTCGCAAGCACGCTAAATCTGATACTATCTTGTGGTTAATTTAACCCTCTTTAATATGACACCTTACCTAATGTGCAAGAATATGTCATTCAAATGTTATTTTAAAACATTGGTCAAAACTACTTTTGCATGGCAGACATTATTTTAAATGGCCATCGTGGTTCTCTTGGGCAAAATTCGAGATGGCTCAATTTCTAAATCTGCGTAAAATATATCATTTTACATGCTTGCCAAATTTAGTGCTTTTAGACAAAAGTGAAGAATTGGGTCAATATATCGAGCTATGCCGCTGGACTAAACAGGCAAACTTGTTACAATCAACTCTAGATAGTTCACCGCGTGGAAT
Source organism: Arbacia lixula (assembly GCA_963669155.1). Classification (NCBI taxonomy): domain Eukaryota; kingdom Metazoa; phylum Echinodermata; class Echinoidea; order Arbacioida; family Arbaciidae; genus Arbacia; species Arbacia lixula. The sequence continues at coordinate 13,032,635 of OZ022587.1, read as the reverse complement.
GTATCGAGCGGGAACCATATTTGTTTTCTGGTGAAATATTTCTTGCAGATTGTAAAGCATGTAATCGCATTGAAAGGAAGAACTGATTCGCGACGATGATGCAATACACTAGTAACATCACCATCCTTTTGAGAGCTGATATAACTTGAGCAATTTTGGGTAATCCGTGAATCCGTGATCCGTGAATATATCTGATGACATTCGGGAGTTTAAGGGAAAACAGAAAGGTGAATATACCGAGTTAAAAACTCTTTCAACAACGCTAATATCGATGTTATCATGTCCTGCACTTACCGATTCGGTGCAACGTTCATAATATCAATCATTTCCTTACATGAAGTGAACAAATATTATTTTCATTCGTAGTAAGCGTTGTCATGACTAGATCTGTGCACATCATTGCAAGATTAAACTAATGTTTACTATGATCTAATTATAAATTGACCTTGCAATATTTCTGACATCTATTTATAATGATTGCACCATTTACATAAATTCTCGTAACAATCTGTTTTGGATCTCGAACCTAATCAATCATTTATATTTTTCCACGTCCATCTCATCATTCCGTTTATTAATCTTTTATTTGTCTTATAAATATATGAATATATATATATATTTTTTTATTTCACTCCCAACTTTATTATTTTCTTGGTAATAAACAATTTTCATGTTTTCCGAAGAATATATTTGTTAAAAAAAATATTTTGAAATGATATCGGCATTCAACTTAATTCAATTGAAACACAGTCAATCCCTTTATAGGGAGTTTCGCTCAACGTCTCGGACGTTCTTTCTATAACGCGCGAACTCCCTGGGAGCGAACGGATAAACCATGTAAACGGCCGTCGCACAGGCACCGTCCTCATCATGGCGATTTCGCTTTTCGGCGATCGCGGACGCAGTCGAGCGTATACCAGAACACTCACTGATTGGCTCTTGATTCACTTGCGGGGAAAGTATAGAACGGCCTCGATTTCCACCACGGACCGTTGCAAAACTCGGTCCCCCATGGAGCCGTTCGCTGTTGCTATAGTAATTTTTCGGTTTTGCGCACGGACCGCATATTTTCCGTGCTAGATCAATAACGCTTAAATTACATGAAGTACCTTTATGACTTTAATTAATTGAGTTTCATTGTACTCTTCTGCTACTCACAAAGAATGCCCTACAAAAATTTTCTCTCTGATCCCATATGTTCAAATACGCCGATTCTCTGCATAATACTTGCCTGCATTTGACGTATAAACAAAATTGGATGCGCAGAATAAATTGGGATTTTATACTCGCCCCAGATGCTTGCGCTGTTGAAACATTTTAAACCTACAATGCATCTCTAAAGATGCAATCGAACAATATTGTTGTTATCAAGTAAAAAGGTTCTAAACGTGATATAGACTTGCAGTACGAAAGTGTCGATTTCACACTGTTCCGCATCATATTCCAATAAAAAGTTGCTGAACAAATTACTTTATGATACTTCCCTGTCAGTAAAGTAACATGAAAAACATGCCCAGCTGCGCCCAAACTAGCATTTTCATCTAGAAAAGTGTCAAATTTCGTGTTCGCTTGGCCTATCAACTACATAAAAAAATACCACTTAATCAGCGAAAGCTAAAGTGTATGCATGGTTAGGAATTAACATGACCTATTGTAAAATCCAGGTGGACATAACAATGCTTATTTGTCTTACCGTTTTAGTCAGTCTCGGATAGAAGGATAGAGTTCTTCTCGAGATAGATGAAGACTTCAGAAGGTTGAAGCAATCGACAGCGTGCCAGGTAATTTCATCGACTGGGATATCTCACCAATATTTATGCCTATCGAACAGGATGTAGAAGGTGTATGTTTGTGGAGCTGTGGTGATAAACACCCACTACCCCCAGGCTAACTGGCGTAAAGGGAATAGTGTGAGTTCAAATGTGAACATGTCTCAGTGGCGTGTTATGCGTTAATAGTGCTTAAAGTATCGACCTAATTGTTTTAGCCCAACAATTATTTAAAAAAGCAAACACGAATACCTGTGATATAATCGCGGAACCACATTGTTTCTCACAGATGATTGCTGTCATATTTTTGTTTGCTTTAACTCATTTTAACAGTTGGAGACCTTAGTGGTATAATTATGAGCAAATATCCGAGAGCCTTGTTTCAGCATTCGTATCCCACAAAACCACATGACAATTTTTTTTTCACAATGCCGTTTCACTCCCACGTAATCAATATGTCTATTGTCATTATTGCCACGTATCATGCAGTAAAGGAAAATGCAAATTCGACCTTTTTATCATTACGTGATCCACAATAGTTTTTGATGCGATAGTGACGTAATTACACCGAAAAATAATGCTTAAAACAGTCTTGTGTCAGTTCTATGAATTAAAAGAAGCACGTTCCTCCTCTTTTCCTTTCTTCACCCCATACGTGGGGCAAATATCCTGAAAGAAATACCGAAAAACCGAAAGTTTAGCTATTTTCTCATTATATTCTCACCATATTCTCACCATGGAAACATTCAACGAACGTTTACTTTCGCGTTCGTAATAAGCGCGTAGAAAACATCTCTCCTCTATAACCACCTTCGGAGGTGTCTTCATAGTCCCTAAGATCACAGCTAAAAGAAACAAACAAAACACAGGCGCGTATTTAGGGAGGGGTGGGGGAGTTGGCGGTTTAACCCCCCCCCCCCCCCCCCAGCTAATTTTGTTTATCAATGTAATGGATATATTTTTTGTAAAAATAAATGGTGGATATAGATGCAGACGGACGGTGCCCCTACCTAATAATTTATAATGTATGACGCAAGAAATTGTGCAGCGCCGGAAAAGATATGATAGCTACCCCCCCCCCCCCCCACCACCCCACTGAGAGCATTTTCAGAGAGACTGAGCGGGATTTAAGAAATTCAGCTCGAAATCGCCCCCCCCCCCCCATCACAAAAATCCTGGATACCTGCCTGACAAAACATGAAACACTTTTGTGTTTTCCCCTCATATATCACTGAGTTTCATATCACTCCTGCATAACTGATTGGGATTGATTTGATTCAGTTGTATTCATTAAAAGGGGCCATTCATCAGCCAGTAAGGATGGCTTGTTGGCAAAAATAATTGCATGTGTAAACTGATACCTATATCGATTCTGCGTAGATTTAACGGATTGAGCCGTTGACCTCTTGTTTGCCCTATCCCCGTGTATCTGACACTACGGGCTGCCCGCTTCCCGTAAACTAAGGCTTAATGCCAACCTAACATTGGCCTGATTTTCCAGCCCATTGCCTGTGTGCTCTTTGTGGAATAACATTTGCACACGGCACGCTGCCATACGTCCATCTCGTTGCACGTGGCACATAATAGGTTCAAGTGTAAAAGGAAATAAGTCATACAACTTCGTTATTGGGGTATTTCTGTATGTTAAAGGACTTTGAATTGATGAATGTATCAACTCTTTGCGTGCCACAAGTGCCTCTTTTCACATTTGATACACAAAATTATGATAGAGCAGCCGTTTATCTCGCACAAAAAGGGTCTACATCGCATTCACATCAAGGCGATTTTAAAACATTCAATGCATAGTTCACCTTGAAGTTAAGTTGGTTTTAATTAAAGCAGGAACATGAAAGAAACATGTTAGTGAAGGTTTGACAAAAATCCGTCGAAGGATAAAAATTATGATCGCTTAAAATTCTGATTTTGTGATGTCACGTGCGAGGTGCTCTTCCATAAAAAAAATGTGTTTTTTTCATGATGTGTGTTTTATGATTCCATAAATTGCTCCTGTTTTGTGTTCGATGGAGGAATATATTTTTCCGTAGAAGTTTGTGTGTAGAATAGTGTTTCAAATGCATACGTAAATGATCAGCACATCGCACGTGACGTCACAAAATCAAAACTTATGCTTCGACGGATTTTCATCAAACCTTCACTAATAATTTTTTCATGTGTCTACTTTTACTAAAACAAACTTAATTTCATGGTGAACTATCCATTTAAATACATATGTACGTCCACATGCGCATGTGGAGAGAAATGAGATAAAGTTTAACACTTAACATGCCACCAGTGGATTATGTCATAATCAAATACACAAATCGAATAGAGCAGAAGTTCATCGTTCACTATAAATTAAAGAATGAATGAGCCTTAATTTAGTTGAAAGATATGTTATATACACTTGGATAGGGCTAACATGATGATTGTGGATAGCTTATAAGAAAAGTTGCGATGAGATTTGGGGGCAAATCATAGTTTAATCGTAGTATTTGGTGTATCATGAATAAAACCTTCAAAATAGCACGTCTTTATCCCAATCCCCACTCGCCAGAAAATACCTAATATTATTCTTGCTACTCCTTTATTGTTCATTTTACGTTTAGATATCCGTTTGCCTTCGTATCTTACTATGTATTATCGATCTGTTTTAATAAATGTTTTTGTATGAGGTGGAAAATGATATATCAAACATCAATTATGAAACAAGTGACGTGGGGAGAATGGGCCTTGGATTAGATTCCTAAAGAAAATGAACCACTTTTGTTGTCATTGTTGATCGGTAGCACTCTCGTTAAAACAAATGTAAATGTCCTTCATAATCATTCATCTCCTTGTCATATAATAATATTTGACTTGAAAACCATCAACCGAATAAACAGGAGATGATTTCGACCACATTATGTATGTAAGGTATTTACATTGGATCACTGTTTTTTCGCTTTTGCAGTATTGATAAGTAGCCTTCAATATTTTTGCAGAGTCATGATCATGCAAGTGCAATTTGTTATATATACTTTTTGACAAAAACAAGAGCAATATCGCTCCGTTTACTAAAAAAATCTCTCGCTTTCTTTCTCTCTCCCTCTCTTTATCTCTCTCTGTCTCTTTCTCTCTGTTTCTCTCTCCCCTTCTCTCTCTTTATCTCTCTCTTCCCTCCCCTCTCTCTCCTTCTCTCTCTCTCTCTTTATCTTTCCCTCTTTCTTTCACTCACTCTCTATCTTTCTTTACCTCAAGGATTATGCTCATCCAGAGAGAGAACTGTTAATATTTGGTTAGAAAATATGGGGGTGAAAGTGTGCCTTCCCCTCCCATGTATATCGTGTATACCGTCACTCTCTCGACAATGGGTCCAATAACGTCACGATAGTAACATTTCACCATGGTAACTCTGTTGTAGATAAGAGTCCTGGTAACTTGATGCTCGTCTCTAGAAGAGTTTTGCGATTTGTGAAAAGTATCAGCAAAAAATGTAATTCTGTTCAATGTTAGAAAGAATGGTTGAGCGTTTGGAAAAAATAATATGCGTATGCATGAGGAAATGAATTGCCAAATTGTTGGGTAAAGAGATAGAACGAGAGAAAGAGCAGTGAGCATGGTGAGGGGGTGGGGCGTGGGACGTTAGGAGGGGGGGGGGGTGTAGGGAAGCAACATTTTTATCAAGCACTCATCATCATCACCAGCCGAGACCGGCCCACTGCAGGGCGAAGGCCTGCCCAACTTGATGCCAAAGATGTATGTTGCTACCCATTTAATGCCTATCAACTTTGTTATCTCATCACTCCATCTCAGCTTCTATCTGCCCCAGTGCCTTGAACCCAACAATGGCGTCAAGCAATAATTATCACAAAATGAAGATATATTTGCATCTTTATATATATGGCTGTGTATGCTGGTGGCGTTTTCTTGTGTGTGTGTGTGTGTTTCATGCGTTCGTACGTATGTGCGTGTCTGTCTGGGTGTGAGTGTGTCTGTCTGTGCGTGTGCCTGTATGGGTGTGCGTGGTGTCGATGCTTGTCCAATGTACGATATCATAAAAGGGGTCTAGTCGACAAACATATATCCGCTTCGGACCCTCCAGTGTCATTATGATGTTTAATATAATATAATTGTATAGTAAAGTTTCTTTGAGTGATGTTACAACTTTGTTTAAAACGAATATCATGTTCTTATGGGTTGTGGAAATGAATAAACTTCAAATTTGAATCTTAAAATGATGTGTGTATGTGTGTATGTGAGTATGTGTGTGTGTAAGTGTGTGGGTGTGTGTGTGTATGTATGTGAGTGTGCGTGTGTGTGTGTGTGTGTGCGTGTGTGTGTGTGTGCGTATGTGTGTGTGAGTGCGTGTGTATGAGTGTGTGTGTGTGTGTCAGAGTGTGTGTTTGTGTGTGTGAGTGTGCGTGTGTGTATGTGTGTATATGTGTGTGTGTCTGTGTGTCTGTGTGTGAAGATGCGTTTGCTTGTAACGCTAATACATCCTTTTATCATATATCCTCGATAAGGCCTTGGCAAGGCTCTTTTTGTTTTAGTAGGCATGGGGGCGTTTCAGGTAACGTCTTTTGTGCAAAAGATTAACAATAACATTTCATAGAAATACGCAGGAGTATGATATGGCACAAAATGAGAACAAGTGATATGTGAAATAGGGGAAAAATGTAATTTAGGTTTCATTGCCACTGTTTTTAATTAGCAAATCAAACAAGACAGAAATAGAAAAAAGGTACGTGGTCTACCGATATCCTCCAGCGGGTAAACATAACTTGTTTGTTCAAAATAAAACTAAATTTCATTTTATATTTTGGCCTGTTGACTTTATAGAGGAGGATTGTTAAAGACGTATCAGTGTGTCATCTTGCTAACCAACTTTTAGTCTATTTCAATTAATACTGATGACTGATGAGCGATTGGTTGAATGTGGTCACGTATCACCATGGCAATATGTATGTCCGCCACTGTGGTGGAGTGGTAGGATATGTGGAAGATGAGGGCCCTGTTGCACAAAACTTACCATTGATGGTAACTTTGCTTCCAATGGTAACTTCTATGGAAACCTTGAATTTGATGGCTGTGGAGTGAAATTGCCATGGTAGTTATCATTGCTGGCAGAGTTATTATTAATGGGAAGTTTTATGCAACGGGGCTCTGGTGGTAGAAGTAGTGATATATATGGTGGTAGGATTGGTAAGGGTGGTAAGAAAATGGTAGTAGTGATGATAAGTGTGGTGGTAGTAGTTGTATGAGTACATGTAGTTGCAAGAGGTTGGTAATAATGAAATAGTTTATTGCCCTTTAGTCCAATCCCAGTTGGTTCACTCACCATTTCGTCTACAAGGAACTCCTTAAAAATACCGGTACAGATTAAAATACTGGGATAACTTATCAACAGCTCTAATCTATACCATAACTTCAACCGTTAACCCTACTTCAGACACCCTACCCTAACCCTAACCCATACTTATCGGCATGTGATGGTAGACGGAATGGTGAGTGTACCAACTGGGAGTGGACCAAATGGCAAATCACCGATAAACCCACTAAAGACATTACATGTTGCACAAATGTCAGTATAGTTCGAATGTGTTCTGAGAAATTCAGAGGAATAGTCTTTTTCCTTTTTTAAATTATGATAAATCCATACCGAGAATCTGTCTAGGGGGAATTCTTTAAAGGGAATATGCTGTACTAGGAAGACAAGTGGCCTTCAAACAGGTGATCGCCCATTTTGAAGATTTGTGATTTAATCATTGATTACTCCAACCGTGGATCATTTGAGGGTACATAAGTTTCAGTAGGTTCGTAAAATGGACAATACATAAATTTTAGACCATTGGTAAGGAGATTGCTTACGATCACCCTTTTGAAGGCTTTTTGTCTTCCCAGTAAAGTATATTCCCTTTAATGCTGGGATTAACATGACTACCCATTTGTAGTTATGTTAAATGCATCCATATCAAAATCAATGAATGTCTACTTTAAATATAAGTCCCACGCTTTTGTTAAGCCACGCCCAATGCACTAAATCAAACACTTTACAATTCGCAAACAGTGAAGTGAAAACCCGGTGTAAAGGAAATCGTAAGCATAGCATATGTGACATTATTATGCCCAGTTGAACTTTAACTCTATTATTGCATTCTAACTTACTTTTAGTGGTAACTCTGCCATGAATGGCCACTACCACGGCAACACCGCTGCAAAGCCAATAAACTTTAAGGTTTTTATAGAAGTTGCCATTGGTAGCAAAGACATCATCAATGTTAAGTTTAATGCAACAGGGCCCAACAGTAATGCAATGTGATTGGTCTACTTTAGGCATATTATCAAAACACTTGCTTGCGGAGGGACAAAAAAAAACATGTGTGTGTATCTGCTTGATTGGTTGTCTGTGTTTGCTTGTTTGGTTGCGTGTATGTGTGTGAGAGAGTGACATAGAGAGAGAGAGAGAGAGAGAGAGAGAGAGAAAGAGAGAAAAAAAGGGAAAGAGGGATAGAGAGGGGGAGGAATAGACAGAGGGAGGAGAGAGGGATAGAGGGGGCGGTGAGAGAGAGAGAGAGAGAGAGAGAGAGAGAGAGAGAGAGAATGAGGGGGAAAGGAGGAGGTTAGGGTGAGTGAGAGATAGGGAGGAAGTGTGAGTGAGGGAGAGAGAGAGAGAGAGAGAGAGAGGGGAGAGGGGGTGAGAGTTTGTGAGAGGTGGAAAAACGGGGAAGAAAATTAAAGGATGACTAAATTAGAAAAATAATTTCCCACTTATCTATGTAAAATTATCCACTAAAATCGAATTTCACATTTGTTTGCAGTAATAAAGTCTCGTTTTGACGAAAATTTGAAGAAAGAAACCCGCACACCTCCAAGTGACGTCAGAGGAGTCAAATGCCATAAAAGACTCCGCTGTTAAATTAAGATTGTTCGGAAGTCAACCACAATTTCTAAAAGACCTCTTTTGTTGTGTATGCAAATCTTATTCGCGCCGTTCAATCAATACGTTACCAATGGGAACCCCACAGCTTGCCTGAGGTTTGTCCGAGCAGCAACAACTAATGGTTTCAAAGTGCAATCCATTCATTGAATATGAATGGAAAGATAGAGGTGAATGCAAACGCGTTACTACAAGGTTAAGGGGAAAGTTGTGAATACATTTTAGTACGAGAATGGTCTATTGTTGACTTCCGTACAATCTAAGTTTAACAGCAAAGTCTTTTATGGCATTTGACTCCTCTGACGTCACTTGGAGGTGTGCTTTGTTTAAAATTTTCGTCAAAATGAGACTTTATTGCGGCAAACAAATGTGAAATTCGTTTTTAGTGGATAATTTTACATAAATTGGTGGGAACTTATTTTTCTAATTTTATAACCCTTCAACAATGAGGGGCATACAGAGAGAGAAGATGGAACTGGTATACAAGGATTCTGTTGCTGTCTGCGTATATGTTTTTTGCGTAGGTGCATTAGATGGGTGTGTCGGTGTGTATGGGTGGATGCTTGTGATTGGTTGATTATTGTAATAGGGGGTGTTGCTAATGAAATTTATACATACTGCTGTGAAAAAACATGTGAATATCATTTAACAAACAAGGACGGGTGAGTATGATATGAAACAATATACAAGAATAGCGACAAAATGAGTAACAAATCATGTATGAAATAGAAGTTTGCTTTATCAGGATATCAATGCAACTTTATTAGCAGAGCAAACAGGGAAGATACGCAACAAAGGTAAGTTGTTTCATACCGATAATCTTCACCATGTATACATAATATGTTTATAGGAAAGAAAGGGTATTTACATACCCTCTTTGTACATATTCATTAAAACGTAGGACAATTATTGAAAGCTAATTGACACATCTTCTTCTTAAACAAATTGTTCTTTATCATGTTTCCTATCGAATGATTACTTTGGTAAATGATTTGAAAGTTAAATTATGCTTATGAATTAAGATAATCATCACAACTTAATATTTTAATAATACTTGTTTTTACGTTGCGGTACCACTTAAAGTTTGTTATTGTTACCAAGGACTTGAAAACCTGCCTGTTGTTTAAGATTATATCCAAGTTAGATCTAATAGACCCGTTTACTAACATATTCAAATTGTATGCATACAAGTTTAACAAAGGTTGCCCTGACAACCGGAAAGTTTGCCCGAGGTTTGCCAGACATAGCAACAACTAATGTATGCAACGTGGATTCCAAGTCCTGAAATACCATTGTTAGGTACAGGGTAATGGAATAACTCGTTACTTGCCCCAAGGGAAGAAACATCCATAAATTTTACTACATTAGTAAACCGGTCTATTAGATCATAATGAACTCTTCCCATGTCCCAATTTACCACATTTGGGCCCTGTATTACAAAAAAAATGCGATTGATCGCAACTTGGCCTGCAATTGATACAAATCGCAAATCTGTACATTAGAGTTAGGGGATTGGACTTGCGATCGGCTCAAGTTAATCGCAACTTTTTATAAAACGGCACCATGGGTCGAATGGATCCAGCATACCGGACTGAAAACCTTGGCAAAAGGTGTATGCAAGTATTAAGTGTTAAAATAACCTTTGACACTTTAAAAAAAAATGATTGAAATTAGTTTCAACTTACATCAAGCTGAAAATTGACACATCTTAAAATCAAGGGATATCAATTTTTTCGAGACTGGTTTTGTGCCATTTCATCGATTATTTTTTGTAATAATCCTTGGAATATTTTATGAGATTTTCACTTTTGGACAAATTTAGACCTCAGAATTTGTGTGTGTGATATGATTGATTCAGAACATGACAATTACAATTGTGCATCGCACCTGTTAATCCAGTAGCAACTTCAGAGTGTCATCACAGTGTCATTATTAATGCATGATGCTTCTGGCCGAAAAGAAGTTGCGGATTGGCATGGTTGGCATGACTTTATGCTTTGTCAATTTCAGCTTGATCTGAGTTGAGACTGATCTTTTATTATATTTCAAAGTTGTAAAAAAAATTACACCTAGTACTACTTAAACTTTACGTCGGGCAAGAGTCAGGAATGAAGATCGCTGAATGAAGCGCATTCAATCTTATCCGGTACAAGAAATGTGGGAGCGAGAACTCAAAACAGATCGTAAGTGTTCATAAAAAGTGTGACTTACTGAAATAATTATGCTTGCATCTACTCGTAACAAATCGATCCCACTCATACCTACTCGTACCTACTCGTACCTGTTCGTAGCTACTCGTGTCTACTTATATGTTCTCGTAAGTCATTAAAGGGATAGTTCATCTTAAAGATAGGTTGGTTTCATTAAAACAAAAACATGAAAGAAACATGTAAGTGGAAGTTTGACGAAAATCGGTCAAGGGAAAAGAAAGTTATGAGATTTTGAAATTTCAATTTTGTGACGTCACGTGCGAGGTGCTCTCCCATATGTTGTGTATAATATATTTACATAAATTGCCCTTTTTCTGTTTCTGACAACGGAATGGGTTTTTTTTATACAGATGTGTGTGTAAACACGCATTCCTGATGGTGTATCAAATGCACAGGTAAAAGGATGCGTAACTTTTTGAGAAAATGCACATTTTCAAAAGAAAATGTATTAAACATATAAAAGAGCACCTCGCAATTGTCTTCGCAAAATTGGAATTTTAAAAGATCACAACTTTTTTATCCTTTGACAGATTTTCGTCAAATCGTCAATCATAAGTTTCTTTCATGTCTCTGCTTTTAGAGAAACCAACTTATATTCTGGGTGAACTATCCGTTTAAGCGTGCCCGAAACTCGAGGATGATTCAAAATGCAATGTTTTTATATTTTATATTGATGGTTTAATTTCATTATTGTCAAGGCATCGCGGCGTTATGGTCATCCGTGACCTCAAAATTATTCATGTTGACTTATGACGCATCGTGATTGCAAAGGCAAAGTGGAATCATGTTTTTTATCATATATAAAATAATGATTATGTTTGTATTGGTAATTACTTTGATATGCAACTTGCGGTGACGAATATGCAAGGTAAAGGTGACAGGATAAATGGTTTTTTTTTTAATCCAAAGGCTTGAGAGAAATACACATTTATGTTTGTGGTTGTTCTCAAAATATATTTTCGAAAGGTGTGCCACCAAGGATGTTTAAGCACATTAAGTGCCAACAGCCGTTTGACTAATGCAGATTCACTGTACTCTCCTTCTAGTCACAAAAGAATACTTTACAAAGATTTTCTCTTTGATCTTTACTTTTAATGCCGCCGATTCTCTGGATGATTTTTGCCTGGATATGACGTATAAACAAAATCAGATGCACAGAAGAATTTGGGGAAATATCCTCATCCAGGGATGTGTTATGGAAGGATATGAAACAACTTTCTTTCTTTGAACCCATGCGTGGCACCGCCGAAGAAAAAAATGTCTTCTCAGCATGTGCTTTTCAGGTGTTTTGATAAATAAACGAACAGGATTGCGTAGCAACGGTTTCTCAGATAGAACAAAAGAAATGTAGAGTATTGTTTCGGTTGTCCAGTTCTGTTGGATTGCATCAATACCTCTGTGAGGAAAATAAATATCAGCGAACAAAAATAAAGTTTTTTCTACTAAAATATCTCAGTTGCACGCAAATGCACGCAAACTCTGTTAATGAAAATAAACAGCTGCAGATATAATTTTAATAATGATTGAATCCCACATTTGCGGAGATCTGCGGAAATTGAAGAAATTTGTTAATTGTGTAAGTAAAAATATGATCTTATATCTCCGTTTGTGCATCATTCAACAATTATTTAGAAGAAAACTGAGTACAGGATCTTTAGTGGTGTTGGCCGTAACTTTCTTGAAAATTGCACAAAAATGTGATAAGAAACATAGCTTCCAGAGACAAAACAGTGAATTAAAGATATTATTTTCCAAGTTGACAGCAGCTAAATGTATGTGCCGCGCATGGGACATCAAAGCATTGTAGTGATTGTGGAATGCTTTTGACATTCATTAGCACGCTTTAGTATCCACACAGATGTTTGAATATATTATGCACGAGTTGCTTCTCCTTCCTAACACTTTCCTGCCTCATCCATATGCTTGCGCAGTTGTGACATGTAATACGTACGATGCATCTATAAAGATTCAATCAAGGAATATCGTTACAATATGGCAAAAAGGATCTAAACGCGATATCAAGTTGCAGTACAAAAGTCTCAATTTTACAATGTTCCGCATGATATTCCATTAAAAAAATGCGCGAAACGCTACTTTGAGATATTTTTCTTTCAGACAAGTAACTTAAAAAATGTGCCCAGCTGCGCTCAAGCTAGTATTTCCATCTCAAAAAGTATCAAATTTCGTCTTCGCTTGTCCTTATTAACTACATAACAGTCACTTAGTGACAGCAGCGAGAGCTGAAATGTATGCATGTATAGGAATGTGTATGACCTATTGTAAAATCCAGGTGAACGTGACGCAATCGCGTATGCATCATATTGTTGAGAGCAGCTGCTAGTACGAGGCGGCTTCGAAGCTGGTAAAAAGAATTTCCGCGAGCTTTATCTCCAGCTCGCCTAGTAGGCCTACCTCCTTGGTTGTAAAATGAAATCTGTACTTAAAGACGACAGCAGATTTCAATGTGTAAAATGGTTATGGGAACTAACAAATACTTTATTGCAGTCTATGACGGAACCAAATATATGGTCATTGTAGACAGGTAATATTTCTAAACAAGTAATATTTCTATGCAAGTGGTAGGTTTCATTGTATTGCAGTATAGAGCACCAAAGTGTGACGTCATATGAGCATGTTGTCAAGACAACTGGTTCTCAACTATGACGGTAGAGCGAACAGCAGGCATCATAGAGGGGACTCTCATTAGGAATGCCCGACACCTAGCCCGCTAGACACTGTTGGACAAGTGAAAATATCACTTGAGTGATGTTGTTTAGCACCAGAAACTAGTATAACAGTGGGTAAACGACATCAATTCGATACACTGTAAGGATGGTCCAGTATACCTGTATAACCATAATAATATTATTTATTACCTTCTGCCAAAGAACAGGCTCTGTACAATCAAGGTCATTGATAGCCTACCAATTCCGATGTTAATATAGAAATTGTCAGTTCTGATTTTCACCTTTCTGACTATAAATGAAATCAATAAGTGTTAAGAATATCTAAAAAAAAAAAAAAAAGAGGAGAATGAGATATTACAAATAAGAAAGAACGAGATTGAGAGATGTAAGCGTGAGAAAGAAAGATGGTGAGAAAATGGATGAGAAATGTAGTAAGGGTGTGAAGGAAGTAAGAAGGAAACTACCATGACTGCGGAAAGGAAAACAGAAGAAGATGAGAGGAAAAGAGACAGAAACATTGCAGAAGATATAAGCTTTGTACACTCATGGCATTTGTGCATCGTGTTGATAATTATGATGTAGACCTTTAATTTGACCATGGACCCTTCGTGGTAGGGACCAAGATTTGACTAGCCTGTTCAAAACAATAATTATTCCTTCAACGATCAGGGGGTAGGGTATGTAAGTATCAAGTGCCAAGTAAAATCGACGTTGTCTTTTTTTTTCCAAAGGCAGCCGATATTACTAACCGACGTGATGCGCGCGCATCTACACTCGTTGTGAAGACGATTTATGCTAACGAAATACGATAGTCGTTAAAGGGATACTTCACCCTGAAATTCAGCTGGTTTCAATAAAAGCAAACACATGAGAGAAACGTATTAGCGAATGTTTGATGAAAATCCGTCAAAGGAGAAGAAAGTTATGGTGTTTTTAAATTTTGATTCTGTTACGTCACGTGCAAGGTGCTCTTCCATCAATTTGTGCACAATCTTTTTGGAAAATGTGGATTTTCTCAAAAAGATATGCATCCTCTTACTTGTGCATTTAATACATCATTAGAAATACGTTTTACAAACATATATGTATGAAAACAAGTCATTCCATTTTCAAAAACAGCAAAAAGAGCAATACTGCACACAACATATGGGAGAGCGCCAGGCCTGGCACGTGACGTCACAAATGTCAACATTTCAAAATCTAATAACTTTCTTTTCTTTTGACCAATTTTCATCAAAACTTCATTAATATGCTGCATTCATGTTTCTGCTTTTATCAAAACTAACTTATATTCAGGGTAGACTACCCCTTTAATGTCACCTTACATTCTGTGAATCTACCACTGATCACTCCGTTACATTGGTATGAAATATGGGAATATATGAAAGGGGAGTAGCGAGGAGGCACTTAATTCTCCCGAAATTGCTGAAATAAGATGTATATAGGGGAGCTACAGTGCAAGAACAATGGAATATTGATGCCAATAGAATCGTAGTTATACCATGTTCGGACAATCTACTGAATAAATGTTACTAGACTGCAGACTGGAATCTCCTTATGAACCTGTTTTTTGAATGATTGATGTAAAGTCATTTTACATTGTGCCCGGAAGAACAATAGAAACAGGTGAAAATGGTAAATAGTTAGGCAGTTAACCACAACAATTGTGCACTTGATGACTAAAGCATGTAATTTTCACCATATCATCTTTGTGACTCAAGCTTTCATTTAAGCTATGGAAGCACTTTGGACTTGACCTTTGGTGACCTCTGGTGACCTTGAAAGGTCATTGTCGTCAAAAGCATGCTTTTTTCACTTTGGCACAAGCTAACTTCATTAAAATTATATATTTCTTTGGTATGTGTCATCGTTATGACCTAAGCTTCGATTTAAGCTATGGAAGCACTTTGTACTTGACCTCTGGTGACCTCTGGTGACCTTGAAAGGTCATTGACGTCAAAATCATGTTTTTTCACTTTGGCACATGGTAACTTCATTAAAATTATATATTTCTTTGGTATATGTCATCGTTATGACCTAAGCTTCGATTAAAGCTATGGAAGCACTTTGTACTTGACCTCTGGTGACCTCTGGTGACCTTGAAAGGTCATTGACGTCAAAATCATGTTTTTTCACTTTGGCACAAGGTAACTTCATTAAAATTATATATTTCTTTGGTATATGTCATCGTTATGACCTAAGCTTCGATTAAAGCTATGGAAGCACTTTGTACTTGACCTCTGGTGACCTCTGGTAACTTCTGGTGACCTTGAAAGGTCATTGACGTCATTTTCTTTCAATTTAGCACCAGCTAACTTCATGAAAATTGTGTATTTTGGGGTAAATGTCATCGTTATGACCTAAGCTTCGATTTAAGCTATGGAAGCACTTTGTACTTGACCTCTCGTGACCTCCTGTGACCTTCAATCTTCATTGACGTCAAAATCATGCTTTTTTCAATTTAGCACCTGCTACCTTCATGAAAATGGTGTGTTTCTTTGGTAAATGTCACTGTTATGACCTAAGCTTCTAGTGACCTCTGGTAACTTCTGGTGACCTTGAAAGGTCATTGACGTCATTTTCTTTCAATTTAGCACCAGCTAACTTCATGAAAATTGTGTATTTTGGGGTAAATGTCATCGTTATGACCTAAGCTTCGATTTAAGCTATGGAAGCACTTTGTACTTGACCTCTCGTGACCTCCTGTGACCTTCAATCTTCATTGACGTCAAAATCATGCTTTTTTCAATTTAGCACCTGCTACCTTCATGAAAATGGTGTGTTTCTTTGGTAAATGTCACTGTTATGACCTAAGCTTCTAGTGACCTTGAAAGGTCATTGATGTCAAAATCATGTTTTTTTTTTCAATTTAGCACCTGTTAACGTCATCAAAATTGTATATTTCTTTGGTATATGTCAATTTATTTTGTTATGAAGATGTTTTGATAACCATAAAACTCCAAGGAATGGAAATATTTGATCTTCTATGACCCTGAGACAATTTTCCTCAAAATGTGTGTTTTTTACATTTTGACACATTCAACTTCATAATATGAGTGTGTTTCATGTGCAAATGTGTACTCTTCTTCATTTAAAAAATTTAAGGTACCCCAAATGCATATGTGTTCATTCCGAGGAATTAGATACAGTGTATGCCTAATCTTTGCCGAACTTGAGAGACCTCAAAAGCCCCATTTCACACCTTTGCCATGTGACCCTTTACATAAACCTTGAGTTTCTTTAGTAACATATGCACTTTATCTCAGAAAGCTCACTTTCCTATCAAGTAAATTGGTTTAGGGGATATTTTTCAGATGAGTGACATCATTTATTTGCCATTTGGTGACTTTGAGAGGTTATTGATAATAATATTGAAATAATTCGTTTTTCCCTCGCAAGCGCTGATTCTAATATGATGTGCATTTTCCAGAAAACATGCGCCTTTCTTTGAAATTCCAGATTGATTTCAAGCAATATGTTTCTGTGGTATACTGAATACAAAATGCATTTAACATTTGGCACCCTTGTAAGGTAATTTACTTGAAATAAACACTTTTTCCCTTTCAATTGGTGTATTATCTTCATACAAATCTATCTGGAATCAACATCTATTTTCTTTCCATCACATGCTACACTGTAATGTACTGTGACTTAACCTTGATCGTTATCTCTCAATCTCAATTAACAGTGCTATCCAGATTCAATGCTCTACCTCTGCTTCATGATTCCACAGATGTCCTGCTTTGTAATTGTATCGGTCAGTAATGGTGGTAGAAGACTAACATAGTCCTCGAGCCTGTAGAAAACCATACTTTTAGGCCTTCATTTGCTCACCCTTCTTTTCTGCTGCTACTGTATCCACACGACCAGAGAATAAAGACTATTATTTATACTACTACATGTATATATTACCGGACTAAATGACATATTATCAGGGAAGAGATAGATTCTTGACATCACAGGTGCTCTTCAGAAAGGTTGTGACCATGATGGTGTTGCCACAAACTTAGTTAGAATAGCAAACATTGTAAAGAGATCGCCAGTCATTTCAAATTGAGCGCAGTAGCTGAGAATTGAAAATGTTCTCTTCACAAAAGAAGCTGTTGAAAATATAGATTTTTAACATCAATTAACTTGTCTCATGGAACTAATATCTAGCTGAACCATGGATTTACAGGCTGTACCAAACCAGGGCGTGATTTATGACGAGCTGGAAGCTGTATAGGGAGATCACCAAAAGCACAAGGCTTGTGTTTCATGGTCCACCTCCCATGATGACGTGCGGCAATCAAAAATTCTAACATAAATTTTTACCTTATTACCTCGTAATCTTGCATGATATTAACTCTGCTGCTCAGAATTGCTGCAGACTTTTAGGTCACCAGCCCATCAAATTAGCCAGGAAAGCTGCCGCAATGAGCAGCAACTAATAACTGAAGAGATGGGAAACTCTTTCCTTGAAGAGATCAATGATCTTCTGATACCTCACTCATGGATGCATCCATTGCACGCATGGTTAGCAGAGGTCCAGATCCTGAATCCAGGAGTTGCAAAGGCCTTTCGGGACTATGTCGGTGATGTCTTTCTACAATATGTGAAGTTTTAAATTTGAGACTTTTTGATATCGTGTTGGATGTTTACATCGATGTCATTCTGGAAAGCACAAGCTGACATAAGCATGATAAGAGATAAAGTGGTGTGTTGGTGCATCTCACCACTGCGATAAAAAGACTTGGAAAGACTTCTTGCGTGTTCATGAAAGCAAATCTGAACTATTAGATTTCCGCTCCCTGAGCTCCCAAGCACAATATGCCTCTGAACGTACCCTTCCACATGATTGAAAATATCAGTCAAAAGTTGGATAAACTGAAAGCTATGAATATAGATTTTGACAGTGTTGTTCCACGTCAAATGGGTCACAGCAAGGGTATATCTTGCCCTTTTTGGTGCTTCAAGGAGAGAAAATATACATGCACATGATTTTAATTGACTCATTGCTAATTATTTAGCATTTATCAGGCTTTTTACTCATCATCGTAATACCTGCTTGGTAAATATTGATAATGTCGATGACCATGTCAATATCCATTTACAAAATCCTGAAGTAAGGAAGGGTTGGGGGTTTGTACCTTTTGCCACACACAACCCCTCACCCCACCCACCCCAAAAATAATTCTTATTAGTAAACTGAATTATACCTAAAGTGATAGTATCCAGTATAAAGTATTGCTACGTAGCTAACTATTGTAAATGCTGTGAAGTGGGGTGTAAATGGCTACCTTTTTGATTCACTGACAACCCTAAATACCAAGTTCATTTCAGAAATACAGTAATACGTTATATATTGATTAACATAGATAAATATATGTGCCTCTTTCATTGCATGGGACTAACATTCCCAGATATCCCGATTAGGGGTAGGGCTACATGATAGGGTACTTCCTACCCCTTTACTTTGACACAAACAACTCTACAGAAATCTTTGTTCATTCTAGAAAGGGAAATTTATTAAAGTTGTGCACAATAAATGTGACATATGGGCATGCAAACCGACTAAGTGGTCAGTAGTGTCGCTTTACCCATGGATAGTAAGCAAAATGGGGCCTTAAAAATGATTTTGACGTCCATGACCTTTCAAGGTCACCAGAGGTCACCAGAGGTCAAATAAAAAGTGCTTCCATAGCTTAAATCGAAGCTTAGGTCATAACGATGACAGTTAGCAAAGAAACATATAATTTTAATCAAGTTAGCTAGTGCTAAATAGGAAAAAACATTATTTCGACGCCAATGACCTTTCAAGGTCACCAGAGGTAACCAGAGGCCAACAGAGGTCATGTACAAAGAGCTTTCATAGCTTAAATCGAAGCTTAGGCGATAATGATGACATTTACCAAAGAAATATATAATTTTAATCAGGTTAGATAGTGCTGAATAGGAAAAAAAAGCATGGTTTTGACACAAATAACCTTTAAAGGTCACCAGAGGTCACCAGAGGTCAAGTACAAAGTGCTTCCATAGCTTAAATCGAAACTTAGGTCATAATGATGACACAAAGACATATATAATTTTAATGAAGTTAGCTAGTGCTGAATTGGAAAAAACGTGATTTTGACGCCAATGACCTTTCAAGGTCACCAGAGGTCACCAGAGGTCAAGTCCAAAGTTCTTCCATAGCTTAAATCGAAGATTCGGTCATAATGATGACATTTACCAAAGAAATATATAATTTTAATCAAGTTAGCTAGTGCTAAATAGGAAAAAAAGCATGATTTTGACACAAATGACCTTTAAAGGTCACCAGAGGTCACCAGAGGTCAAGTACAAAATGCCTCCATAGCTTAAATCAAAGCTTAGGTCATAACGATGACATTTAGCAGATAAATATATAATTTTAATGAAGTTAGCTAGTGCTGAATTGGAAAAAACATGATTTGGACGCCAATGACCTTTCAAGGTCACCAGAGGTCACCAGAGGTCAAGTCCAAAGTGCTTCCATAGCTTAAATCGAAGCTTAGATCATAACGATGATGTGGTGAAAATTTCATGCTTTAGTCATAAAGTGCACAATCCGGCCAATATTTTGAGCTTAACCGCCCCACTAAAAATGTTCTTTCACTACCTTCCCAGAGCTGAATAGCTGTTGTCATATATCTGCATGATAGCTGAAATGAGGTCGATTATGTAACGAGTTTCCATTTTAGTATGTGGATAAGGCACCTTGTCAAAAGTCCCTGCCGCGTCTTTTGCTGTCAAAACCCCATGCGTCTTTTCAATGCGGCTTTCCTGATCAGCGTTCTTTTGTGTTGAAAGGAACGGTGGAGTTCAAAGGCTTATTCATACCAGCGTTCCTTTGTCCGTCTTTCCGGCCACTCCTATTTTGTATTCGCATAGCGAATGCTCAAATCTAAATAGCTCCCTCTACGACCAAAACTCTCGCATTCGTTCGTAATGACTGTACGTGAAGTGAGCTCTGTAATTTCGGGCGTGCATGAAGCCACTGAGTGGAAGGGCACTTTAACTCAGTAAACGACATATTAAACACGTCATCAAATGTTACTAATATTTTCAATTTGTTGCATGAATCATGAATAATCTTTCCTCTAATGGACGGGGATTAATTCATTCTGTCTAATATGATAAAAGTATTTCTACATGTAATTTGGTTTCCTCGCAATTTTTTTACTATGTGCATGCAGGCTTTACTTATTTGCTACGTTTATGTCCCTATCAGAGATATAGGATGGGGTGACTATAACTTGCGCATATTTTAAAGATTATATATGATGGTGATATTAAATCAAAGATTTACTCTCAATTCATCAAAGAAAATCGTCTAAATCCATAAATACCAAATGGACGGCAAGATACTAAAAGTCCATTTGCTCGACGTAACTATCAATTCGTTCAAAGGTTTTCGAAGGTATCGCCATCTCAAAATTCTATGCCGATCGGCAAATGCACGCTACAGGCTAAAGAAAGTCATGAAAAAAATAATTTTGACCTCATTTCACGCACGATAATTGTGCAAAGAAAGTCAGGCAGATAGAGGTAAGATTTTCATGTGTGGATGCAGGTTGAAACGCCATATAATCGGTTGAAACTGTTAACTCATCGTAAGTTCATGTAAAGAAACCGGCAGTTTTCTGTAACTGGCTAAGCCCGCTTAATAAACTGCCGATTTATCATGACTATTAATAATTTCCGACCCGCTCGGCCTTGACAAGAACTCCCGGTTAATCGTAGCTATTGATAGAGACCGCTCATATCATTTTAAGAAACTATTCATTCGTCGTGACTTCGAAACCGGCATTTTACCGTAAGCCGTATCGCTACTAAACTACCGATTTTTCATGACTACATGTATTGATTATTTCCGACCCGCCCTTGATATGAACTCCCGGTTTATCGTGATGGTTAATAGTCAAATACCCGTCCTTTTGATTGAGAAACGGCTATAACTAATAAACACCGACACGGTCTTCACGGGGACTACAAGTCATTAAACCGGCAGTCAATAGGAGGTATTCACAAAGTAAGGACCGCCCTTTTAAGAAAATACCAATTTATCGAAATGATTATGGAACTAGCACGCAATCGTAAAAAGCAAGACCAAACCTTTTTAATAAATTCCTGTTTTATTTTAACTTTTAGGCCGCCCTTTAAAGAAACTACCAGTTTATCGTATTCACAGGCCTAATTAAACCAGGCCCAGAGCTAATGGTAAGGCAGTGCCAAACTCTTTGAAGAAACTACAGTTAATTTTACCGTAACTCCCGATTAACTTTTGGCTTCCCGTAATTCTTAAGGCCCACCCTATTTATGATTAATTGAAGATCTATCCTAACTACATTGTGGTGTATCATTCCGAGCAACCATTTAAGAGACGGTCATGCCTACTTCATCGCAACTTGGCTATTAGTAAGCACTCACCATCTTTGATAATTGATTACTGCTGATTGCATGTTCGCGAATGTAAAATAAAGCCAGACCAGCCCTTGAAATAAAACTACCGGTTTATCGTAATGATTAATAAAGCCAATCGGCCCGTCCTTTAAGAAAACTGTCATACCATGAAATAGCCCCAAACACTCTCTTTGAAGAAACTATACCAGTTTTCATATCTATTGATAAAGCCAGGCTCGTGTTTTGAGACCGTAAGCAATCGTAGATCTTAAAAACGCACGCCCACCCGTTAGATAATCTACCCGTTTTCGGAACTACAGAACCGCGTCTTTGTTAATAAACTGATTGTTTTATTGTAACTATTAGTAATTCGCGACCGGCCTTGAAATAAACTACGAGTCCATCGTAATTATCGATAAAGCCAGGCCCGTCTTTTAAAAACGGCAATCAATCCAATAGCTACATAATAAAACAAGGCCTGACATTTAAACACTAGATTTATCTTAACTATGTGGCAAAACCCGCATCAGTTTTTAGAAAATATGGATTTATCTTAATCATTATATTAAGGCTCAACCCGACCTATTACCCTTTTAGTCCCATAGGCGATACACTGTGTTGTAATTGACATGGGATTACTACTGCTTGGTAATGACGGGGTTAAACAAAAAAAATATCGTAACTACTGATAATTCCTGACCCGTCCG
This sequence comes from Arbacia lixula, assembly GCA_963669155.1. Taxonomy (NCBI): domain Eukaryota; kingdom Metazoa; phylum Echinodermata; class Echinoidea; order Arbacioida; family Arbaciidae; genus Arbacia; species Arbacia lixula. The sequence goes on along the minus strand of OZ022587.1, from coordinate 13,009,943 downwards.
TGAAAGAAACAACCAGCTTATCTAACTTTTAAGCCAGGTTCGTCTTTTGAAACCGATAACCAATCCTAGCTTATAAAGCCAGGCTCGTCCTTTAAATAAACTACTATCGTAACTATTAGCGAAGCCCACCTTAAACTGCCCGTGTATTGTAACTAGATCACAGACCCTCCCTTGAAAGCAACTACCATTTTATCGTCACAATTGGCAAATGATTAAAAAATATTATAGCTGAGTCGCAAATTTGCGACTCAACTATAATATTTTTACCACTGTTTTTACGCATATATTTGACAAACTACACCATATACCAATCTAAAATTTACACGATCTGAAAGGGAAAACATTGGGCTTTCCAAAAATGAAATAAAACATACATTGTGTCATTTGAAATTTTGGAGTATTTTGCAAATAATTGCAAGAGATGACATATAATTCTTATCAAGAAAAATGTCCGGTCATGAGCGGAGCGGACTGTGTGCACTCATCTGAAAAGCTATGTGTAATCGAGATTCTCTGCGCTGATTGGCTGATTGATCTCGGACAAACTAGCGGCATAATCAAACGGTTTCGAAGCCTTTAGACGGATAATAAGACCCTCTTGCTTTTGCCTATTTCAGGGTCAGGCGCTCTGCAAACGTTACGTAATCATCGTTATTGTTAGCGTTTGCCTTTGCTACTACGTGCCCACCATTGCCATTCATTTTCAAGGTCGGATTATAAAAGTGAATGCGTGATCGAAAATGACTATAGGTCAGCGTGCACGAATGTAACATGAAGAAAAAAGACCAACCCAGAATAAGCGCGCGTCGTCAGTTATTTTTGGCTATCGGATGCATGTAAAGGCGAAACCAACCTTCCGTCTAATGATTGAACGATTTTTTATGTGTGATGATGAATTGTGCCTTTCAAAAATATCTTCATACTGACCAACGTTTCAAAACAATATGTAGTTTTGAAGGCTACAGTATCCACTATCAAACAGTTATTTATCTAACATCATATCAACTGAACGAGCAACACCGCATAGTAATTAGATTGAGGGGGAAGGGGGGACGACTGCAGCCAAACTGAACCTGATGCTCGCCTTTAGCAGTGTTTAGAAATGATCACCAATGCGACAAATAATAACATATGCATATTTATCTATCTATGCGTCTATCGATCTGTCTGTCTGTCTGTGTTTCCATCTATCCGTTTGTCTTTCTATCTATCTGTCTATCCATCTATCTATAACTCTGTCGGCCTATCTATTTATATATCTAACAAACGATCTATCTCTTCATATATTCATTTTGATACCTGTCTATCCCAATCTATCTATCTATCACTCTCTCTCTCTCTCTATCTAGGTATCTATATCTCTGTTTGTCTATCTATTTATATATCTATATATCTATCAAACTATCTATCTATCGATAAATTTGTAAATTTATGTTAATAAATTTATCATCTTCATGCATATCTCTCAATCTATCTCTCCAGCAGCAGCAGAAAGTATGTTTCGATAACACATTCATTTTAGGAAATATCGCCGTGATAAAACTGGACTCGATATCAAACAGTATCACCAAAAATAATATACGACTCTGATTCAGATAGCCTTTGGATAAGGCCTCGCGCTAGATACTCGATTTTTTTTTTCAGATTATTTTTGGAATACTTTGTAATGATTTTACAATAAAATATACTTTTTTTCTTAGTACAATATTTTTACGGGATAATTTCTTGTGTGTTGTTTATTTCTCCTCCTGTTTGACCGCAAATAACGAATACCCACCCAATTGAATCGAGAGAGTTATGAGGTTGGAGCATTCAAACAACAATACTGAACTGTTTCAGAATTGTATAACAACTAAACTTTTGCGTTTCAAAGCGAACTAATAAGTAAATACTATAAGACAATGAAGAGCAAAAATTGATATCCCCGTCCAATCACCTCTCACAACAAAGAGGAAGATCTCGAAAATGGAAATAGTTTGCGCGATGACTGTCAAAGAATACGAAAGGGTATAGGCTAGATAACCACAGCTTACACGTGTAGAAGCAGTGGAAGAATCTATACAACATGGGTTTTTTTTTCAATTTTTCGCGTCTTTATTTTCCTCCAAATCAACATGTCATTAGGTACAACACACACACACACACACACACACACACACACACAATTTTCATTATTTTGGGAATATTACTTTTCGAGGAAGAGGGGGGGGGGGGGGGTGGGTTGTCGGGGTTCTCGCGGCACTCCCTTAGAAAACTAAAGAGGGGAGGGGGTAGCGCAATCCCCCTTAGAAAATTAAATAGGCTGAACTAGTAAAAGTGTCAATAGTCTTGTTACTTGCGTCTCCTCCTACTTTTTGGGAACTGTTCTAAGTATCATAAGTTTTGTTATCATTTCTCATCATTATAGGATCATGCGTTCATCATTGTTTCGTCTGCCAAATCGTTCATTATAAAAGCGATGCATTTTATTCTTCAACCTATTCTTTGAAGTACATGCATCGGTTGCTAGGTCTAAAAAATGATAAAATGATCTGTCCAGCTTGAACTTTTCAAAAGCACGGATTTCCTGTCTTTTCACTGCAGATGAAAATAAAGCCCTAGCTATATTGATCAAACGCGTCTTCGCCAACTAATAATCCCCCACTATATTCAATGGAGCTTCAAACCCGGATTCTACCTCAATAATAGACCGGCCCGCTAAACCTGTATACGCATGAATGACTTGGTGGATACCGCAACCGAGACGGCTAACAACAATGTAAGCTATTCAATTTCGGGCCATGTACCCAGTATAACAGTGATCAATCGATAGCGCGCGTGCATGCTGCACATGCACAAAAGCAACAATGTATAGAGCGAGTTCGGAATTCGCTGCTTCTAAAGGAATTATATCCGGCACACAGATCCAGGAAATAGTACACTCAGCAAATCTAAAATCTGACAAAATATCGTAAACTGACTTGTATGTGTGTACGAATATTCACGCCCAAGAAAGAAGGAGAAAAGGAAATAAGGAAGAAAGAAAAAGAGTCTTTTTTGCGCGCTCGCTTTGCTCACTCGCACCTTTTGAAAAATAATTTTGCCCCTCCCCTGAAAACTAAAAGAAAAAAAAAAATCCATCACAGAGAACAATATTCGTGTCAGTCTCCACCCCCCCCCCCCCTACCCCCAATCCGTGGACACTGATCGACACCCAGGGACAGGGCACATAGGCCTATTTTGTCGATGTACCATTAACCACTACCAACAACAAACAACAAAGTTTACTGAATAAAAACATGGTGATGATGGCCATGGTGGTAATGATGAGGATAATGATAATAAAAATAAAAATAATTACAATAAAGCGTCATTTATCTAAAGGGGCGTCTATTCCAACCCGAAAGATCACTTATCATTGCTATTTTTCCCCTTCTTTCGATTTTAGATTATTTGTAAATACGAAACTACCCAAAGCCTTAACAGTTTGGGGAGCAGATGATAGCGCTCCATTTAACTGTTATTCATTTTATGTTTTCATTTCCATTACCATGTAATTTCTTCATTTATATGCTCTCAATACACATAATAATACCAGTATGAATTCATTATCTATATCATGTCGTTCTATTTGCTATATGCTCTTTCATTCTTGTAGCTCTTTATAGTAGGCCTACATAATACAAAAAATCTTTACACGGCGAAAATGTCTATAGACCTATGAGACATACACAATGTATGGGCCCGACACGCCTATTCAAAGTGACATCCTTGTTGATCCAGTGTATCTTGTCATTTCCTGTATTTTATTGATTTTTGTGTACTAGTAAGTCGCAAGCTCTACTGAGTCGCGGGCAACTCTATTGTGACGAAACAAAAGGCTTCTCGCTCGGGAGGTCAAGTTTATTGAAATTGTAGCAAAAGTAGTACTTTACATCATACAGTATGTAGACATGGGGGCCTTCGGAAAAAAGTCCGAAGTAGTGAATTCGGGGATAAAAAGTACGCCTGAAGTTGATATTTCTATTTCAGAAAAGTTCGCCTTCTAATTTAGCTTTGTCGAATCACTGCTTAACACTATTGAACAGGCTTTTTTTTATTAATATTATTGTCCCCATGGGAAATGAAATCTGTGCAGTCACGATGAAAATGAATAGATTTTATTTTCGAACGCGAATGTATTTTAACATTTATTTGTTTCATTTTCTTATCCTAGTTTTGTATAAAAGAAAGAAAGAAATTGGACTCAGTCTGATTTGTTTAAAATATTCTTATCAGCGAGAACATTATCTATTTTTTTAATCAACATTTCTAGAACAGTAGGTCTATATCCTTCAACTTGAAACAACATGTTTGTGGTAAAGTATATTCCAGGAAACAATTGGAATTCAACGGAACTTATTATTACCGAAACCTGCAAGCAGAGATTAGAGATATTTGTTGAAGCGGGACTTTGAAAATTATAAGTAGGCCTACATGTCGCTGAAGATTGGAGAGAGGCCTACGTAGTTCAATGATAGGCATAATCGCCGTGAACCCAGCGTTGTGAACATAGATGGCGCTCTTGCAAAAAACAGCAATATCAAAAAGTTGGTAATGGTATTAAGCGACATAGCGATGCTTGTCTCAAAAAGATTAAAAGGAACGCGTGCGGCTTTCCCGCAAAAGTGGACGCTCGCGGCGTGAATGGAAAGGGCACTCACGCGTGGTAGAGAATAATAGCAAAGGAACGCTATTCGGCGTTCCCGCTGAATACGCGGCGTCGCCGGTGCACAGACTTTTGACAAGGTGCCTAATGCAATTGATCTGAGGTCATTTTACACCAGCAATAAGCTTCTCATGCGCAGTCACAGATTACAGCTACGAACTGGCTTATATTGAGTGATTGAAGTCACGCCCGAAGAGCCGTCAATTCTCAAATTATTATTCCAACCAATACGATTTACAGTTACGACATGATGCGATCAGCACGATTGACAATAAGTCGAAAAGCGCACAGTAACAGATAGATTCACTAGGTGTGTCCAGTGTTGATCCGCAGTCCAATTTATGTTGTTATGACTAAGTATGACGAAGTATGACGAAATTATCTCATCACATAAACTTTCCAAAAGGTTCATGTCGTCACAGCTACATTGATATAAATGAGCTTGCCAAGTCGACTTCACAAAAAGTAAGAAACCAAGTAGAATGACGGCTTGCACTTCTCAGAAAGTCGACTCGGGAAGATAAGATATGTTACCATGACGACAGATACCGTCGGGGAATTAAACTGGCTGAGATAATATATGTTACCATGACAAAATGTACTTTAATGTTAGCTAATGGAGCCATAACGACAAGCTGTTCTTTAAAAATTGAATTACCAGGATACGTTAATGTTCTTGACTTAAATCAACAACTTATCAATTAAATACTTTCATATATCATGTGATATGATAATCAAATTATGGTTACTTATTTTTGCATTGTCTATTTATTGTGAGGACTACAATATTATGGAATTATTATCAATGGATCCTTCTTTACTCTAAATTAATAACCTGTCAATTCGATGACTGACACCTAATAGGCTGAATATCTATTATCACTACTCATTATCGCAATAGTTATTGTTATTGTGAGAGCTGCACTACAATGACAGTGATTTGTGGTGAAGCATTTTGTCCTCGAAGTAAAATTGATATCCCTATATTGACCGTTAATCAATGATCTATCGATTAGTTAGATATCATTTGATAGTTTTAGTTATAATCAAATTGAAGTAAATTCTGCTTTCTGTGGCTGTTGTTATATTTGAAGGCTAAATTTGTAATTGTGGCGAGGGATCTTTTAATTTGTTCAAACAGGTTTTAATGTCACCTTGGTGACCATAAATCAATAAGCCATTGATTAAACAGAAGGCGCCAAAAGTGGTTAACTGATATACGTCAGTCGCCAAGAATTGTTTGCTCTTCCTTCTCTCGTATGCACGCATTATCCCAAGCGCTTTCCTCTTGCAAGGTGTTTCCGGAACTTGGTGGTGATGGCATGACACGATTATTCTCCCTATGCGATGTACGCCACAGTTAACTCATTCAGGACGAAGGACTTTTTAGAGCAAAAATGATCGCTATTTGGATTTTAAATTGGCAACAGTTTTTTAAATTAATTTTGTTTTTATGAAGAAACACAACGTAAATTCCGTTATAAATTAACAAAATGTCAAATTCGTTCAAGGTCACGTAAGAAGAGCAAAAATCCTGCCCATTTAAAGAGCAAAAGAGGGATTTCAACCTGTTCAGCGAGTTGCCAATTTAATGATTTAGTGCCCATTTGCCCCTGATTTTGCTTTAAAAAAATCCTTACGCAGGTAATATATATACTGAATGCCCCAAATTGATTCATCTTGTGCAGAAATGTGTGTTCTTTCATTTGATGCATCTTTAATTATTTGTTAAAACTTGATAGCAATAGTGACAGCGCCAAACCACACATTTGTGTCACTTGGTCCCGAATGGGTTAACTCTACATATGACGGACATAATGACGTTCTATCGGATGTGTGCCTATTACTGGTAAGCAAATATACACACGACATGAAAAGCGTTAAGGTCTTTGGTGGTCGCGATATACTCTGTTATTTCCAGATGAACGGTCTCAAAAACATTTACATCCACTTAAAATCATTATATCATATTCATGATAAATGTAATGTTTGCATAACCTATTATCTAATTGCACAACTATGTGAATTGTGGTTTTGGTGCTTTTCCAACTTTACTGTAAGAAATGTTACCACATATACGGGGGAGTGAGACCACATACGCGGTCGAGTTGACTTAATTTCACCATTATGTCCTGACTGGTTGCAGTCAATATAAGCGGCCGGGTTTTCCTCTACAAATGAAGTTATCGTCTGGACCTTGATGCGAGGCCTGTGACTGCGCTACCCTTTAGTGACGTCAGCACCCATCTACATCACCGTTCCGTCTTTCAGCAGGAGGCACATTGAGAAAGGTAAAACTCAGCACACTTTTTGAAGACTGAAGAACTAGAAATTGCCATTTGTTCATGAATCCCTAAACATGCATGGAAGTCTTTTTGCAAATTCCAAGGCTTTCAACAAATTTAATATAACATGTGCTGCTTCGCAAGCTTGTCTTTTCAGCGTTTTTTTTTTCCTTTTCTGTAATACTACTCTATTGCAGGTGTGTGAATTTTTGGTGATAAAATAGACATTTGATAGACAAAGAGTTTCAGATTTGGATGGTTGGACCATCCGTCTCTAATCACGTTATTTTTTATATAAACAAAGTAACAAACTCAAAAGAAAAGAGCGATCATATTTTCTTCCATTTATTTTTTGCTTTGTTTTTTTGGTGTTGTGAGCTCTACATGATGTTAACGCACTGGGGCCAAAAATATAATGGCAGGCCTACGTGAAATGGCCCTTTTTTTGCTTATCATAGTTTAGTGTGCACCCCCTCCCCTTTTAAGTGATGCCCTTTCTTTCTTTTTTCTTTTAGTCATCACGCGATTTTCCCCGACCAGAAACATATTTTTTAAAGTGTGCCCCCTCCCCCTTTTCCAAAAATCCTGGAGCCGTCCCTGCCTAAAAAAGCCCTTCCCTCGTTTGTATTCACCTTTTATACTGCTTCGTATTTTTTTCATGTGTTTTATTTCACAACGATAAAATGAAAAAAAAAAATGTTTTCTCAGATTTGCTCGCCTATTATGTATACGGTGTGTACCTATTTGAGTGTGATTAACACGGGCCTTACATTACCAACCAACAACAACAACAACAACAGCTTTCAAATGATTTATGCAATAACGCTGACTTTAACCTAAATGTAATGTAGGCACTGTGAAAGCTCTAAATGTACAGCTGTGTAAATAAATCAGTAGACAGAAAGTCATACCGTTTAAGAACTTTCTTAGGACAAACAGTAAGAACTGCAAACAGACTTTTTTATTGTAATGTCGTTGACCACAACATATCGTACTTAATTTTGTGTCATGTCGTTTTCATCTAACACAGACGGTATAAAAAGGAATGAATTCAGAAAGATGAAAGTTCTTTAATTTCATATTTTCTTAGATTTATCATTTTTGTTGATGTTTGTAGACTCAATCCTCATAAATGTACATTTTCACCGTGCAAACTACAAATTGATTAGTTTGACCGTATTATGGCAGGTGTAAAATATTGTATACTCAATTTGCCCCATTAACTTTCGTATGCTAAAGTTTGAATTACATGTACCTCATGACTGTGATATATCCAACAAAACTAAGTCATGGTTGTGTGTGCATTACACTACGCAAAATAGCTGTAGGCCGAGATCTAACGAAATTTTCCCGAAGGAAAGTGGCAATTTCGAGGTGTAACATGTTTTGATAGTCAAATCAACCGGCACTAGGATAGTGTTACATTTCAAGGATGTGCTTAACGTATCCTAAGTAAGGTTAGTCTAACGTTGATTTGTTACCAACGTTAGGTACAACGTCACATTACCATAATTATCGGCACGCGTTCAGCGGCCGTACCGGTAGTTAAAAGGGAGCTTTCGTTATAACCCCGCGGACGGAAAAGAGCAATCTGTTCTAGCCAACCGTCCGCGGGAGTCACAGGCGCTTCCGTAAAATAAGACAGAGAACGCGAACGGCGGTGCGTGGGACGTCATCTGACCACCTGACACCCCCGACCCGGGCGCACGTGCGATTTACAATGACATCATCTGTACGGGCGCTGATTGGCTGCTGTCCACTATTCGTCGAGAACGAAAAATCTTAAAATTCACGTCCGCGCGGATAGCGAGGCGGAGGGTGGCGCATGCGCAGATCAATCTTCGTATCGGATTACCGTTCTGGAGCCCGTCCGTCCTCAAAACGAAAGCTCGCTAACAACCAACGTTTGCGCGTCGGGAGGAAAAGCAACACGACTCTCCAATAAACGAAGTTTTCAAATCCTAATTTGCCACATTTTCTCCTAAATCCAATGGAGTTATCAAACATATATTTGTCCACGCAAGGTGATGGTACTATTCTCCTGACTGTCAATGACGTAATAATGTAATGAGGGTGAACAATATAATTATTTTCCCCAATTCGTCAAACGGCAAATACATGGCCTCTACACTCTACCGGTCCCAGCAAATCATGTATGCAAAGCTCGTCTGTTCTCTGTGTACGTACGTATTGCATCAGATTGCAAGTATAGAGTAACGATGTTGCAATTTTTCAAATTAGCGATCGGGCAACTTCACTACATTAAACTTCAGTCACATTTGCTATACGGCGTGCGTACGGCAGCCGTATATACGTGGATTTCTGTTTACATTATATATAAACGACTTTCAAAATCATCTGATAAATTGTCTTTTATGTTATTTGCTGATGATTAAAATATTTTTCTTTCACATCGTGACCCGAAATCACTGCTTGAAATAATAAACACTGAACCTTCTTTAAACATACATAAAACCAAGTACATGTTATGACACTATCTCCTCTTTACCTAACAATATTTATTTCGACAATATACCCTTGGAACTTGTCCATTCTTCTAAACCTCTTGGTTTAATTATTGATCACAAATCGTCATGGAAACTTCATATTAGTCACTTACGTAAATTGATATCAACAAATGTAAGTATTATGTATAGACTAACGCTGGTTTTTCCTTCAAGTACAATGCTTGTATTGTATTCTACTTTAATTCTCCCTGATCTCACTTATTTACTTGGGCCAATTCTTTTGAACTATACCTTGATAAATTATTTATAATTCAATAATTCAGAAGAAAGCGATAAGGGTTATTTGTAATGCTAGTAGATTATCCCCATCAAATAAATTATTTTGTAATAATAACAAGGTAAAGTTAAGTGACTTGTTTTATTTTCACATTGGAACCCTTATGTTTAAACTGCATATAAAAGAACTCCCTGAAAAGTTATCTACTTTGTTTGTAAGAAATTACAGTTTCCATCAGTATCCTATAAGACACTCAACATCATTTCATCAACCTCTCGTAAGAACTCAATCTATGCAAAGAACAGTAGTTTATACCGGACCCTTATTCTGGAATTCCTTGCCATTGAATATTTTACAGTCCCTGACACTTATTTCATTTAAAAACAAATTGAAAAATCATTTCATTAGTAAATATAGATAACTGCTCTCATATATCTACATTTCATGTCGGTGTTTACTCATTGTAATTTACATTGCACTCATGCTATGTTTTCTATTATATGAAATCATCTTGTATACAGCTGTAGAAATCTCAGACCACAATAAAGTTTATTTTTTAGTATGTAATCACAGTCATGTAGCTGCTTTTAAGAAAGAAAATGAATTTTTAAACTTTAATTATCATAATGAGTGTTCGTGCCATTGGCATTTACGTCACCAGTCCTATGGGTAACCTTTACCTTACAAGCTATGCTTTTTTAGGTTTCCCTCCATAATAATTTGTACAATTCATTTTTTTGCCAGTTCAAGATGAACTGTCCTGATATATAATTTTTATGCCTTGTTAATTCCTTGTATTCAGTTGTATATCTTTGTTGAAGATTGCTATGGAAAAATAAATCGAATCAAATCAATTCGAGAAATTCTGCGGCGGCCACAGAAAATCTACGGCGGCCGTAGGGTCGACTGTTTTTTTTATATTTTTTTACAGACCGTAGGGGTGCCCGTAGAATTATAGCGCGGAGTTATAACATGTTTTCATTTCTACGCTCGCCGTAGAAATTAGACTAGCCGTAGCCATGGCGTAGAACGTTCTACGGCGGCCACTGAACTATACACTACGTAGTGGTATAGTTCAGTGACGGCGGCCGTACGTCGAGTGTACGGTGGCCGTGCGGCTGCGTCCCCCTAAGGCCGCCGTGAAAGTGCCTTGCGGCCACCGTGTGTCTTCCGTAGTATTTGTCGAAAAAACCTACGGACGCCGCAGGGTCGCCCTTCGGCGACCGAACATCATCGTATCAAGAACATACGGCAGCCGCAGATTTTCTGGGTCCATAAATTTAAAAACTCTCTACTCGCCGTAGAAATTCTAGAATCTACTGCGGCCGTACCAAATGTGACTAAGCGCCTTACATTTCAGTGATATTAAATATTTTGTTAATTGCTGATGAGTGATATAATACAACTAACCTATGGGCTGTTGTGATATGATAAAGCCTCGGGTAATGGCAATGTCGATCCACTGCGGTATTATAATTACCAGGGATGTATAAGAACTGGAGACAGCAAGAAGAATAATACATTCCTACACCAGTCGCGTTCAGTGATAGAACAATACAATTTTTTAGGCGTTTGACTATTTGATCAAGTGACGACCGCCGCCAAACCACCAAGACAAATTTGGGGTGCATTTTGAGAAATATGTATTTTGTATGCGCAGAAGATTTCAGAGCTACTTGCTGACATAAATTGCATGTGCAGTAGTAGTACGTTAAGTGATAAAACGATTCTGTGATTTTCAAATGGTACTTTTTTTGTTTTTGTAATAAATAGAGAATACTGTAGAAAACATGTCAGAGAAATGCCTCGATATCTCACATTGGTCAATCATATTTCCTTACAAATATATTGTAAATCGTTTATTGGCTGCTTCACTTTCCACGGAAACAACCTCAGATTCGAACTCTTCGTGCTGTAGTCATGTCCGCTTCCGGTGTGATACACTAACTAGTACTCTAGACCGAAAGCGGACCTGACAAATGCTGACTAAAAATATATACTGACAAAATACAAACGTCTTTGTGCGGTGCATTGTGTGATGACTTTCCTTAAATGCGGCATGTATTAATGATGTATCCGGACTACTACCCCCTGGACAACTACCCCCTTTATAGGACAACTACCCCCAGGACAATTACCCCCACAACAATTACCCCCAGGACAATTACCCCCAGACAATTGCCCCTAGAATATAAAATGAAATATATATATATCCTAAGCAGAAAGTACTATGAAACTATCAACACAACATTTAAAGGGCATATACTGTACTGGGAAGGCAAAAAAAACTTCAAAATGTAATTGTTAGCAATCTTCTTGCCAATGGACTTAAGTTCATGTATTGTCTATTTTTGAAGCTTGCTGAAAGTTATTTGCCCTCAAATGATCTACATTTGGAGTAATGAGTGATTAGATCACAAATCCTCAAATGTTCGGCCCGAACATTTTGAGGATTTAATCATTAATCATTAATTACTCCATATGTGGATCATTTGAGGGCAAATAACTTTCAACAAGCTTCTAAAATGGTCAATACATGAATTTAAGACCATTGGCAAGAAGATTGCTAACAATGACCTTTTGAAGCCTTTTTTGCCTTCCCAGTACAGTATATGCCCTTTAAAAGTTGTCCTGGGGGGGGGGGGGGGGGAGTATTTGTCCTGGGGGTAATTGCACTGGGGGTAGTTGTCTTGGGGGGTTTGTAGCAGCACTAAATTGCATATTGTATGATTATTTTGAATCGTAGATGGCGTCGTACGTTATTTATATATTGTTTATATATCACCATGGTTGCTGGAATCTACTTTCGCGCCCGGGTCTTCTAGGATCCTAATTTGCATAAAGGCGGGCAATTATCGTACGCTAATTGGACGCTGCTGAAGCCGGCGAATCCCGACCGCAGCCCGCTGAATCCTTTATAAGGAAAATGTTGATTGAAAATCTAGCTCTTCTCATTTTCACCACCTCCCGTTGACGACCGACACCTTCACGCGTACGGGTGCAATAGCCCTGCATGGAGAGCCACGCGTGAACCATAATCTGTACGACGATGATTTTACTTGTCAGTGCCTAGTGGGAAATAATTCCCAGTTCGACCGAATACAGTGCGTTCTGCTCCATTTTTGAGTTTCAATAAGAAACATAGTTTCTCTCGGGAGCACGTTTTGAACAATTTTCTACAGCTAGGCCCGGCATAGCCTAACAGACAGTCAACCGTTCTTCCCCGTCGGCATTCACGGAGCGGCACGACTCACCGCTGCTCATTCTTCGTCGCCGGCGATCGTCATCATTCACCGAGTGGCACGACTTGCCGCTGCTCGTCCATCGTCGTCATCATCGACCGTCGTCGTCCACCGAGTGGCACGGCTTACCGCTGATCGTCCATCGTCGTCATCGTCGACCGTCGTCATCCACCGAGTGGCACGGCTTACCGCTGCTCGTCCATCGTCGTCATCGTCGACCTTCGTCATTCACCGAGTGGCACGACTTGCCGCTGCTCGTCCATCGTCGTCATCGTCGACCGTCGTCATCCACCGAGTGGCACGGCTTACCGCTGCTCGTCCATCGTCGTCATCGTCGACCGTCGTCATCCACGAGTGACACGACTTGCCGCTGCTCGTCTATCATTGACATCATCAGCATCCATCGTGAGCATTCTTAATTACCCTATTTGTTTCGTGATTCCATTTATTATATCATATATTATCATCATATGAACATACATCCTGCGTGATGTAACCTTTTGTTTATTATGAATTAAACCACAAGAAATCTACTTCTTTGAGTGATTGTCTAATTTCTGTCCTATCTTTCCACGAGAATATAAGAAAAAGGTAATTTGATCGTTTGTACATAGCCACACAGCTACCAACACCCCAACGCATCGAATTACTAAAGGTTATTTGTCCTGGGGGCTATTTGTCCTGGGAGTAGTTGCCCGGGGGGTTATTGTCCTTTGGGAGTAGTTGCCCGGGGGGCAATTATCCAGGGGGGTAGTTGCCCTAGAACAGAGCCTCGTACCGTTGAAAATGTATTTCAATGAAAATACAATTTAATAAAAACTATTTCCTCTGGCTTGTTTGCCTTGTCGATGTGCTCAACATTTGAAAGTAAAACGTACTTGTTAAAAAAAAACTGGATGCATGTAGCTAGTTAATTGGCAACGAGAGCTTGTGACATTTTATGTTGCTAAAAGGTAGCACATAAAGAAATTATTTTTTGTGTATTAACAATTATTGAAACAAATTAATAGAATGGTTACATTATAGTCGAATTTAATGTACATCGCATTAAATTATATGGATGCAGAATGATGTAATTTGTGAATGCGATTTTATCTTTATTTTAATGTTGATATGTCAATTGATTGTCAAATTATGTAACCAGTGGAAAAAAATTTCGATGTATGTAATGTTCATGGAAGCAATAAATTTCAATTCAATTCTTTTGTTATTGCAGATGGCATCCTTCTCCTTTGTCTTTGCGATCGTGGTTGGAGTGGCAACGATCTCAGGAGGATTGTGTAAGCATCCACCTTACAAATACATTAACCGATCAGCTTGTTATCAATTATCATTACAAGGTCTGTTTATTTACAACGATGTTACAATCGGAGCATACCAAACATGCATTGAATTCGTCTAAAAAATTATTTCTAGGTCTGCATTAGCGCCCGCTTACTATCGTTAGCTAGGCCCTAGCCTAGCCGGCCTAGCCCCGGAGAGCTACGCGGCTAGCTACCTGTGACTAGTCGCGTAGGCTGCCGTGGATACACTTATGAACTAGCGCCCAATGAAGCATTTATACAGAGACTTGTTTTCTTCTCTGCATATCTCTTGGATCTGGCGGAGTGTAAAAATCATGTCTGTTGTACCACGACTTGGCCTGAATCCATTATGTGACTCTGGGAGTATTTCCGCTGACAAGGTAGACGCATTTCTAGAATCTTTGCATAGACCTCGCCAGCAATTGAAAGAAGGCTAATGCCACGGTCATGACGGTCGTTTCCATACTATTGCCGGTCTCCTTTACTCTCATACACCATGTACACAGAGACAATGATTTCATCTCTGAACTCACTTGGCATATAAACATCATTCCCTGACTGCGTGATGACGTAAAGGAGACGTTCTTTGAGCGGTCTGCCACCATATCTGAAGATTTCTGCTGCTATCTTGTCAATTCCAGGGCCCTGTTGCATAAAACTTACCATTGATGGTAACTTTCCTACCAATGGCAACTTCTATGGAAACCTTGAATTTGATTGGCTGTCGAGCGGTATTACCCTGGTAGTTATCATTGGTGACAGAATTACCATTAATGGCAAGTTTTATGCCACGGGGCCCAGGTGAATTGCCGTTGCTTCATCACTTGATTGCCTTTTCTAACTCTTCCATCCGATGTGTTACTATTACTACTACTATAACTACTTCTCGTCTACAATTTGTACTACTGCATGTTATACATGTGTTATTTGTACTCATATTACAGACATCGTACAATTTCTTCTACTTCGGGTCGTAGCTGAAATCTTACTTTTATAATTACTCCCCCCCCCCCCCTACTTTTTCTTCAACTATTATTTTTTCTGCTCAATTGACCTTATCCATTATATCCTCATTATCACCTTCAGCCGAAATTTTCTGTGAGAATCAATACGGACTGCTTGACTGCCGAGTCCAACCTGACACTGCGATCGACATTTCATACGCCAACTACGGCCGCACCAACAGTGATGGCATATTAGTATGTGGGTCCTCCGCCAGCGCAAATTGCATCTCAGCGCCGTCCTCAACACTGATCACGGATGTATGTCACGGTAACGACGTCTGCATTGTGGGAGGATCGAATGCATTGTTTGGTGACCCATGCTCAGGCACTTCAAAGTATTTGAATATATCGTACAGCTGTGTTTCAACTACCACGACACCGCCGCCGACCACGACACCGCCACCGACCACGACACCGCCGCCGACCACAACGCCACCGCCGACCACGACACCGCCGCCGACCACAACACCGCCACCGACCACGACACCGCCGCCGACCACGACACCGCCGCCGACCACAACACCACCGCCGACCACGACACCACCAATAACGACAGCGCCGCCAACCACGACTCCGCCACCGACCACGACACCGCCGCCGACCACGACTACTCCGATGACTACGATGCAAAGTAAGTCTTAAAAGAGATTAAAAAAATACTTACCCAACAACCTCACATCACTTGGTCGATATAACGATGGGACATTGGTAGACTTAGAGTGAGATTGGGAAATGTTAAAGCAAAAATGTAAATGAACGATATTCATGAAATATTTCATGGAATATTTATCCGTAAATCTTAATGACTCCCCTGAAGATTAGTTTGTTACCCTCGGCAGTTAAAGGGACAGTTCACCCTGAAATTATTTTGGTTTCAATGTTCTGTTCTTTGATGAATGAATACATTCTTTTCGTAGTGATATATATGTAAAAACATGTGTCTATTGGTATACCAAGCGCACAGGTGAAATGATAAGTATCCTTTTGAGAAAACGAACATTTTCCAAAAAAAAAATGTACACAACATATGGGAGATCACCTCGCACGTGACGTCACATAATCAACATTTTAGAATTTCTTTAACTTTCTTTTCCTTTGACCGATTTTCGTCAAAATTTCACGAATATGTTTCTTTTATGTGTCTCCTTTTACTGAAACCAAAATAATTTCAGTTTGAACTGAAGGCAGACAAAAATATAATTTACAGACGCATGTTGTTAAAGAAAAGGTTTAATGATCTCTGTACTTTGATTGGCTGAGAGCAGCACATGTACCGTATATTTATTTTACTTAACTGACTCCGATATCAAACGATAACCATCAATAGCAAGCTTAGAACTTTTGTGAGATCCTCGGACTGAATATACTTTGTAGTTAGCTACTGTGATTTTAAAGGATAAATACTTTAATTGTAATTTTCGTCCCAGATATGGCAGGTTAGCACAGCATCTGTATGCTCATCCTTATGATTTTATTATTGCCCTGGTATAATATTGAGGCGTTTTTCTTCTCCTAACTATTGTTTATCGTGGTTCCATATCCACACAGCCCTATATAGTCCGACGTGACAGACGGTGTCTACGATAACATGACAACGCTTGGTGTTCCCAAATTGCGTGCATTTATTGCAAAAATAAACGTGACACACATAGAGCTTATCAGCCTAATTCAAAGAGACGGAAAAACAGTGCAAACAATCATTATGATCGCAGCTCAATTGGATACATCTTTTATTTTGCCCTCACCGCCTACTTTATGCAGGTCCCTTGGGAGAGCAACCGTTGCTCCGTATTTGTAACGACAGCGCCCAAACCCTTGACTGTGGCAACAACGTCATCACCATCGTCTTCGCCCTATGGGGTCGGCTGGAAAGCGGATTCTGCGATCCTGGTAATACTCCAAGCCCAACTGGCTGCGTGAGCGTGGTGCCTGTGATCCCTGGCTGTAACGGCGCCAATAGTTGCACCATCGACGTGAACGCCCTAGCCCTCCCACCCGCGTGCCCAGGCGTGCCTAAGTACCTGACTCTTTTCTACACGTGCAGTCCCATGCCGACTACCGCCCCGACCGTGACCGGTGGGGCTACTGGTGCCACTCCGACCACCTTCGCCTGAGAAGGGCAAACTGGTGAAGTGTGAAGTGTGCTTCGTGCTCATTCTCCACAGTCATAACTAAGTCTGGATAATCATAGGGGCATTCACACCCAGAAATTATTACTGACATCTTAACCGAGGTCGAAATCTCACTGATTATAGGCCCATTTACACTGACCAGCAAAGATCGCGAACTTTGGGTGTAAGTTGCGAGGAAACTTTCACCCAAGCAACCAAAACACCGCACCAGAAAACTCACTCTCCGAAGTGTGATTTTTTTTTAAACTTCGCGTGAAAGATCGCGAAATTTGACAGAGTAAATGGTGAGCGTAGAAAAAGGTTTTGCGATTTTTTGCCACATGACTTTTAGCACTTCCGGCGGGTTGACTTTGATATTTCTCTGTAATGAAAATGACAATGCCAATGACAATTTATTGATCCCATGTCACCTTGTTAGTTATTGGGGATAATCATGTCCGTTTTACAATGATATTAATCTGTATTTACAATATTTACAACAGATATATACAGAAAATAAATCATGATATAAATTCAGGTATATACGCTTGCAGAGAGTGATAAACAAGAAAGTGATTGTAAGCTCATCGCATAAGGTGTACTAAAGAATCATAACGAGTATAAAGTAACAAACTAACTTTTTAAAAGAAGATAAAATGTAAGAAAAAAAGAAAAGAAAAAAATATATATAAAAAATGTAAAAATATCGGCACAAGTAAAGTTATTTGCGACTTTAAAAGACATTTTTGAATATGAGTTAACAAAATAAAACAATATTGTCAACAATATCAAAACACAGGTATAGAGTCAAACATTGTTATTGATACACATAAATTAGCTTTATCAAAATATGCTGTTATTTAAATTGATTCATTATCTTTTAAAAAAAATTTACAAGATATAGACGCAATTTACAATTGGAAGAATTAAAAAGCTGCTCCATTTTGTATGTATGTATTTTTTTTTTTTTTTTTTTTTTTTGGGGGGGGTAAAATATCTGCTAGGTAATGACTTTCTTTCGCCTGCAAAAAAGGGCATTCAAATAGATAATGAAATTCGTCCCCTAATGATTGAAGAGTGCAAATTTTACATAACATCATATTCCTTAGAGTATTAGAATATCTCCCAGAGACAATCGGTAAGTGGTGATTGGAACATTCTGAATCTACATAATATTATTCTCTCTCTAAATTACGCGCGCATTTAACAACGCGCAGAGTTAGGCATTCCACTTATGACGTCATAATAACCATGCAGCGCGTCGGTCTCCTTTGGAAGACTGGTGGACATGCGCATTACCTATAAGAAAATCGCGATGTTTCAGATCGCGGTTTGGGGGGGGGGGCAATTGTAAATGGTGAGACTTAAAATGTATCTCATTAAAGCTTTACAGTAAACTGTCCATGAAGATCAACCGCTCATGAAAGAAAAAACGTTTATGGTCTCCCTTAACCGCTGTTTTTGTACATATTGTACTATATTATTGCCATTGGTGTTCCCCAACCTGTCTGTGAGGGGCAATTAACAATCAATTAATTGTGTTAGATAGAATGATATTATCATTCTATCTAACACAATAATAATAATAATACAGTTGCTGGTCGAAGTCGTCTTAAAATGCTTCTAATACACCGTGCGTGTATTATATTATAATACACGCACGGTGTATTAGAAGTTACGGCATTTTAAGACGACTTCGACCAGCAACGACGCTCCCTATGGCGTAGTATTGAGGGCAGCGCAGAAGGCGCTGTGCGTATAAGACTTCTTTAATCCTTTCAGGACGAATACCTGGGGCTCTTTGCATAACTTTTTTGCCAGTCTTACTTTTGCCATAGAAGATACTCTAGCGAAAACCATATTTTTATGCTAGAGTTTCAAAATCAGTCCAAAAATCATTGCAAAAAAATGGCAATGTTTTATGCAATGGAATAGTTTCCTGATTTTTGTCCGTAAAAAACTCCAGCAAAAGCTTTAATCAACGGCCCCCTGTTAAGGGAAAAGCTAATCACCCTTTGCCTTTCAAATGGACAACGTATCATTTTTTTTTTCTAAATCAAATTTTCATCCTAGCCCGGAGCTTACAAGGCACTGTGGTCAAAATGTAAACAAAAATTACAGCAATAAGTGAGCCAGTGTCATAAGCATAGCACGATTCTAACCCCTTTCAGCGCGTTGCCAATTTGAAGATTTAGTGATTTTGGCCCATATTCCGCTATAAAAATATATGACAGGAGAGGGGTGGTTAGGGTTAGGATCCAGACTTAGTTATTACTTTGTGATATATATGTTAAAGTATGAAGCAGTCTACAGACTCGGACTTCGGCTAAGACTAATCTGCCCTTCCTTGACAAAAGGAAGCAAGTAACAAATTACTGAAATTTGGGTTGTTCATTTCTTTATATTTAACCAGCATTTCCTACAAACTGGCAAAATCTGGATATATATATATATATATATATGTATATTCATCTTTATGTGAGATAGCCAATCTAACATGATGGGGTATTGCAATGATGCCAGTGTAAATGACCGACACATTTTGCTGATTTACAGGAAGAGTCAATTTTGTTACTTGCTTCCATTTGTCAAAGTAGGGCAGAACTCATATTCATCTCTAGTGGCATGCTAATGCATATCATCTGCTCGGTAGAAATCATGAGATTTGAGTGTGATAGATGAACCTTTTTTGCTTTCTTTACTGTATTACACCTTGGAAATCATACCGTACTTTCTTACGAAGGTCTGCAGGATTTTATCCCCGAATGAGTTTTTGCGATCACAATCTGAATTTTTCTTTCATTCATTTCAAATGTCATATTAGTTATACTCATATGCTAGATTAATGTTCGATTGTGCTCTTGGTAGCTTATAAAGAACATTAGTTTCATTCGTTAATATAATGTTAATTTACATAAAGAATATTTTTTCTTACATTTAATCAATTATTTTTCCTTCTATTGTGTATGATCATTAGTACTTCTATTTGTTATTCTTTGGAGGGGATGGGGTGGGTGGGGGAGGGAGGGTGTAAGTTTTATGTGTTCGGGGTTATATCTGAAGTTGTACTTGTATTTATTCTACCCAAACACAGTCGGATTATATGACCCTTCGACATTGTGCTGTACGGTTCAGGTATTCCAATAACCGTAATCGATTATTTAGTGTTTATTCTATCATAATCAATCATCGATTCATTGTGCTCCCATGTAGCGAATAAAATAGTAATTTGAATTCCAAAATTCGGACGTCTATTTTTTTGTTGGTGTATATTGTTTGTTGGGTGGAATTCATTGGCCATGCATTGAGGGTGACTTTGACCAATTTCAACTTTGATTTTGATGTAATAATTGATGCTTAACTTTGGAATATCTATAGTAACATAGTGCAGTGTGATGCTGCGATATGGTATAACTGCAAACAACCATGACATCTCTCAGGCTATACGTCGAAACTGGTCAACATGTTCACAATATTGTGGCTTGTCGTTTTCATTTGATTACACGGCAGAGTACGCCATCCTTATTACTGGGCGAATGTGTGCCTAAAATTTAGTTTCATAATACACACACTTATTTTGCATGGATATAATTACCTTAAATACTTCGAGTGAGAGAGAAAGAGAAAAAGAGAGAGCCGGAAAGAGAGAAAGAGAGAGAAGGAGAAAGAGAGAGAACCAAGAGAGAGAGAGAGAGAGAGAGAGAGAGAGAGAACGGGAGAGATAGAGAGAATGCCACAGAGTGCTTTATATGTCAGTGTTGTTTTGTCTGTGTATGTGTGTGTGCGTGTGTGTGTGTGTGTGTGTGTGTGTGTGTTTGTGTGTGTGCGTGTGTTGGTGTGTGTGTGTGTGTGTGTGTGTGCTGGTGTGTGTGTGCGTATGTGATTATGTATGTGCGTGCGGTTTGTGTCAGTGCGCGTGTGCGTGAAGGGGAGGAAGACATGAAAGAAATTCACCTCTAAAGTAGTCTTAACCCCTTTGTTCGGCAGACGAAATGTGTTCTATAGTTATGGTGTGTATTCACGATGCGATAATCCACTTCATGACACGTCGAGGGTATACAGTTTTAATACATCGTTCGGGAAGCCGGCAACGCAAATTATGAATCATTTAGGCACTGATTCCCCGTATATGATCGACCTGTCCTATGTAGTTCCGTAAATGTAGGAGAGATACATTTTTTGAAGTCAGGTGATTTTTTTTTAAAGGAGAATGAAATTTGAAAGTTGAAGAATAAACTCAAAATTGATTGGCAACTTTAAATAGAAAAGTCAGAGAATGACTTTAACTCAATTTCCACTTGTTGTGTTTACGCAAGGACAAAAGGAGCATAAACTTGTAATACTATACCTTTTGGTAATCATTGTGAGTATATTAAAGAAACAACATGTCAAAACAAAGCATTTACAACAAAAACACAAGCAAACAAACAATTCACCATAGGTACATCGTGATAGGTCATTGAATGAACAATGAACTAAATTTAGAATGTCGAGGTACTCCATATTAAACTGTCTTTGAGCTTGATTCACATGATATCGACGAAAGTTATTTCTATTACACAAAGCCATGGGGATGTATCCAAAAACAGGTAGGTCTAGTTTTAACTTTCCAGCAGGATTTTGAAGTACCTCACAATCTCTATATTAAAAATAAACCTTTTAGGCACATGTGATGCATTTGCTTACGAGTAATGGGCACAATTCTATAGAGCACATTTCTATTTGTCAGACAAAGAGTTACATATTCATAAGTGTTCTAGTCTGCACATAGACGTATTAACTTAAATATTTATTCAAATAAAATTGAAATAAAATTAGCTAAAATATGCATGCGCAGTGCGTGAAGTAATGGAATGAATCACGTGACCATCGGACATTTCATTCCCGAGATGGAAATTTGCATAATATGCAGTATGGAGTATATTATACTCCACGCAAGCTTCATTTGCACTAGTCACCACGTAATGAACTATACAGTTTCTAATTGGCTTGACGCCATGGATTATTTGTCCTTATGAATATTCACCAAATTATGATAAGCATTCAAATGAGATGCGATGTGACCTTTTAAAGACAACCGTTTCCGGTTTGCTCCACTCACGAAGAGTTGCCGCGATAAACTGGATTTTCCGTAGGTTTTGTACACTGTTACCATGGTCACCATGTGTTCTTCTCCCTTCCACATCCTCGCCCAATTCGGTCGCGTTTCTCCCTAGTATAGGCTAAGTAGTTATCACGCCCCTCCCCTTGAACATAGTATAGTATTAACGCCACTCTTCAGAAACGCCGGATTTATTATCACGTAGTATGATACACATTTTTTTTAGATATTTAGTTTTCACACCACCCTCTGTTATATCATATGTGACCTTTAAAATATCGAAGACAAATCCAACATAATAAAAAAAAAAAATGACATGGTGTGGTAAATTTCTCGGGTAATTCATAGTAAAGATACAGGATAAAGAGAAATACAAACATCGATTTTTATCATGTAATCAACAGATTATCAAGCATCATAGAGCAAAATAAACAGTGATAAAAACTAATTTATAAATCAAACACATTATGGAACCATCCCTTTGTCACATTATCATTGCAAACATATCGGTAAGATCAAATGTAAATTGAGGTGAAAATATGTTGACCTTCTCACACCGCGCCAAGTTTTAGTGCGTCATGTGTACTGCACCATTACCCCAGAACAAGGACATTTCCTCATCAGATTGAATAACACGGGGCTTTGTTGAATACACGTGCTTTCTCAGGATGAAATGTTTTTTTTTATTTAGAAATAAAAGCTCAGATCATATTTTGTTTACATCAAAACTTAGTATAGGATTGAATGTTTCATATACTTTAAATCATAGCTCAATACATTTTAAAGGATAAATGTTAAGTATGTTTATTAGTGCGCATGCCTCTGTTGCTTAATTATGATATAGAAGTTTATTTTTTTGTGATATTTGTGAGGAAAAATTAGTGTTTGGCCTCCCCCCCCCCCTCACAGTCCTCATATATTCATTTCCAACTCCTAATCTCTCTCTCTCTCTCTCTTCCTCCCTCTTTCTCTCTCTCTCTCTCTCTCTCTCTCTCTATTTATTTCTCTTATTTTTGCCACCCCGTCCCTAACATGCCTCCTACGTTGAATCACTTCCCCTGCGTGCCAAAAACAAACACATGAACAAATATTGTGCAAATATGAACACCACCATTAGGCCATAACCACACTAAAAATTGAATCGAGAACAACAAATCGCTTAATCTTAACCAGTCCGCCATTCATTAAAGCAGCATCAAATAAAGTCTAAGGAACATCTGTTGTTTACCTGTAAATGATTATTCCACGCCAAATGCATACTTCCGTTTTACCACAATTGAACAAGCGACCTTGTCGGCAACCATAAATGTATCTTGTTTAGAATCAAGCAATTTGATTAGTTTTTACAATTATACAATAATCTAACAACAATCGTTATTTGGGCGCTAGCGCAAGACGATATAAGGCTGAAATCTCACCGGGCATGTCAGAGCTTCCACAAATCTTCACGGGAACCAGAGCAACATTTCACGCGACGTCATCATCTTCAGAGGTATCAACCTGAAAATATCAAGGCAAGTTGTGATTATAAAAGAAGTAGGAAATATAGATAGTAGATGGGATAGTGGTGTATTCACGACCAATATCACGGTGATGTTACTGTGATATATTCTGATTATAAAAGTAGTAGGATATATACAGTAGATAGTAGTGTTTTCATGTCCTGTTACGATTCAGTCAATATCTTGTGAGATATTTGCTGTGATAGATTCTGGTAGCTCAAACGATGAACGATTAGAGTCATCAACATGTCAACATCTTTCCATTCTGAATGCATGTAGTGAATTTCATGTCATCTCCATCAATCTTCTAGTGATTCATAATAATAGGATGTACCTTGCATTACAGAATCGATAGATATGTAATGTAAATGCATATCTTATATTTTTGAATAATTTGTCTATGTTTGTCTCAACACTGCTGAGCCCCGCCCCGTTCCTCTGGAACAAGTTTCATATTGTGACATCGTGAAATGTGCTGAAGAAATAGACAAAGTTTTTCAAATAGCTTCATTCATGCTTCAATTGCTTACAATAATTTATCATGTGTGACATGTTTGATATACGACGCATACAACTGAAAGAATGTTGCTATATTATTGGTCAAGAGTTGATCACGTGATAAAGCGTAGTTTTGTCCATCTGATCACCTGAGAAGAAAAGTTCGTTACACTCTAGGTGATAGTACTTTTTGGTTTCGCTGATCTCTTCATTCCACACAGTCCTAACGAGTGATCAATATTTTGAGTACGCGCGAAATAAAAGCGCGTTACACTCGGACTATCTATTGACTGACAGTAGCTCCTACTAACGCGTCCTAACGCGTGTTCCCCATGGCAGTGGCTCTGGTTAGGTAGAGAAGTAAACATTACTTCTGTACGTCAAATTGTCTTTTTTGTTTAGAAAGTAGGTTTCAGATGTGGCATATAACATGTATAAAGCAAATAATCAACTTTTGGTTTCAGGCAATGAAACAAACTATCACTTCCTTTCCAAAGCGCAGCTGAGGAAAGATAGCGTATACATTCAGAAATGATAGTTCGTCCCATCACCTTCACCAACGTTGATCATTTGCTTACTATACTGTAATTAAAGGAGTTCGTAAGATATATTTCAGAAAATGACTGCAGCAAAACTGAGAACTTTCTTGACTTAAAGAGGGGTTCCTTGCACTGACGCAAAGCACCATGTGCCGGATTACAAGACCGGAAATATACTGGTCAACAAATTCAGGTGAAAAGCTGATAGCGCCGCGTACGGTGATTTTTTTTTATAGTTATTTGCGTTATCGAGAATTGGTCATTGTATTCATTATTTATAAAAGGAGAGCAAACAAAAGTCATTGTGACGTCATGATAGACAGCTCACCTTACACTGCTGTTTGAAGCTACTATCCGCGAATCGGCACATTGATACTTTGGAGTCTATGGGTTTCTGAACAACGCTCGTTGCACGAATGAGTTAATACGCAAACTCACAAAGGGATTCAAGCACAAGCTGGTCGCCATTCATTATGCAAATTTATGTTAATAAAAGTACTATTGACCGCTATTTATGCAAATAATGTACTTTTGCTAGGATGGTAAAATCTAGTTCATGCCTGTCAACCAATGAGGTAATACGATTATCGAAACGAGATATGTAATATGTGTCAGACAGTGCCAATCTGTTCAATAAAAGATGATAAATAATTAAACTGTTTTGACCCCACAAACATTAAGCAAGATATCTCCAAAGAAAATTTGGCTTGCTAATTTCGTATTAGCGCCATTCTCATTGGGTTTAAAAAAATCGGGAAGTTGGAAAAATCGCGAAGTTAGGGGGAAAGTTGCCTAGCAAACATGCCAACAGCCATCCGAAACTTCGCAACTCAGAGCGCGATTTTTCTAACTTCGCACCGAAACTTCTCGATTTTTTGTAATGAGAACGAACACAGCAGGAAAATCGCGATTTTACTCACGTGACTTCCGGCGTCTGCTCTTCCAGTAGCACGCGATCGAGCTAGCTAGCTGCTAGAGCTGCATGCAGTACTACGTATATTACAGGCTAGGCTAGTGTCATATCGGATGCGGAGCGTCGTACTTCTACTGTGTGTTGTATTGTTTTATTTATCTATCAACGTCAAAGCAAAACTGTATGAACTGCAGCTGCACTCACTAAACTAGATCAATTCAGTGATGACTGCACTGCGCTGCATACTATACAACTAAGACTATCTAGAGAAACTGATAAATGAGGTCTTAAAAAGTTGGTCTAGTGGAGAGTCGCGCTGCGTTTTCATCTTAACATTGGTTGTTATGCACTGTACTGCGCAGCTATTGCTGCTACTAGCCACGGTAAATTAATAAACGCGTCGGTAACATAACGTTAGATCTAATCCTAGTCACAGATGAACTTTGGACTAACCTGATTTAGGATAAAAGTCAACCAATGGAGATGTTAGACTAGCCTATTTGCGGAAAATGTTGAACTGTTAAAGATGTTTACACCACGGGATTGCCCTGCTCCTTTGAGAAAATACTGCGTCAGATTTATTATTATGTGCTGTATTTCATTGCACACGGCGATTGTGCATACGTACGTGCATTCGACTCGAGTCTACTGAGCTTGACCGAGCGAATCAATTTCGATGTTGTATGTTTCCCACTTCACGCGAAACGAATTGCATGCTGGGAATGGTCGATCGAGTGTGCTGGGCATGAGTAGCTCGTCCCGAAAACTCGCGATATTTCTAACTTCGCGAGTTTCTCTGTTATACTCATTCAATACATACATTAATCATACAGACTTCATTTTGAATTAGAATACCTAACATAATTAGACAAAGAACAAACGTACTATCAGATAACTTGTATACTGAATAAATAAATAACTTACAATTGATATCGATCATAGCTTGTATTAATTTTTCGATTGATTGCACAATCATGCATAGGCATGAACTTGCAATAGATAGCAGTCATTGTAGTACGGTGAGTTGCAAAAGATACACATTTGGCAATGATCGAAAAGTTGATATCTATTACAACTCACTCTTGCGATACGGGACGCTAGTCTTTTCTTTAAAGTGTGATTCTGAACAGAGGCTTAACGAAAACAGTGCGCTAAACCTGGGGACCGTTGCATAAAGCATTCAATGGGATTTGTGTGTATTATTGGTGAAATAATCTACAAGTGGCAATTCTCCATCATGGTAACTACCATAGCTTAACAGCCAATCAAATCCAGGCTTTCAATAGAAGTTGCCATTGGGAGCAGTATACCAAGAAGGGTAAGTTTGATGCAATAGGGCCCTGGTCTTACTTTATAGGATGCCAGATAAAATAACATGAAAGATTACCATCGATGCAATATAATTGATTCTGTTTTCGGAATCGCTATGGTATATAGACTTAATTATGAAAATGCATGATTTTGTGGTGGAATCAGATGATTTATTCGCACCCTATATAAAGTTAATACATTACAATTAGTACGTAGTCCGAGCTAAACCAATGGAGCGCATACGGGCCAGCGTGCATGGCTAATAGGAGAAGTCTTATCATTTCTGATTTTGATACATCAATTGGCATGTTTCTGTAATGTATTTGTCTTTGTCGCATTGTTTTTACTTGTACTTTTTTCCTCCATCAAAAGGGAACTTGTCTCACACGGTCTTTCGGCTTTATTTTAGTTCTATTTTTTTTTCATTCTCAAAAAAATATTTGTAAATAATTGTCATTTTGTATTGTAAAAGTCGATACTCATGTTTTTCATCGAAAGTGAAATGAATGAATGAATGAAATTGAATAAGTGCAACCTATGACATGTATCAATTGCATTCCGAAACACATTACAATTCTGCCCTTTTATAACCCATTCAAGCACTCAGTTAAACACAGCTAACTTACTACAAACATGAACTAAGATTGTTACGTGTCACATGATTTGGGTTGGGTTAATTCTAAAAGTACAAAATTTTATTGATCATTGCTAATATTTTCACGCTATTTATATTTTCATCAAATCATTCAAGTATACATGTAATCGTATGTTTTCCTGTCTTCTCCTGTTTGTATGTTGTATGTTACGTATTTAAAGGGTCAACCTCATAGGTGCTTGCACCTTCTCGGTCATGTCGGTTAGCCCTCGCATTTCATTGCCATTATAGTTATTGATTGTATGTATGTTTTTCTCTTATGCGAAATAAACTTGAATTGAATTGATTTGAATCAAAAACGATAGTGAATACTTGATTCATTTTGCTCTCGGTTTATGTATTTCTTTTCATCCTAGATGGATTCCAAGCTGTCCTTCGTGCTTCTGTTAGCTGTGCTTGTGTTGGGGAATGATATGAGCCCAGCATGTGAGTACATTCTCGAATTCCATTTTACGACATTGAATACCGAGGTGTGACGTCATATGAGCATGTTGTCAAGCCAACTTGTTCTAAACTGTGTGAGTAGAACAAACATCGCTGGTCACTGAAGACTCACTTTGGGTAGGCCTATGTCCGACATTGGCCCGCTGGTCAAAGTCGGATAAGTAAAATTCTCACTTGAGTAATGTCATTAAGAACCAGCAACCTGCATAACAATGCATATGACGACACCACATCGGTACTCTGAAGCTACTGAGGTATTTTATATAACTCTATATAGCATTTGAATGTTATATTATGGGAGATATGTCACACCATGTGAATATATATTTTGTTAATTTCCACACTCTTTCAAATGAAGTAACTTTTATCACCGACGTATAGAAATGCAAATGGTGCAGCTGTTTTGGGGGTTTTCTCTTTTTTTTTTGCAATAAACTGTGTGTTTATGCCATGCATATCTGACAAGAACACTTGGCAAAGTCGCGCTGTAGAAATCTCAGACCACAATATAGTTTATTTTTAGTATGTAATCACAGTCATGTAGTTGCTTTAAAGAAGGAAAATAATTTTTTTTTACTTGAATTATCATGTTAACTTTCCGTACCATTGGCCTTTACGTCACCTATGGGTGGCCTACACCTTACAAGTTCTGCTTTTATAGGTTTCCCTCCACAATAATTTGTACAATTCATTTTGTTTGCCAGTTCAAGATGAACTGTTATGATATGTATTTTTTATACCTTGTTAATTCCTTGTATTCAGTTGTATATCTCTGTTGAAGATTATTATGGAAAAATAAATCAAATCAAATCAAATGACTGTTTCCTAACTGGATCTAGTGACCTCAGTGCAAATGTTGAATGTGACTTCACGTTGATCACAATGAATGAGCTAATACCGGAAAAGAAAACAATTGTAGGGAAAATTCTTCAATATGTAAGGAAAAGCTCACCAATTATTTTTGTTTCTTTTAAAGTAGATAGGCCTACATGAAAGAAACATATCAGTGAAGGTTTGATAAAAATCCGTCAAAGGATAAGAAAGTTATGATTTTTTTATAAGTTGTGATTTTGTGACGTCACTGGCAAAGTGCTCTTTTTTATGTTGTGTACAATTGTGCATTTTCTCAAATGAAATGATTTGAATCATTTAATCAAAATAAAGTTTTACAAAGTATGGAAGAGGTTTTCATCTCTTTTGTAAACTTCATCCCAATGAAATGATAAATTTTATTAAGTGTTTTTTATCACACTTGTGAACTTAATTTCGATAAAATGACTTGAATCATTTAACCGAAATGAATTTTTGAAAAAGTGTGGAAAAACAAACAAATAGCTATGTATGTAATCATGCAATGCGACGCCTCAATTTAATTTACAATGATGATATTTCAAGAGCATTAGTATGAAACTATCTGTATCCGTGTCTAGTCTGTTTCTCTCCACTGTTAGAGGAAGGCCTCCTCATCATTTTTCCATTTTGATCTATCTTGTGCCGTTCGTTTCCATGTCATACTACCATATTCTCTAATATCGTCAATCCACCTCCTATCTTGCCTTCCTCTAAGGTGTTAGCTCTGGGGGTCCAGATGGTTACTTTATATGTCCATCTATCATCTTTCCTCCTGGCCAGATGATCAGCCCACCTCCATATCTTTGATTTAATTTCCGGTACTATGAAAGTATATGGGAAAACTAGATAAAGAAATACCCTTTAAACAAAAGCTTTAGGTGGATTAGCCTTTAACGTAAAGTTTTAACATGATCAATGTCCTCTTGAAATGTCAAATCAAGATTTCAAGTTCATAGAAACATGATAAACTGGTTTTATTCGGTTTGAACTAAGAAAGTTGAAATTAGGAGGTGGCAGTTGACTACTTTTGAAGTTGATCTTTACCGGTCCCAACTGGTTTCTGAATATGTGCTTCTTTTCAGCCGCATCCGGTTTGGGAGGTTTCTTCCGTGGTAAGCGGTCGGACAGTGATTCTGGTAGCAGCAGTGCCGACAGTGACAACAGTGCCAGTGATGAGACCACGACAACGGCGGCAACCACGACAACGGCGGCAACCACGACAGCGGCAGCAACTGCTAGTAAGGAGGGCATTTAGAAAAACTGGCATTGGCAATTACAAAGAAACAGACATGGATAACTGATAACATGAATAAAACGAAGAAACTAATATATGCAAAAAGTAATTTAACATTTCAGTGGCCACCGCATAGAATATCAAAGTGGTGTCGTCATATGAACAATTGGCTCTAAACCAATTCACTTCAGTGAGTGGTTTAGCTGTCCAATATTCTCTATCGGGCTCGTGTCCGGCATTCCCAATTACAGTCGCCGTTGTGAACACCGCTGCTTGCTCTAGCCGTATTGTTTAGAGTTAGTTGTCTTGACAATAATGCTCAAATGACGTCACACTTCGGTACTCTATACACGATTGTGCCAATATTGTGCAATCGTAAGGGCGTACGACTAAAAATGTGATCCTGGGATTTAATCAATCGCTGAATCGTAAGACTGGTCGGATCGTGTCGTCTGTGGCGGCCAGATAAAGTATTGTTCTATGGGAATTGTCTGAATAACTCATGATACTTGTGATTAATATCACACATGGCACTCATAGAGTTAGGAGGAGAAGGGGTCTTTAAAGAAGGGAGAATGGTACATAATACCGAAACAAAGGGAGAGAGGGGAGGGGGAGGGGGAGGAAGGGGGAGGAAGGGGGAAGGAATGGGTGAGGAGATGCCTATAAGCAGCGATGGCAAATTTTGGGGCATGCGTGTGCGTGCTTTATGTATATAGGCATGTGTCATGTATATGTACATGTGCAGATAAATGGTAGTGAGGATCGAAACATAGACAGAAAAGAAACTAAGGAGAAAGAAACATGATCGAAAATTGCTGACATAGCAGTAAAAGGAAGTGTTGCCGTTTGAAGCATTTCAATTGCCCTAGGATAGGACTAGTTACCGCTCCTATGATCTACATGAAATAACCACGGTGAGGCGTTACATAAGCAAATAAACAATACTTGAAAATGGAAGAAAATGGGTCATTTGCTTCGGTGAGGGGATTATTTTGTGTTCTTGGTGTCAGTCTCATCGTTTTAATTTGAGGCCAACCCCCCGCCGCCAACCCCACATCTCTTTCCATTTATCCCCTGCTTTCTTCCTCCATACATTTTCTCCATAATAATTATCCGTTCGTATTTCAGTATTATGCTTTTATACGTTCTCCCCCACACCCGTTTCTCTCTGTCTATCTGTATGTCTGTCTCCCTCTCTCTTCTCCTGTTTTCTTCAGCTATACGTTTCCTTCGTGATTATGACTCTCGTACACAGAAGAACACTAATCTTCCCCTACCCTCCTACCCTAGCCACGATGGTTGCAGCTCTGTGTGAGAACGAGGCCGGCACACTTGACTGCGGGACACAGATGATCACTGTTGATCTCGCGCTGTATGGGCGACTCGACATGACAACTTGTAGCACGGGCTTCAGCGCAGCCCAACTCGCCGACACCAACTGCGCCACCAATGCTATTTCGGCTGCCGCTGTCACTGCGTGCAACGGCATGAACACATGCAATATTACACCCAACAACGCTCTCAACGGCGACCCCTGCCCAGGAATCAGCAAATACCTGTCGGTGGTTTACACCTGCTCCTAAGCAGGTGCCTCCACGGGCTCTAAGAGAGACCAAGTAGTTCGCGAGACAGTGTCAAGACATCCGCACACGACACGATTTATCCATGATTCTGCAATTCTAATTTAAGTGACGTCACCTACTTGTGCAAATCCCATGACCGGGTCCTGCGATTCAGACCCTCGCACAATGATATGATTGATCGGATCGTGTCGTGTGCGGTGGCCTTATGAAATATAAGGTGTCTATTTTGGCCACATTACCGGCACCCTCGTTGTGCATTCACAATATCTTATCAATAACATTTAAAAGCTCTCTTGATAGCTACCATCTTGATATGCTGGTCTTTAAAAGCAGTAGTGTGATGTTGGAAGGGGCTGTATTAACATCATAACAAAATATTTCGATGTTGATCAACACTGATCAATGACAATGTTTTTTTTTTTAAACCAGGTATTACGTTCCAATCTTCTTTTTAATTGCGCTAAAAGACACCTACACCGATGCCGGTAATGTGGTAACAAATATCTCTCATGTGAACCTCCTGTTGTTTTTCTTAGAGCATAGGTCTGAGTTCCTGCAAATCTCACTAAAATTTACTTGATTTTAAAAATGATGGTTTACATAACTTGCACCATGTAACATTTCCTACAAATCTCACTAAAATTTACTTGATTTTAAAAATGATGGTTTACATAACTTGCACCATGTAACATTTATCACGTTTCTCTCAAGGAACAACGTCATCTTTCACACTGTTCTTAAACGCATTTTCCATTTTTAGGCAATGTTAACACTCTTTTGTTTTATATTGCGCCTATTCGTACTTTCGGCCTAATCAACTCTTCTTTCTACTTTAACGAAACGCAAAAGCGCAGTCATGTTCTACATATATATCTAGTGACAACCAAGTCAGGAGTCTAACTGCTACCTCTTTACCACTGCAACAACCACTGCTTCTACTTCTACTGTGCAAATCCCATGAACTGGTTTTTTTTTTTTTCTTCATCTTTTTTCATCTTAATTTGGTTAGAGGCAAGAGGCGTTTACCCGCAGGATTGTTATATGATCCAATGTGCTTTGTTAATTTTAATTGGTATTTGTTTAAATTATATTGAACGACGTAAGTCGTTTAACTAATATTTTTTAACAAAAATCTCCCCCTTAATGTCATTGTAAAAAAAAATGAATGTAATTGTTTAGGATTTTGGAAAAAAATGTTTATAGAACTATTAAGCAAAGGAGAGCATGAAAACCCACTAAATGGTAGTTATTATGTGTACTATTGATTGTGTGTTCCAAGTCAGCATAATGTACTCAATGTACAATAAAGTGTGGGTAAATATGAATACACGAGCGCCCTCATGAGACGGGCAAAGCAACAGTATACTATTCGGGGTAATACAGATCTCTCATATTGATTCATAATTATTGAGTAAAGCATTGTCTAGTTTGGGCATATATTTGATATGTATCCAATATGTCTAAGAGTTGGCATTCTGCTGTGTATCATGGATAGTATTCTTAATCAACAAGAATCCTTCATAAGGTAACAGCAAGTGTACGTTTCTCGAAAGAACATAATATATTACTGTTATATCCATCCAAATAAGTTATATGTTGTCTTTATGATAGTTAGCGTTTCAATTCTGTAAAAGCACTCTATCTAAAAATAATCATATTACCCTTCTGTATATGAGGAATGTCTACTAACCAGTAAGAGCGTCATCAATATTTTACTCAAAATTGTGAATATAATTTTCGATATTGTCATGATTACAGTTATTAAACTAACCAGTAGAACCATCAAAAAAGTGTTATTATTCATTCGTACTGCTAATCTGTTCGTATACCTTTGTGGATACACTGCATAAATGAGCGAAGGAACTCAACTTCACTTGGTGTCTTATAAAGTACCAAAACGGTTTGAAAATGTTAAACCTAATACCACGATTTTTGGACTAGCAGCTGGTATATGGCATTTTGTAGCAACGAAGTATTCGGAGAACAACACAAAAAGGTGTTGGATTTATTTCATGTGTTTTAAGGGGGAAATTGGACACGACGCATGCTAACCTCAACGCATGAAGGTGTTCAGATAGGCGAACAGAGCGG
Source organism: Arbacia lixula (assembly GCA_963669155.1). Classification (NCBI taxonomy): domain Eukaryota; kingdom Metazoa; phylum Echinodermata; class Echinoidea; order Arbacioida; family Arbaciidae; genus Arbacia; species Arbacia lixula. The sequence goes on along the minus strand of OZ022587.1, from coordinate 12,975,839 downwards.
GGAAAGAGAGATGGAGAAAAGAAGAGAGACTTACAGACGGACATATCAACAAAGCGAGAGAGAGAGAGAGAGAGAGAGAGAGAGAGGGAGAGAGATGGGAGGGAGAGAGAGAGAGGGGGGAGGAGGGGAGAGATGGGAGGGAGAGAGGGATATATATATATATATATAGAGAGAGAGAGAGAGAGGGGGGGGGGAGAGAGAGAGAGAAAGAGAGAGAGAAGGGGGAGTGAGAGAGAGAGAGAGAGAGAGAAAGAGAGTGCGAGAGAGAGGGAGTGGAAGGGGAGAGATGTAAGGGAAAGAGGGATACATAATATATTGTTATAAAGAGAGAGAGAGAGAGAGAGAGAGAGACAGAAACAGAGTGACACAGAGTGAGAAGTGGAGTGAAGATGAAATAGGGAAAAGATAGATTTACAAACTGAGAGCGGGGGTTGTAGCGATATGAGGGAACGAGCGATATAAACTTAGAGAGAAAAGTGGGCGGGAGATGTGGAGAGAGATTTAGAGAAAAAAAAGTGAAGAAGAGATGGCGAGAGGAAGAGAGAATGGTCTAACAAGTGTAAGAATATGTATATGAAAAAAGAAGTATAGAACAGAATGAGGTGCACTGCAGAAACAAGCGTATGGGACCAACTTTAGGCGGTGTTGATAAATTTTACAAAGAAGGTGTTCAATCCGACACCTCTTAGTATTATATTCGACACCAAGGGTATCTTCCTTTGATACCTTGGAGGTGTTCATTGGGCAATATATATATAGCATAGGTTTTAAATTAGTTATGTTTGGTGCTGTGCATAACAACTGATGTGCTAATCCCAACACACGATATGGGGAATGACGGGAAAGTGAGAGAGAGAGAGAGAGAGAGAGAGAGAGAGAGAGAGAGAGAGAGAGAAAGGGGGGGGGGAGGGGGGGAGAGAAAATGAGAAAATGAAAATGAGGGAGGGAGAGAAAGAGAGAGAGAGAGAAAGAGAGGGTTGGGTAGAAGAGAGAGCAAGGGATGGGGGCAAAACGGAGGAGAGTAATAGAAAAGATTATCATAAAAAAGAAAGATAATAATTATGATAAGGTACAATATTTCCATTATATCGTTACCCATATGTTTTACGGGGAAAATGTAGAGTATGATATGAATAATTTAACAACCAAAGATAGTTTTATTAAAAGCAGAAACGTGAAAGGAACATATAAGTGAAGGCTTAAAGAAAGTCCGTCAAAGGATAAGAAAGTCACGATATTCAAAGTTTTATTCTTGTGACGTCACGTGCGAGATACTCTCCCATATGTTGTGCACTTTCATTTTTTTTTCGTTTTCACTTTCTCAAAAGGATATGCATCATTTCACGTGTGCATTTGATGTATGAAGAGAGAAGAGAGACTTACAGACGGACATATAAACAAAGCGAGAGTATGATTAGACACGTTTTTACACACAAACTTCTATGAAACAAATTATTCCTTCATGAAAAAGAGAAAAAATTAGCAATAGGAGCATACAGCACATAATCTATGGGAGAGCACCTCGCGCGTGACGTCACAAAATTAGAATTTGATAAGATTTATAACGTTGTTATCTTTTGACGGATTTTCGTCTAAACTTGACTAATATATTTCTTTAATATTTCTGCTTTTATTAAGGTTAACTTACCTTCTGGGTGGACTTTCCCTTAAACTTTCCCTTGTGAGAGAGAAATACGAGTTCTAAACGATTTTTCTATGTTTCTTTAATATTTCTGCTTTTATTAAGATTAACTTACCTTCCGGATAGACTTTCTCTCAAAATATCACTTTCGAGAGAGAAAATACAGGTTCGGAGGGATTTTCTTAACGGCGAAATTCAATCGACATTATTTATCTGATGACGCATATGTTTTTACCTACGCCCATAATGAAAGGATAATGTTACTAATAGTAACCCAGAAGTTTGTCCGATAAATTACCAAGCGTTCAAAATCCCATTCATCAAATGTATTTGTATATTTCATAGCACAATGACAATGGTTATAGGGGAATAAAAAAAAATCTAGATACATCCCGGCTCTACCTATACATTCACTATGAACAAGGTCATTTATTATAAGTTTGTCCGCGTAACAAAATACCATGTATATATTGCTTGCCTCTTTTTCTTCTCCACTCTTTCCTACACATATTCTCACAGGAGTGCCTCTTCTATCTTTATAATAAATGATGAGGCACGGTGACATTAAGTCACTTACATATGCTGTTTCGTCTAATGTTTCTATATATATTCATGCAAAGACACGTCCATGAAGTAAATATGACATTGTGTGACATTTGCTATTGTACTTGTTTTTCACAATGAATATTAAAAAGTTACAACTTTGTTTGTACACAGTATTATGTATATTTGTCATATGGAAACAATCGTAACGTATAACTACGAACTGGTTGTATGTAATTGAGACGGGTTTCATAAAAAACAAGTCATGAAACCTGTGGCTGCATTTCATTCATTAGATATTTTAACAATCCTGAGGAATGTAACGAATACTTGAAAACATAGCCATATTCCATTGGTAAAGCACATCACATACAGGCCACTGAAGACGACACGACCTTAACACGATTCTGGAATCTTGTGCACGAATCCAATGACCGGGTCCATGCGACGCAGTTATTCGCAGGTTCGTGGGTATGGTCAGATCGTGTCGCTTGCGGTGGCCCTAAACCGCCTCATGCATGACATTGCATACCAACAGACACGTCAGAAGGCAATAGAACATTGCCAGCATTGTCTAGCGATCTCGAGATAGAATGAGTAAACTTGGTGGGAAAGATTTCGTTGCCAATATTTTATGTAAAGTTAGTCCAGACACTGGCCGTATTTTATTGTCCGCCTCTTCTCCCACACACATTACGCCACTGATTCACATAGTACACACACCGCGCCAGACATGCGAGACCACTGATTGTGCGACTCCACGAATCTGTCCGCTCGAAAGAAAAATCCAGGGTGAAAATTTTGGTATGTGATGCGCCACCAACGTTCGTTGTCGGCGGATTGCCAAATACAGTGCAGGGGGTGGACTAAAGTCAAGTAGGCCTATGACAATATTTCATGAATGTACCTCCATTCGCTGTTATACGTCGATGAGGGAACGTTTGATATATTGTAACTACTACTTCTCTCAAACAATCAAGATGATCCATCTTGGCTGATTTTTTTCTTCTACTAACTAGTTTATGCCGATTATGGCGGGCATGGATTTAAATCTCCACCGCAGCGCCTCGTTGTTGTAGTAACTTCAATTGTAGTAGTAATCGAGTCTGTTATCGGTTGCATTGAGGTGGTAGAAACAGCAGTTGACGCCGGTTGTTCCGAGGTTGATGAGATCACTATCGGCTGCATGGAAGTGGTAGAAACAGCAGTTGTGGCCGGTTGTCCTGAGGTCGAAGAAATTACGATCGGGACCATAGATGTGGTAGGAGAACTTGTTGTTGGCGGTTGTTCCGAGGTTGATGACATCACTAAGGGAAACGTGGATGTGGTTTGCAAATCTGGTGTCATCGAGGTGGTCAGCTCGGTTGCGATGGTGGTGGTCAGCGGTATTGTTGTGGTAGTTGTCGCTGGTGGCTGCGTAGTAAAAGGAGGGGTTGTTGTCGGTGGGGGCGGAGTTGTGACAGGTGATGGGGGAGGGGCTGGTGCAGGTGGCGGGGGTGGGGCCTCTTCTGAAGAGCTGCTTGAAGAACTGGTGTCGCTCCTTGCCACTCGAACCAGCCCACCTTCGAGCGCTCTGGCTGTGATTTCATTTTAATACAAGAAAACAAATTATCATATAAAATTATATGTCCAAAGACATGTTTAGGTTATTTCTCATTGTCATGTTAGAAAAGAAACAACAAAAACAAATAGAATGGAATTAATTAAGAAGGTCTGTATGGGGGAATAAAATTGCAATATCAGCTTGACTTGGATATGAACAGCACAACTTTCAAGTTTGCGTCTATGTAAAACATTTAAGAACACCGCAGACGACACGATTTTGAGGGCCGAGGACTGAAGTGTGATATCACTTTCTTATAGAAATCCAATGACCGGGTCCTACGATTTAGCCAGTCGCAGAGTCATACGACTGATGGAATCGTTGGCAGAGTGATGTCTCTCCAAGCATTATGGTCTTGAGCCAACTGCTTCGTTTGTTCATATCCCCCTACTCATCAATAGAGACTTTGCAGGGTCTCCACTGTGTCTCCCTTATCTTCAAACAACGTGCCATTACTCTGATCAGTGAATTATTATGGCGCCAAAGTGTCATAACCAATTGCACTGTCTCCTTCTGATAGTTTCCATCAACGCACACCCATCCTGTACTCGCTCTAGCACTTCATTATTGAGATTGAAAAAAGAAAGATTTACCAATTTGCTTTGACTATTTCAACTCATTTGATTTGCATTCACATTCAATAGCCTTCGATAATTATGATAATAATATTATGCATATTAACATGATTAATGAGTTGACAATGAAATGTTGAGCTTTGTCTTGGGCCTACCATGTACAGGAGATGCGGAGAGAAGGGACCAGGCCAACAGGAAATAGACGTACGGTATCATTGCCATAATGGTGTGCCGTTCCATGCTGATGATGGAATCTGAGAACAAGATGAAACAAACAACGATAATCCATTGATGATTGGTCTCTTGGAATTCCAATCGCAAATAGATGACAATTAGTACAAGGAGAGGGGCTCCTTTGCGACAGACCCACGTGCCCTCTTAGCAAAAGGGGAACTAAGATAATATTCTTAAATCCTCTGTGTGCCAGATAAGGTGCTTCTTTATGGGATGCGTGTGTATAACTGGTGGCGTTTCACCAAGCTGTTCGTAAGTTACGAACGACTTGACGAACGACTGGTGATCCCTTCTTGTGCTAAATCAGATTCTCAATGAACAAAGTGTGGTATCGCATTTAGCACAAGAAGGGATTACCAGTCGTTCGTAAAGTCGTACGTAATTTACGAACAGCTTGGTGAAACACCCCCTGGAGCCATAATGCACCCATGGCGTTAAAGGGGAACTTCGGTAAAGCCAAGGATACACTCACTATGACGAAGAACAAACGGAGAGGTAGAGCAGAAATCTTTGAGGAAAGCCTCAAGAGAAGCTACGAAAGTTATTTATTTAATGAACATCATCATTCAGAGGAAGTATGACCTGAATATTTACGTCGTGACAACGTCACAGGTTTATTTTCCTTATTATTTTAAATGTTTTCACATCCAAGAATTCCATTTTTTTCTCAAGGAAAATTACTTTCCCATGATTTTGCACTATTGTTATGGATAAATGTGTTTAAATTTGTTTCTCAGAAAATGTTTGTTTTAGATTTTGGATAGTTAAACCTGTAAAGTATTAGACAGACAGTGGACCGATGACTTCACAGCGCCATGATCGAGTTTACCATTTGGCAGCGCCAACATGGCGGACTTCATTTGATCAAATCATCCACAACTTTCTTGTTAGCTGTCCAATTTTCTTTGCTTTACCTATGATCGTAGTCTGTTTCTACGAACACATCTCATTATCGGTCAGGAGTCCCCTTTTAAATCGATGAAGGGTTGCTATTGCGCGATCAGCTTATTTTTTTTTACATACCTATGTTTCTTTTTCTTCTTTTTTTGTCGGCCAAATGTTCCGGAAAAATATTTATGCAAGTGCAAAAACAGATTCTTGTACCATCGTTATGCGTTCTGAGCCTTGAACTAGAATTCGTAATGAAAGTTGTCTTTATTCAAGCAAAGTGCAAACGAACAGAGCGGTATATTAATGATTGCATACAGTTATTTGCATGAATTGTGTTACTCGGTTAAAAAATATGTACAAATATTTGTCTGTGCGTGACTGAACCCTCCCCCCCCCCCCACAAAAAAACCGCACACACGATCACACACAATCACAAAACACATATTTTGGAAGCCAAAAGATAGGAGACAAACGTGTGTTCCAACATATCTGAGACGTACGTCAAAGTACAAAATAAGCTTAGCGCAATAAAGCGCAATAAGGTTTTTTTTTTCGAGAGAGAATCAGTTTGATTATTTGATAAGTTGGAACACCTCTGAGAGGGAACAAAGAGGGAAAGATAGCAAGAGGCAGACGGTGAACCGATTTTTCCTTGAAATTATATGGATGTAGGTCGCACACTTCTTATTACTAAGGAAGTGAAATCGAGGTGCGCTCGACCCGACCCTTGATTTGATTCGAAAAAGTTCAAAAGCTCATTTTGAAAAAGGTAAGAACATGATTTTTCATGTACCGACAGTTATTGAAAACCAAGAGCATGAAGAGTGGGAAACTGCTTGGGTGAAATATTAAAATCAATAGCTATTCGTTTTGGATTATTGCTCGCCTTTGGACTAATGTTAAAGAAGTCTACGTTCAAGTCAAGATTGGCGCCATTCTCATATTTACCGCTTTATCTGGAAATCAAGCTGGTCAAAATAGATTTGAAGGTAATTTCTTGATAGTCCACAGAACTTGCATTAAGATGGTATGAAAATGTGGTCATCATATCTTTCGCCCTCTTTGATATGATTTTTGACGTTGCTAAATCTAACATATGAGCCTATGGAAAAATAATTAAAAGTATGGGACACGTAGGATCGCATACCAACCTGTCACGTGATGGTCTAGTGGTAGGAGGATAGACTGGGGACCAAGATGCGAAGATCTATCGGCAGACAATTTGCTTTTGAAGACAGCGATGATATATCGATAGACGATTTGCTTCTGAAGACAGCGATGATCTATCGATAGACAATTTTCCTCTCCAGCAGCGATGATTTATCGATAGACAATTTGCCTCTCCAGACAGCGATGATCTATCGATAGACGATTTGCCTCTGAAGACAGCGATGATCAAATAATAATAATTAACAGCATTTATATAGCGCTTATCACAATGACTGTCTCTAAGCGCTTAAGATCTATCGATAGACAATTTGTTTTTGAGGACAGCGATAATATATCGATAGACGATTTGCTTCTGAATACAGGTAACAGCGATGGTTCTGCAACGAAGTGGTCTTACGACTTCTTATTATGGTAGCTCCCCAGTTATCCCGTATTTATACACGTAACAAAATTTGTGGAATGTCAGCCGCTGAGATCATAGTACGATTTTAGAAATGTGAGCTGACTGTTGATCTTTCCCGAACTTAAAGGGACTTAAAATTGTGTGTATTATTTGTGTCTAAATCAAAAAGTTCGTCATGAAGAGTTAAGAGAAATAACGTTGAATGTGATTGCAGGACAGCGAATTATTCCTTTACGTCCTCTTGTAAGCTATTTTATAAAGGCCTAAACTTTTACAAGTTCCTCGAATTCACCAAAAATATATTGGAATTCTGTCTGATAATTGGAGTTCCCTTTAAAAACAGATCGAAAGTTTCCGGTCTGCCTGTCTGCGATTTGTCAGACAGAGATCCAGAAGGGCAGGATCGGGAATTTGATTTTAATCAAGATATTCAGATAAATGACCTGTATTTATTAACGACCGATATTTATTGTTTGTGGAATGCTTCAACCACAAGGCAAGTAAAAATCCGAAAGTTCGCAATATTATGTCAACAGATAAGGTATTTTTCTTTTGTTTCACACGGAAGTGATCCGGTTGAACGCGTTTACACTTTTTCCCACAATGATAAGCGCGATTCATTCTGCAAAGAACTTTCCGAAATCATCATCTGGAAATGGCCCAAAATGGTTGCCTTGCCTTTTTTCTTCAAAATATAACACTGACGTCACGTCCGGTTTACGACCTGTAAGGCCACCACCCACGACATGATCCGATCAGTCATATGACTCTGCGACTGGCTAAATCTCAGGACCTGGCCATTGGAATTGTGCAAGATGGTGACGTCACAATTCCAGTCGTACGTCCTTACGACTCTAAAATGTGTCGTCAGTGTTAGCCATAAGACAGATACAATTATACAGCATAGAATAGTTTGAACATGATTGTACTTTAACTTTAAAGAAAGAACATTTCAAAGAATATAATTATATGTCGATTATTACATGGAATGTTTCACAGATGATTATACATAACCTCATAACAGGCATCCACACATGCTATTTAATGGAAGAGTATCTTATAACTTTGGGCCAACGTTTTCAAACCATTTGTATGGAGGCTAAAACGCAGAACATGCAGACAGAATCCTCTCCCCATGTTTGCTGAATATTACTCCATTAAAGAGGGGGGAGCCCATCGGCAAAAGTTATGAAACTTGGCATGAATCAGCAATATACCCTACCAATAATGTGTATGAAATCTCACCGCCATAGCTTCACAAACCTTTACAGGAAAAGTGAAAAACTAGCCTTGTTTATGCTTGAAACTCGCTGTATTATTGTCTATATTCATAACCATACAGTATTGCAGCGGACACGGGGGCCTACAAGAAACACGGAGCTTTGGGACGTCACGCTAGAAATCTAGCGATCGCCATATTTTCACTCGAAGTCCGTGTCCAGTTCTATGATGGGAGCGGAAGTTCTCATACAGTATTTAATTTCATAATCGTTGTTGTGACCTGCAAAATAGCTACCGTGGCTTTGAAGTTCAGTTCAGTTCAATTATTTCAGCACGGTGACCTACTTCAGCTAAAGAATGTTTTTTTTTTTATCGGGAGGGGGCGGGGTGTGCAAGATAAAAGCAACATTACACATAATACATTCTAACATATCCAATAATGAAATTTAAAATAAATACTATACAAACGAACATACAAGACATTTACAAATCTAGTCAATTAAAAAAATGCCTTCTTCATGTCCAACAGTACGACTCCAACCTTCTTCTTCTTCTTCTTCTTCTCGGGTCACTACACAAGTCCTGTCCAGTGGAGGATACACGATCTGGCTTTGGGGTTGAGCGACCCCAGATCGTTGGTGGTGCAAGGCTCTGGTAGGAGAGGGCAGACCAAAAGATGTTGCATCGTCTGGTCCTCCCCACAGTCACAGGCTGTGTCTCCATCCCTGTCGTATCCCCATTTCTGCATAAGGACTTTACACCGTCCTATGCCAGACCGCAGGCGATTGAGACATTGCCAGGTTGGTGCCTGGGGGGTAATGTTTCACTCGGACAAACCCCTTATCAAAACAGCTTTCAGTGACATTCACCTGGGTATGTTATGTGTGATGCCTTGTTTATCAGGCAAAGTTAAAGTGCAATTATATATCAAAATATCCAGAAATGTTATCATTTGCTTAATGTCTTTTAAAGTTTAGGTGTAATTACGTTCAAACTATAAAGGCCACTACAAAGCACACGATTTTGCCACGATTCTGCAGTCGTAAGGGCCTACAATTGGAAGTGTGACGTCACTTTCTTACACAAATCCATTGACCGAATCCTTTGATTCAGCCAATCGCAAAGTCGCATGACTGATCGGATCGTGTCGTCTTCGGTTGCCTTTTAGGTCTGACTGGACATAACATGTGTTTTATGTTCCAAGAAAGAAGGCGAGACGACCATTTAAGGTGGCATCAAGATGGAGACTTCGGAATGTTCTTTGCAGAAGATATCATGTCTTTCCAGGAGGAAAAAGGGTAAACGCGTTCAACCGGATCACTTCCGTGTCAAACAAAAGAAGAAATGCCGTGCATGTCGACATGATTGTGTGAACTTTCGGAATTTTAGTTACCTCGTGGTTTAAGCGTTCCGCAAACAATACATGTCGGTTGCTAATAAATAAAGTTAATTTATCTAAACATATCAATAAAACAATCAATAAAGTTCCCTTATTGTGACCACGTTTATGCCCTTCCGGATTTTTGTCTGTAAAATCATAGAACGGATTTTTTTTTTTCTGGCCTTAAAGGGAACTTCAATTCATAGTCAGAATTCCTATGTATTTTGCTGAAACGGAGGAACCTGAAAAGCTCATGTTTTTATAACATGGTTTGTAAGAAGACAGATAGGAACAACTTACTGTCCCACAATTACATTCAACGTTATTTCTTCGAATTCTTCATGTGCAACTAGTCCATTTTGGCAAAAGCATTACACACAATTTTAACTCCCTTTAAGTTCGGGAATGATCAAGAGTCATCTCAGTTGTCTAAAATGGTACTATGATCTCAGCGGCTTACATTCCATGTATTATGCTTCCTGATCTTTTGGAATGGGGTCGTTATTATCGGTATGGCCTACGCTCATAGAGATGATAATTACTTGGGAGCTACCATACCGAGGCCATTTTCCCCAGTTCGTTGCAGACCCATCGCAGCTGGTTGTCTTCAGAAGATAACCGTCTACCGATAGATCATCGCATCTTAGTCACCGCTTAACCCTCCTGCTACCAGGCCATCACTTAACAGGTACGCATTTGATCCAACAGGTCACGCACCTGAAATTGTTTCTCCATAGGGTAATTTGTTAATTTGGTATTTAAAAAATCGCATGGGGACACGTCACAAATGCACGTTCGTATCCCCCTTCGATAGTCACGATCTCGCTCGCGTGCGACATCAGCAGCAATATTTGATACGCTACGACGCATATACATACAGTGAGTGGTGTGTGCGCGTGTGTGTGAGCATTGCAGAATAGCCATCCGCCCGAACTTTCGTGTAGCTTCGGACAACTTCGTGGAGTTCGATCTTTTATGTTACTAGCTCGACAAGCACGCAACCCGCGCGAGCGATGTGTACATGTCAACGGGCTTTGCAAAAAGCCCGTACACAGCTCTACTCCCCATCGAAACGGACGATCGTGTACTTGTAAATTGGAATATTACGGAGAACAATGGGAACAATGTCACTCCGATGCAAATTGTTAATCGCTAGTAAATGAAGAGCAGTGGGACTTCGGGTTCGGTGTGACAGGCTTATTTGTACTTTCACGTACATCTCAGATATGTTACAACTTACGCTTATCTCCTATAATTTTGTTTCCAAATTATGCGAGAGTGTGTGTGCGCGCGCGCCCGTGTGTGTCTGTGAGTATGTGATCGGGTGTGTGTGTGGGGGGGGGGGGGCAGTGTTCAGTCACGCATAGGCAAGTACTTGTACATTCTTTCAATCCGCGAAACACAATACATACACATAGTTGTATACACACATTGCAATACCGCTCTGTTCGTTTGCACTAGTGGTTAAACAAAGCCAACTGTAATCAACAAATCTAGTTCAAGTCTTAGAGCGCATAGTGTTTATAGTGTTCTTTGAGAAATTGAATGAAGTTACGATATGAAAGCATCCAAAATATCATGGGGAAAGTTATCCTGTAACGTTGTTATGTCATTATTAGTTAGTTACTTTCTTGCCTCTTCTAATAAGCCATTTCGTAATTGCAATTGCGCATTAGCAGATTATTGCTTTTAGTAAATGACCTCAGGTCATTTTTCAAGCTCACAGAGTAAAATGGGAATTCATTAGATAGTCGACCACATTTCAATCTATTATCAAGCAAATATGGCAACAGCTATTCAGCTCTGAGAAGGTAGTGAAAGAACATTCCATCATGTGCATCTGCTTCTATTGTTGTTCCGAGCATACTGCAAAATGTCTTTACATCCATCATCCAACACAACTTCATGAAAAACAATCCCAGTGAGCAGTATAGTAGTATTTATTCATTGCATTGTCCGACCATGGTGTAAATACGAAATGGTCTATAATATTCGAAAAATGTAAAACTTTCGTAGCTTGTTACTAGATTTTCCTCAAGAGTTTGTGCTCTGCCTCTCCGTTTATTCTTCGGCTAGTGAGTGTATTCTCGGTTTGACAGGAATTTTCCCTTTTACGTATATTATCTCAGTTGCCCTGGTTAAGTTGGCATGTGTCTTTGTTGCAAAGAAAGTTATGTCTATAAACGTAACGTCATCGAAATTTAAACAGACCAATCATCAATGTATTGTTGCTTTTATGTTTCATCTTTTTCTCAAGATTCCATCATCAGCATGGAACGGCACACCAACATGGCAATGATACCATACGTCTATTTCCTGTTGGCCTGTACCCTTCTCTGCACATCTCCTGTACATGGTAGGCTCAAACAAAGCTCAACACTGTATTGTAAACATTCTACTTCATTCTATGTATGCATATCATGCATACTATCACGATTATTAAAGGTTGTTTAATGTGCATGTAAATAAAATAGGTTTGAATAGTTTGAATAGGCAAATTTGTAAATCATAGTTTCTTGAATAGCAATGATGAAGTGCTAGTGCATGTTCAGGAGGAGAATATGTTGATCCGGACACGATCATGAGACGACAGTTCAATTGGTCAGGATACACAGGCGACATGACAGTTTACTGGTCAGAGTTATGGCAGGATGTTTAAAGACAAGGGAGACACAATGTAGACCCCGTATAGCCCTCATTGATGAGTATGGGGATTTAGTTGACTCAAGACCGAGATGCTTGGAGACACATTTCTATAAGAAGATGATGTGGTCACTAAACATGTCCTTGGACATACCATGTTCAATGACATCCCTGGTTAAGCAATATGCAAAGATACGTATTGATTGGCAGTAATATATGAACGTTAATACATGGTTGAAACTGTTTTTATAATGGAGGATCCAATTTTTCGGAGAAAGAGTGTGATGTGGCGGGGAGTGGTGGTGGTGGTGGTGGGGGGGGGGGGGTGCATGACTAGAAAGGGGATTTAGGAACCGCCTGTACCCTGACCACCACTGACCACGGTCCCCGTGGAAAAATTGGTCCTTTCACAGAGTTATATTAAATCTAACGATCCCATCAGCCGTACAACTCTGCGACTAGCTTAATCGCAGGACGGGGTCATTGGATTTGTAGTACAAGAAGGCGATATCACATTTCCAGTTTTAGGCCCGCACGACTGCAGAATGTTTCTCAAAATCGTGTCGTCTGCGATGATTTAAATATACGCAAATGCCTCTGCATTTAACTTAAAAGTTGTGCTCTCAATATCCAATTCAAGTTTATATTGCGATTAATATGTCTCTGTACAGAGCTTCTGAAAGGGATAGTTCACTCTGAAATTATTTTGGTTTCAAGAAAGGGGACATATGAAAGAAACATATTAGTGAAGGTTTGACGAAAATCGGTCAAAGGAAAAGAAAGTTATTTGATTTTAAAATTTTGATTTTGTGACGTCACGTGTGAGGTGCTCTACAATGTGTTGCGTACATACTACTTTTCCCAGGAATTGTCTTTTTTATGTTTTTTGATGAACGAATACATTCTTTTCATAGTGACATGTGTCTAATGATATTTTTAAACGAACGGGTAAAATTGTATATATCCTTTTGAGAAAATGGACATTTTCCGACAAATTTTACACAAAAAGGAGAGCACCTCGCACGTGACTTCACAAAATTAAAACTTCAAAATCAAATACCTTTGACCGATTTCCGTCAAACCTTCACTCATATGTTTCTTTCATGTGTCTCCTTTTATTGAAACCAAAAAAATTTTAAGGTGAACTATCCCTTTAATTGATTCGATTCAACATGTTTTGGTTGTTTCTTTTCTGATATTAGAATTAGGAAAAAAACTCACTCACTTCATGTGCATTAGCTAAATGGTTTACAAATCTCAGCAAAAAAGATGGGTTTTGTTTTTTACATAATTATGTATCATCTATTCATATCATCCTTTTTTGCAAACCACAGCCAGAACTTTAGAGGGCGGGCTGGTTCGAGAGAGAAGGAGCGACACAAGTTCTTCAGGCAGCTCTTCAGGAGAGGCCCCACCCCCGCCACCTGCACCAGCCCCTCCCCCACCACCTGTCGCAACCCCACCCCCACCGACAGCAACGCTTCCTTTCACTGCGCAGCCACCAGCGACAACTACCACAACAATACCGCCGACCACCACCATCGCAACTGAACTATCAACCTCGATGACACCAGATTTGCATACGACATCCATGCTTCCCTTAGTGATGTCATCAACCTCGGGACAACCGCCAACAACAAGTTCTCCTACCACATCTATGGTCCCGATCGTAATTTCTTCGACCTCAGAACAACCGACAACAACTGCTGTTTCTAACACTTCGATGCAGCCGATAGGGATTTCCTCAACTTCAGAACAACCGACGACAACTGCTCTTTCTACCACTTCGATGCAGCCGATAGGGATTTCCTCAACTTCAGAACAACCGACGACAATTGCTGTTTCTACCACTTCGATGCAGCCGATAGGGTTATCATCAACTTCACAGCAACCGGCAACAACTGCAGTTTCTACCACTTCAATGCAGCCGATAACAGACCCAACTACTTCTATAACTGACGCCACTGGTACAAATGCTGCAACAATAACTGCTGTGTTTACCACTTCAGCGCAGCCGATAACAGACCCCACTACAACTGAAGTTACCACTTCATTGCAGCCCATAACAGACCAGTCTACAACTGAAGCTACCACTTCATTGCAGCCCATAACAGACCAGTCTACAACTACAACTGACGCCACCACTTCAATGCAGCCCATAACAGACCAGTCTACAACTACAACTGGAGCTACCACTTCAATGCAGCCCATAACAGACCCGTCTACAACTACAACTGAAGCTACCACTTCATTGCAGCCCATAACAGACCCGACTACAACTGAAGCTACCACTTCAATGCAGCCCATAACAGACCCGTCTCCGACTACAACTGAAGCTACCACTTCAATGCAGCCCATAACAGACCAGTCTACAACTACAACTGGAGCTACCACTTCAATGCAGCCCATAACAGACCCGACTACAACTACAACTGACGCCACCACTTCATTGCAGCCCATAACAGACCCGACTACAACTGAAGCTACCACTTCAATGCAGCCCATAACAGACCCGACTACAACTGAAGCTACCACTTCAATGCAGCCCATAACAGACCCGTCTCCGACTACAACTGAAGCTACCACTTCAATGCAGCCCATAACAGACCAGTCTACAACTACAACTGGAGCTACCACTTCAATGCAGCCCATAACAGACCAGTCTACAACTACAACTGAAGCTACCACTTCATTGCAGCCCACAACAGACCCGACTACAACTGAAGCTACCACTTCAGTGCAGCCCAAAACAGACTCGACTACAACTGAAGCTACCACTTCATTGCAGCCCATAACAGACCCGTCTACAACTACAACTGAAGCTACCACTTCAATGCAGCCCATAACAGACCAGTCTACAACTACAACTGAAGCTACCACTTCAATGCAGCCCATAACAGACCCGTCTACAACTACAACTGAAGCTACCACTTCAATGCAGCCCATAACAGACCCGTCTACAACTACAACTGAAGCTACCACCAGTACAGTAACAACTCCATGCGGGGGACCTCAGAACCCATGTCCACCCACACCCGCATAACCTAGTTATTAGAAGAAAACAAACAGGAGGATGGGGAAATCTTCATTCTTTCAGGGAAGTAGTCGTTACACTTTGTTATTATTTAAACACATTCAATTTCTTGCAAATATTGAATCAAACATAGTTCACGTAACTGAACAATCATGACAGTAAAGTCATGTATTTGTCACATGTGTTAGAAATTGTTCGGATATGATTACTAAATACAATTTCAGGTTTCATCCCAAGATAAATATTTCATTATGATTCATTTCAGTATGAAGGAAGATGAAATTCCTGTGAGCTTTCGCTTCATTGAGTACATCAAAAGCTCCCACATTAAAAAGTGTGAGGAGGTATATTCGCATTTAAGATGCTTGTAACAAAAATACCTTCGGAATGTCTTTCCCCCAAAGTTTACTAGTGCTTTCCCGAGATCGCTACACAATGCTGGCAATGTGCTATTGCCTTCTGACTTGTCTATTGGTATGCAACGTCGTTCATAAGGCAACTTTGGGCCACCGCAGGCGACACGATCTGATCAGTCATACGACGCTGCGACTAACTGAATCGCAAGGACATGGTCATTGGATTTGTGTACAAGCTTGACGTCACATTACCTGCCGTAGGCCCTTCCGACTGCAAAATCG
>OZ022587.1:12919861-12954861 GCA_963669155.1 Arbacia lixula | reverse complement strand
AGAATGATGAAAGGCTGGTAGGAGGAGAAGGAGGGGGAGGTTGAGGAGAGGGGCGTATGAAAAGAGGCCGTATTGAACGAGGAGGAGGGGCGGATGAAGAGAGGCGATATAAAAAATGTATAAAAAATGCCAATGCGTCGAGCGTCTTGCGTATCGCGAGTACACCTTATGTCAGGTGCTAAATGTGTATTGGTGTTAAAGGTAGCCCGTCCCTTTTGCGGACCTAATTCTGAAAGTTCCCTGGCTTTGTCATTTTGTGTGAGAGAGAGTGGCTATTGTTATAACCTACCCTTGGAATCGACAAAGCGTAATATTCGGTTTTGAGGAGATAATCTTCGATGATTAATCGAGCTGTCTTTTTTCGTACCACGAAAATAGTCAAATCTCAGTAAAAACTAGTTAGATTTCCATTTATTCTACGGGAGTTATAGTACCTCTGACCTTAACATTTTACACGTGGTATCCCAAAGATACGTGCTAAATATGTGCAAACTCTCATGAAGTTTGCAGATGCTTGTAAAAGGGACAGGCCATCTTTAATTAAGCGTACACTTTTAATGAAGAACGTTTTATAAATGACGAGTGCTGTCACATTCTATTTATAGCTTGATTGGATCACCGCAGCATTTTTTTATTTTTAAAGTGAAGAAATTTATTTAAATCAACCATAATCTATTTTGAAGAATAACAGGAAGAAGAACAATCCCATTTGGAGGAAAATGAACCCGCACTGACCATTACATATAATCCAATACACATCTAATACCTGACACGTTCATGACGTTTATTTTTCAGCGGAAGGAGAATCGGTTGGCACGGGAACGTGTTTCAAGTTGCACTATAACAAGCCTATACATCATGGTCTGGCTTTCAGACATTTTTAATACAAACTACTCTACTAAATAATAGGGTCTGGCTGTAGCCTAGGTACTAGGCTGTGAGTTGCATGGACACAACCCAGTTTGTCAACAACTATGTCTGGTAACACAGACTAGACTGCGCCATAATGACGTCATAGCTCCTCTGGCTTCTTCCCCTGAGAGGAGAAGGAGCAAGGATGGGATAAGGGCGTAGTCTGTGTTACCAGACCTTGTTGTGTCCATGCACCTCACAGCCTAGTACCTAGGCTAGGTCTAGCTACACTACACTAAGCATTCTCCATTCTATCTCCAGCTCGAACGGAATAATAAAAGAATAAAATGAAAAGATGACAAGTGTTATGAGTACTATCAAGACTGTATCTTTTCAATTTGAATTATAAAAAGTAATGTAAAAAAAAAGCCTGTACACAAGGCTAGTAAATCCATTAATAAATTCACTTCAGTTCTCAGTAGTGGCCGTTCAGATTTGATTCCTTCGAAAAAGATCATATTCGTGATTTAAGTCTTTGAAAGCCATACCAAGCGTTGTTAATGGGAATTGTGTGTATTACTGTCGGAAAAATACCACAATGGGACGCACAGTATTAAAAACAATGACATGGCGAAAAGGAATCATGTGGTATTGTGCGAAGGCCGGGATTTTCCGTTCTAAATCCCACGGGAATGGTTACATTAGTGTTGACAAAGAATACACGTTGCTGAAAACCGCATAAAATTACCCCTTTAATCCCTCCGCTCGCTGGCAACAATAGAAACAAGTGATTCAAAAAATAAACAGTGGATAGCCATGACGTTGGCATTGGACACAGTCAGCGTATTTTAAATCAAACTCTGGCAGTGAACAAGCAGTGTTTTTTAACGTGACGGACTCACTAAGCGCGTGCCTTACTTGGATTTCTTTTCTCTAAAACGTACATTTGTTGATTTGTGTTTGTCATCAAATTACGGGAACAGAAAACAAAAAAGGAGTTTTTGGAACCTTCTTCATGTTTTGATACTGTATCTGGATTCTTAACCGCCTTCAAAATGTAACCAACTGTGTTGCGTGTCGCTAGATTGTTATGATCTGTTTGAAGTATTGTTATACGCCGATGTCTTCGGATTAATATGATTGACGTGTTGAAGGAATATACAAAAGGATCCCCGCATTCCAGGTACGTGTTGATCTATCATACATATAGTTTACTTAAAATCGTTGGATAGGTTAAAGGGAAAGTCCTTCTAAAATTAAGTTTGTTTTAATAAAAAGACGTAACGTAGAAGTTTCAATTTTGTGATGTATATGCGATATGCTCTTCCAAAATATTGTGTACTGTAGATTCGATAAATTCCCCTTTTTTATGTTGATGAAGCAAAACATTTTCCCATAGAGGTATGTGAGTAAAAGCATGTGTATAATAATATGGATAGACAGATAGATAAATAAATATACCGAAAGATAGATATAGATGGATAGATAAATGGATAGATAGGTAGATAGAGATAGACAGACAGATAGGTGTATATATATATATATATATATATATATATATATATATATATAAATAGATAGATGGATAGATAGATAGATACATAGATAGATAGATAGATAGATAGATAGATAGATAGATAGATAGATAGATACAGATATAGATAGATAGATAGATAGATAGATAGATAGATGAATAGATAGATAGATAGATAGATAGATAGATAGATAGATATAGAGTGTGTGTGTGAGATAGAGAGAGAGAGAGAAGGAGAGACAGAGAGAGAGGGAGAGGGAGAGAGAGAAGGAGAGAGACAAGGAGAGATCCACAGACATGGTGACCTAAGTCACTTTGACAACACGCCTGCTGGTCATTGGCAATGATTCGCCCGGAACAGCAGTTATTATCACGATTATTGCCAACAAAAAGTCGAACAAATTAGAATGTTGTAGACAGACACGCCATAGCGCCTAGATCAACGAATAAAACTGATTGAAAACTTCCTACATGTCAGGAATATGTCTATATTAAATGCAATTATGTGGAGGGGGAGTTATACAAGTTCCCGTGGAAAAGAATGTTACCATGGTAACTGACCTTGGCAACGTTGCCATCACTCATCCGACAGAGTCGAATGCAAAGTAACAGATGAATATCACTCTCAAAGACCATTTTGTTACAACTTATTTTCTGTAAAAGGACCATTGTCCTGAGTGTAGCTAGACGTTATTGCTGAGTAAGATACACTTAAATACTAAAATTTATAGCAAAGCGACAATCCGGGTCCGATGTGATGTATAATGCATTAGCCAAGCTCCTGGATTTTGAGGGTCTTACCACATTAACCACATAAACGTGCTCGTATTCCGTTTGCTTGGAAAGATTTACATGCTCTCTCTCTCTCTCTCTCCCTCTCTCTTTCTCTCTATCCAATCCTCTTTAATCCCTCTCTCTTACACTCCCTTACATGCATCATTATAAATATGTTTTTACACACATGCCTGCTTGAAAACAAATCAATCCTGTGTCAAAAACAGAAAAGATCAATTTATGGAATTATACTGCATACAAGATATATGGCAGAGCACCTCGAACGTGATGTCACAAAACTGAAATTTCAAAGGATCATAACCTTCTTCTCTGTTGCCAGATTTTCGTCAAAGCAGTTATACTTGTATATTAAGTGTCGAAAACTTGGGCAAAGGGATCAGATCTGGGCCAAAAAGGAATGATAGTCTATGAAAATGAATTGTGTATTCAGTCGTTGGGCGTAATTAACATCGCATCATGAGCTATGATTGAAGCAGTATTGAACATGCTAATAAGGATTATCGAGGAAGGCTTGCCGTACAACACATACACCATTCATAGACATAAATAGAACATTCGGCCATTCTTTCTCAAAAGTGACCTTATTTCGATATAATTGCCTTCCTCTTCACTCTTTATATGTCTTTATATGTACGTGATTGATTGTATTCTTTATCCTTCTTGTTTGTCTATGTTTTCATCACCACTTTTTGGTACTTTTTGTGTTCTCGTTCTTCTTCTTCGTTTTCCATTTTGACTGTCCTTTATTCGCCCCGTTATTATTCTTGTTCTTCTTGAAGTCTCTTGTATAATTTTTCTCGTTTGTGTTCCCCTAATGATTCATCTTACAGAATGCTGCTTTCAAGACGCCTGCTTTTCTCTGCCGTTTGCCTTGTACTGCTTGCCCTATGTTGTCTTCATTGTGTACACAGTAAGTACTCTACATTTCAAATCATAACAAAGAGTTAGATAAAGAGCGAGAGATAGATAGAGAGAAAGAGAGAGAGAGAGAGAGAGAGAGAGAGAGAGAGAGAGAGAGAGAGAGAGAGGAGAGGGGGGGGGGTGAGAATGTGAGACAGGGGGAAAGATGAAGAGAAAGAGACAGAGACAAATTGTGTATGTAGCGAGAGAGGGATTGGGGAGAGAGGGGGGAGAGAGAGAGAGAGGGGGGGAGAGGGGGAGGGGGTGAGAATGTGAGAGAGGGGGATAAGATAAAGAGAAAGAGACCGAGACAAATTATGTATGTAGCGAGAGAGGGATTGGGGAGAGAGGGAGGGGTGGGGGGGGGGGGGGAGAGAGAGAGGGGGGAGAGGGGGGGTTGAGAATGTGAGAGAGGGGGATACGATAAAGAGAAAGATACAGAGACAAATTATGTATGTAGCTAGAGAGGGATTGGGGAGAGAGGAAAGAGGGAGGGAGAGATAGAGAGAGAGAGAGAGAGAGAGAGAGAGAGAGAGAGAGAGAGAGAGAGAGAGAGAGAAATGAAGAGGGGAGAGAGATGAAGAGGGAGAGAGAGAGAGGGGGGGGGGAGAAGGCATAAGGTGAAGAGAGGCACATAAAATATATATAGACAAAGAGAGAGAGACTAAGACCGAGAGAGACGAAGACAGAGATAGAGACAGAGAGAGACAGAGAGAGAGAGAGAGACAGAGACAGAGACAGAGAGAGAGAGAGAGAGGGGGCGGAAAGAGAGAGATCTTGTTCTATCATAAATCCATCTAGCGTATAACCTGAATTTCTACCCTACCCACTCTGTTTGACACGGATTAGCAGATGTAGGTCATCCATATACTTGCCCAAATCCCTGTGCTTTATTGAACATCATGTTCAGTGCCATTCGCGGCTGGCAAAGACACACAAATACCCCCGACAACGCGTTGACAATGACTAACACATTATTCATACATCCTACAACCAGAGCCAGAAAAACTGTATGAATGAAAGATCTAAATATAGGCGATGAGTATGGAATCCATTGAACGGAAGGCAATGTACATGATGTATGGCCGTATTAACCCCCTTTCGCTGATTGATTGAAGTTGACTCGATTACTGCCTCGTATTTGAGTGGGATGTAATGTAACGTAATTTAAGAGAAAGTTCCTCATTAGAAATTTTCAAGAAACAGTTAAAAACATACCTATTCTCTTAGTAATCTTTTTCTATTCTTTTTTCATTTATATTGTATTAAATATGCGAAGATGGCAAGCGCTATGGTACTCCTGGGGGGCATTTCATTAAAGGACTTGTGGGATATTTTATCCGACAAGTTTGCTCACGGCCAATAAGATGCAAGCATTTCAGTAGCTTATAACAGTTTGTCGGATAAAACGTCCGACAAGTCCTTTGATGAAATGCCCCCCCCCCCTGGTGTATAACGCGCCTTACATCCCGTATTATTACTATTATTATTATTAGTAGTAGTAGTAGTAGTAGAAGTAGTAGTAGTAGTATTAGTAGTAGTAGTAGTAGTAGTAGTAGTAGTAGTAATAATAATAATGATAATATTATCATTATTGTTATTATAGTGAGAAGGTATTGCGTAGATCTATGAGGTGTGAATTCTTTGTGATGAGGCAAAGGCAGAGCCCCCCCCCCCCTTTCACGAACAATGATCGGAATAAATGCTTTCCTTTTCTCTCTAACAGTTTTGAAAAAGTCGGCAAATATGTCAAAATGTAAAATGCGAAACCGTTCACATTAATTCATTTAAATTTAAATTTCGATTAATTTAATTCCACATTTGGTAAAAACAAACAACCGTAGACAAGTTAAAACGTAGAATGTACTATATTGGTATGTGATATACATATGTCCGTTTAGCAAATCATATCAAAACTGTATGGTTGATCCCAAAGAACAACTGACACCACGCAACACCATTGCATGCTGCTGTATTTTTTAGCCATGCATCACGCATTGGGTTAAGACATCCTAACCCTAACCATAATCCTTACACTAACCATAACCGTAATCCTAACCTGCTAACGGCAACATAACCCTGACCCTGGGCTGAAATAAGCAACCTAATATATGATTTAGACCCTTAAACATGTTAAAGGGTGACTAAATGAGAAAAATAATTCCCACCTATCTCTGTAAAATTATCCACTAAAAAACGAATTTCACATTCGTTTACCGCAATAAAGTCTCATTGTATCGAAAATTTGAAAAAGCGTACACCTCCAGTGACGTCAGAAAAGTCAAAATGCCATAAATGCCCACGGCGTGAATGAAATATTTTATTCACACCGTTCAAACAATACGTTACCAATGGGAGCCCCAAAGCTTGTCTAATAGATTCAAAGTACATTCCATCCATTGAATCTGAATGACAAGATACAGGTGAATGCAATAACGCGTTACTACGCAGTTAGGGGGAAATTGTGAATACATAACGAAAAATGGTCTGTTGTTTAACACCGGAGTTTGACATTTCTGACGTCACTTGGAGGTGTGCGATTTTTTTTTTCAAATTTTCGTCAAAATGAGACTTTATTGCGGCAAACAAATGTGAGATTCGTTTTCAGTGGATAATTTTACATAGATTAGTGGGAACTTATTTTTCTAATTTAGTAACCCTTTAAACGCAGGATTGTCCAAAATTGAAAAAAAAACGAAAACTTCACTGGTCCGACGAAGCTTGGGCACTCTCAGTGAGAGTCAGGAGCCGATATGGCCACTCGGACTCAGTTACAACAACAAGCCCCGTGACCAGTTGTCTTGACAACAAGTTGCTTTTATCGTGTTTGGATTGATGTTGCTGTTGTTTCTTTCTATAGGTGCACCGGCTGAGAGTCGCCGAGGTGACATCGAGTACTCCGACCGCGCCTCCCGCAGAGCTGCCCGCCTGAGAAGGGACTCTAGTAGTGGTAGCAGCGGAAGCAGCAGTGGTAGCGATAGCGGTAGTTCCTCTGAAGAAGTGGTCGCACCACCGCCACCACCAGCCCCCGCCACAACTCGAGCAACGCCGGCTACCACCACAACCCAGCCAACAACGGCGCCCATCACAACAACTCCCGCTCCAGTTACAACAACAAGCCCCGTAACTTCAGCGGTAGTTACAACAACCATGGCTGCCACTACAACTGTTGCTACAACAACGGACCAGGCAACAACAACAGCTACCACTCCTGCCCCCACAACCGCCGCTACCACCACGCGTGAGTGCCGAGGCGACACCTGTCCGTAAAAGGACGTAGAGGGCAGTGAATGGACGCGGGATAAGGGCGGGGATAAGGGCGGGGATAAGGGCTGGGACTGTTTTGTACTGCCAAGGCCACAACTGGTCGTTCACCTCTCTGCGTCTGGTTTGCGTCTGATTTCGCAAAAAAATCCTTGCGTCAGACGCAAGGAGGTGCGTGCTTGTTCATACACGCAGGAAGACGCAGTAGAGTATTCAGTAAATCCAGTAAATTACGCTTGGCTTTTGCGTTTTGCCATGATGTCTGGCGCAAAACGTAAGTGATATAATGTTCGTAGAGCTGCAGTTGCCATGTTGAACCGGAAGGAAACGCAAGAGTTGGCTTGCAGTCCGACGCAAGCTCTGAACACACACGTACAAACACACGCACGACCGGTTGTGACAATGGCATAGCGTATCACGCTTATTGTATCAAAGTGTTATCCTGTACATGCATGTTGGAGATGGAGAGGAACATGCATGCGGTGCACGCCTGTAAATTCCTCCCATCTAAGTTTATGTAATAATCATTAGAAATCAAGAAAATCATACAAATAATGTTAGAACTCATAAATCAGGCAATACAGTATTCATCATAGGTAGTTTGTTCAGTTTTCTTTGCCTCATGAAATACAATATAAAGAGGAAGACCTCACCTCATTTCTTTAACCCTTTGTGTGTCAGACAAAATGCTGCTCTATGGGATTTGTGTGTATTAATGGTGAAATAATCCCCATGTAGCATGTAAGAGGTTAACCCGTTCAGTGACAGGTTTATGGAACTGCTGGAGATCTGGGCCCCGTTGCATAAAATTTTAAGGTAACTCTGTCATCAATGGTAACTATCATGGTAACATCGCTCAACAGCCAATCAAAGGTTTATGCAACAGGGTCCTGGGTGTACTGTGAATGGATGTATATTTTTGTACAAGACTAAATACCAGAGTCCTATTGCATAAAACTGACCATTAATGGTAACTCTGCCACCAATGGTTACTACCATGGTAATACTGCATGAGAGCCAATCAAATTCAAAGTTTCCATAGAAGTTTCCATTGATAGCAAAGTTACCATCAATGGTAAGTTTTATGCAACAGGGTCCAGAACATGATACTTCCATCCATTACCCCCCCCCCCCCTTCCATACAAAACAAAAGTATTGGTGCTACTAAGACAGTAGTTAGAATAATTACATATATTTCACCAGAGACCTACCTGTCCTACACCATGCCACTTTTTTCATCGTAGATCAGAAATTATAACCTTTTATAATACGCATGGTACATACATCAGAGTATGTATACCGTAGTACATACATTACGTATTTTTTGGGTGTGTTTCAAAAAAAATAATTATGTTGTTCTTCATCTGATAAAATGAACTAAAAGTGTCTTTAAATGGTTTTTAAACTAAAATTGTGTTTCGTCTGAAATTATACTCTAGTTCTTATAGACCCTAACACTGACACGCTTCACAGATAACGTGTCCCATTTGCAGGTAAAAAAATGAGACCATTTTTGTGAAAAAAAAATGGAAGAAGATACTGTATCAGAACTTCCCTCTTAATGATAAAAGTGGAAACTGACATAAAGCGACATTGTAGCGATCGCTAGATTTGGAAGAGGTTTTGGGCGAGTCGTCTAATATCTTCCGGTTCTCGTAGCCTAGAAACCGAAGACCACTCTTCGCTGTGGTCCGCACCAAAGTGCATGTGTTCAATGGGAGCAGTGCCCGCTGTTCCCGGCGCATCGCGCTCTGACAAGGGTTATACGATTGCGAATGTAGACCACGGTCACTAGGTTTCAAACAAAAACATCGATATTTTTCCAGTTTTCCTAAAAAGGTTCGTGAAGCTATGGCTTTGAGATTTCATACACGTTATTTTTAGGGTATAGCGCTGATTCATGCAGTTTCGTGACTACTGCAAAACGATAATACGACTAAGAAAACAATAATAGCCTATGTTATCATTGATGGGATATGCCAAAATTATGAGTTTATACCAAAACCAATATTATTCTAAATACACGTATGCCACATAAATGTATATATGATTTAAATATATGTATATTTATAGTAGTTCTTTATTCACTTTAATATATTTATTAATTTGCTATTTTTTTATACGATTATCTTTAAGAAAACATTTGAATTTGGTGTGGCACCAAAAGGAAGTTAGTAATTTGTATTTTTTTTCATTCAAAAGGAAATCCAATGAAACGTCAAACAATCACGGACCTCTGCACAAAGGCCATTGATAACAGTTCATATATTTGCGTATAATAGTTATTATATTTCAATGATGTTCAGTTTATATAAAGCAGTTTTGGTGAAAATTATTTCATGTGTAGATTGTAACACATGCGGAGAGAGAAATTATATAATGTGCTGTAATACGTAATCACCAAGAAAAGCATGATTGTCAGTAGTATGAGCAACTTGTATGACAAGAGTTTTACTTTGATTTATGTCTTCTTGAAACTCGTTAATAAAGAGAGATTGTTATTGCCTGTAAACAATGGATTGTGCTGCAATACATAATGGAGTTTACTTCGCTTCGTGTACAGTACAGTTCTTTCTTCGTCATTCTCTCTCTTTCTCCCGAGACCTGGGATAAAACGAGCAGAAATAATGAAGCAATGGAGCGATCAAATGAAAGAGAGGGAGAAAAGAAAAGAAAATGAAAAGAGAGGTAGAGAGGAGAGAGATGGGAAGAGAAAAACATGTGAAAATGAGAGAGAAAGAGAGAGAGAGAGAGAGAGAGAGAGAGAGAGAGAGAGAGAGAGAGAGAGAGAGATGGGGGGGGGGTGGGGGTGGGGTGGGGGGTGACGTATCTGTAGTGTAAGATAACGGTAAAGAAATGTGCAGTACATAGAAATAGGGGGAGTAGGTAATTTATAGGTCATTTAGATGGGCGACCTTCCTTTAGAAAAGATAAGATAAAGAGAAACAGAGAAAGGGGACTTTTAAGAACAAAAAAGCTATTGTCCTTCTCCTTCCTAGGCAATAATTAGTGTATGAAGTTCATCTTCAGTCTAAATTTATGCCCATGATGGACTATGGTGGATATCATACTGACATTGTATCGGAGATCTTTTCAAGCAAGTATGGACACTACCACAATATAATGCAATCAGCTGATTATGTTTCTCAAGAGTTTGATCAAGCAAAGCTGACTGAATACAAGTTGATGAACATGCATCGAACTTGCATCCTCAACAAAATAGTGAGAATCAAAGTATGAACTTTGGATAACAATAAGTACGCATGAAGTAAATATAAAATGAACCCACTTATTTTTCAAAGTTCATTTCTCACTAAAAAAAATTGTATCCTGGCAGATTGACAACAAGCTGATTTGTATTAATAAGGAACAAAAAATAAAATGAAAATGCACATTTTCGGGGAGATGTTGCTAAAAATCATTTTAGTTGCCCAAAGGTGTCACGAAAATCACCTGAAAGCCTGCTAAATAGAATATTATATTGTAGTGAATTTAACTCTCTTTAACATGACACTTTGTATGAAGTGAGAAAATATATAGACCTATCTATAAAATTGGTCAATGGGCTTTTCCATGGCGGCCATTTATTAAAATGACCACCATGGCTTCTCTGGGCCAAATTTGAGATGACTTGAGATCCGAATTTGCGTAAAACATTCATTCTAGAAATGTGATGCTTTTAGACAAAAAGCGATCATGCAGATATTGAGCTATGGCGTTGGACTGGTAGGCCTACTAGATCTAACGAAGTCAGGAAATGCATAAGGTATAAGTATCGAGATTGTGTTGTCATTACAAAGTGCTTCCAAACACCTCCTTCCAAGCACAAACTTGAACAATATTGTTAGTGGCGAACTCGAAGACAATCGACAACCATAGGTCATTTGCGTAACCTGCTTAAATCGACCATCTATGTGTAAATTCGTTGTCTCCTTTGGATGTTCTTTAATGTAGATGTATCACCGCTATTTTCAAATGAGAATGTCATTCTTCATGAAGGACAATAGACCATTTGCATTGTGTATGCAAATTCTAATCACGTTGTTCAAACAATACGTACAAATCCTGAAGCTTGTCTGCGGTTTGTCCGAGTAGCAACAACTAATATATTCAGAGTGCTTTCCATCCATTGAAACCGAATCACGTAATACCATGAAGAAAGGTGAATGAATAGACCATGTTCGTAATGTATTCACATTTACCCCCCGAACTGCATGGGTAGTAACGCGTTATTGCATTCACCTGTATAATAGTCTTTCATATTCAATGGATGGAATGCACTTTGAGTCTAATAGTTGTTGCTACTCGGACCATTTTCGTATGCAAATTTTATTCACGTCGTCCAAACAATACGTTGCTAATGTAAACCCCAAATACCATTTTCGGACAAACCTCGGACAAGCTTTGGGGTTCACACTAGCAGCGTATTGTTTGGACGACGTGAATAAAATTTGCATATATAACAAAAATAGTCTATTAACACGTCAGCAACCAGTTATGGGAAAAGTTGAGAATACATCACGAAAATAGCTTATTGGTGGGCAGATGTA
Organism: Arbacia lixula; assembly: GCA_963669155.1. Taxonomy (NCBI): domain Eukaryota; kingdom Metazoa; phylum Echinodermata; class Echinoidea; order Arbacioida; family Arbaciidae; genus Arbacia; species Arbacia lixula. The sequence continues at coordinate 12,942,966 of OZ022587.1, read as the reverse complement.
CCAGTAAAGTGCAACTACAAATCATGCTTAGCTTAAGGCTGTTAATCCACTACAAGGCTTTGTAATGTTCCTAAAGATATGCTAACAATCTCGTTCCACGAAATCAAATCGTAGTACATTTCTTGAAGTCACACTGGCGATACAAAAAAATGTCCCTTAAGTTGAAATAAAGCAAAACATGGTTCAATACAACGAGCAAACTCTTTCACGCATATTACATTCAGAGAATCATACGTACTAATTAAACATATTCGAAATGACTATGGAGTAGAATGGCCTTATTATAGTCATAATGGTTGATACTGCTACAAATGTTCTTAAAAATCTTTGAAAAATTACTTCAAGTTTATCTTACGTAAACCATGCAAACACCTACAAAAATTAGTTAGAAAATATTTCAAGTCTCACATTTTTAATTACTTTTGTTATGACAAACTCAATAATTAGAAAAAAAGCTTCGGGAGGACAAATGTGAGAGCGAAAGCTACACTTTATAATTGTATCATAAACATTATCCTCAAAACTACACTTATAATCATCATCATTAGTTCAGTAATGATATTCATTTTCATAACAGCGTTTACGCTGTCATGGCTATGACTAGTATGAGGGAGTACTTTGTATTATTTTCGTTCTTCGCCAGTCTGGATAAAAGCATTAACTTCCAGTTTCCTTTGCCTCACATAGAACAGCAGTATGATATTAAGCCAGTAATATCTGAGCCAGTTGCTAGCTTTGACCGTTTTTGTTTGATGTCCTTCTTTCCATGGGTCAGACAGTTGTATGGTCAGATCGGCAGGGTGACGGTCAGAATTTTTACCGTTAAATAAACACGACTCGTGACTAATGGTGGGGGATTTCCCCGAAGAATCATGTGACCACAGTTGTCGGTGAGGGCAGCAAAACAAACACGTCCTATATAGTGTAAGCTATAGTAAACATCTGCTGTGTGACAAATGCGATAATTCACTACGGAAAAACCTCTGCAAAGTCGTAAAACTGTCCAAGAAAGGACAAAACATGGAGCGACTTGGAATCTTATTATGCATTTGCATCGTTTTAGGAGCAGTCCCGTGTTTTTGTGATGCTTTGGAGGGAGATTTCAACGTGACTTACAAGGGAAATGTATCGGCGGAGAACGATATGGTTTACACGTTCATGCATAACACGTCAAAGGTAATGTGTACAGATGCAGAGCTTGCAGAGCTCAGAGCAGGGACGTGAGAACTCCCACCTCCCTGCTCAGAGTACGCCAGAGCCAGAGGCAGAGAGATTAATATTTACCTTTTGATTTACAGATAGACCGTACCAATGACATCTTTATGAGCGGATATTGCGTGCCGTAATAGAGACATATGGACATAAGGACATTATACATTTTTTTGGGGAAAAGATGCAGTATAGCAGTTTTTATTAGCTGTGCAATACACTGCTTATCCAGGCATAGATAGACTATAGCTATAGTCACGATAGTCCATGGAAGCATACGCCTTCGAACTGCCAATTTCTGGGGAAAAATTGAACATTAAACTTGTTTACTTACAATGTAAGACTTAAATCCACAACATTGCTATTGATTACATCTAATTCATGAATATTTTGATGTATAAGACAGGTTGAAGAATGTAACCAATCGCAATAGGAATCCCGTATGCGATTCACGTGATTATGCATTAATTTTAATAATTATTCCTGCTGTGCAGCACTGCAATTTTCGTGCAGCATTTCCCTTTCGTGACGAACTCTATGCAAGCTACTAGGTTGCTCTGGACCGATTGATCCAGTGCGAGGTGTGGTGTATGCACATGTGCGCGCAAGCTACATGTAGCTGCATGCATGAGCTTGATCTTTGAGCTTGTTGTCTTATACACAGGAACGAAAAAAAGGCTGCCTCCACGGACGATCTGCAATTCCAGCTTCTTTCAGATGAAGATTTTGAGGAATTAGGACTTTAAAAGATATGATGACAATGTCGAGTCTACATAACTGTAAATGTGTTCACATCAAAAAATATAGTCGCCTACGCCTATATTATAGCCGAGAGTGTAGCGACGGCGACTATAGGGTCTTACAAATACTAATACAAATATATATGGATACTCACGTATCACTATAGACGTCGGCGATGATAACCGCTGGGCGCCGGGTTGCGTTCCGTGGTGCGTCACTGAACTAGCAAGACGTGGTGATGAGCTGGAGAGGGCGTAGATGGACCTGTTTCTGCGTCGACATCCAAACTCCAACTGACTGGTAACCGGGTCGGTAGCGCTCCACTAGCTGTTGGTAGTATAATCCGTTGCTGTCCCGCGCATGCGTCGCACGTGATTGCCGCGCGCGGGACAGCAACGCGGGGTTCGTGTGCAACAGTGGAAGTGCAGTGGCCCCGAGGCTTGCAGCCGTTGCCACTGCACCTCCAGTCCTGCAACACTCCCCCCGGTCCTCTAGATTGCCTAGTACTACTTGGCATTTGGCAATCTTGGTAATTATATATACAAAAAAAAATATACATAGGGATATCAACCCAACCCCTGAAATCCAACTATCATGCTCTTCTTTATGAGCCTGTATAATATTCCTTACCCAATATCCTCATATTCATGCATGTACGTGAAAAATCAAGGAAACTATCCTGCGATCGATGAGGCGAAGTCCTCCCATCATCATTAAATTGACATAATGTAATATAAAATTGTACAAGGCATTTTTGCTTTCATTACGATATAAACTCTACTGTATGTACATGTGCTATAATTATACACTTATATACAAAAAAACTAACTATTCAAAACTCGTGTACAGTTCCCCCTCCCGTGGCGGGTCGTCGCTTCTTGGGTCCTCCCCCCCGGGGGAAGGGCTAGCCTCTTTCCCCCTTTTGTTTAATTTTCTTTTAATCCTTCGTTGTCTGTTCCTGAGTTTTGTTTTTAGGGTTTTTCTTTTCTCCTCCCTGGAGTCCTCCTTTATTAGAGTATCAGAGGCATAGATGTCGAGTTCGTCCATCATCCTATTAGGGAGTATATATATACAAAAATACAATTATATGTTGTTATATCGCATATACATCAGTAAATACATTTTACTATATAAGGTTAATTACGAAATATGTATTTTCTTTTGTACTAATACTCTCTATGTAATTAGAAGGAGTGGTCGAACTCAGGAGGACAGTGAGGATCCTAGCTGCGCTGCACGCGTACCCAAGCTATGCGCCGTAGAGGCGCAGCCCGTTCGCCCAAGTTTCCGCCAGGATCTCGGAGACGGCGACTCCGCGGATCCTTGATACGATCTGGCCCACATCCCCGACGAAATGTGGAGAATTAAACCGCATGCCGGGGTGTGGGCTCAGATGCGGTGAGTCCGTCTCCAAGAGGAGACGGTCCGCGGGAATGGATCTTAGGGCGTCGCACTGCGCCTCGCCGAAGCAGCGGGTCAGGCCTGTCACGCCAAAATACGCGTTTGGGAAGGTCTTGGCCCAGTCACTGACCAGCTGCTTCGTTCCGGAGAAGCAGTGGAGGTGCATCTTTTGAAGCCTGTTGCATCTTCGCCTTATGAGGCGGAGAACCAGGCGATGGGGGACCAGGCAGAACGGGTCGTCGGCCGCCCCTCGGATATGAAGGACAAGCACATATCCGAGGACGCCGAGTTCCAGGATCCGCTCCAGGAGCTTCTCCTGGGATGCGACCCGCTGCCTGGGGACTGAGAAGTCGAGTCCCACCTCGCTTATGCCTACCACCCCGGGATGTTGGAGGTGGCGGACAAAACACTCCCACTGCTTTTCCGTATATCGGTGCGCATGCTTGGGGTGGATGCCGAGCGCGACTTTAAAACGCAACCCCTGCTCAAGGTTGTTCTCGAAGAGGGGTTCCGTGAAGCGCTCCGGGTCACAGAAATTAACGACTCCCCCGACCACGTTGACCGTACAGCTCGGCCGCCTTCCTGGGTCACGACTGTGTGCCGGTCCGCCAGTCCAGGCGCCGAGCCGATCCAGATGAAAATGCGAGTCGTACGCATTCGGGAGGGTCGTCAATTCCTGTGTATGGCCCTGCGTATGCCCCTGCGGGTTTGGTGGCTGTTCCACCACCTCTTCCGGGGCCAGTACCGCGGGGGTATCGGCTCCCGGCGTTGTGGTGTACCCAGCCACTGCCCCCACAGAGGCAAGTGGAGCGGACTGCCGGCGCTGCTCCGTCACCGTCGCGCTTTCCCCATCCATAGGGATGGGGTTAGTATGGTGGGTTCCGTCTACTTCCAACCCGTACAGTTGTTGTTTTTGGGCCGATGAAAGTTGGTTGAGCAGGAACGCTAGGATTCTCCAGTGGGTCAGCACTGCGGGGGAGTTAACTGGCCGGATGGTGGGGGGCACCCTCTCCCAGTTTTCTTGGGTGAACATACAGACCATTTCCAGCTTCATGTCCATCGCAATGCCTGGATTATTGGCCGCCCAGTGTGTGTTTGTGTAACCCACCAGATCATCCAGCGTTGCCTGCTCACCCACTAAGAATTTGCTGATTAGCTTCAGCGCACGGACTCTGTTTTTCAGGGCCTGTGACCATGCTTGGCTTAAATGATCTTTGAACGGGCGGAAGTAGGGCGGTAAATGGTAATACGTGTGCCAGCGCAGCTTTGCGGACTTATGGTTGCACCCGTTGATGGGACAAGATTGCTTACGGCGTCCCTGGTCTTTTTCCCCCCCTGCACTTAGTGGTCCCATGGGTTCCCCGTCTTTAACATTTTCCCTAATCGTTGGGATGGCGGGGACGATCCGGGTTGCGGATTGCTGGGCTGGTGCTAGCGCTTGGGCGGCGGCCGAACGACGCCTCTGCCTTCTCCGCTGGTGCCGCCTCCGCAGGGTCGCCGGCTTGGCCTTGTTTTGCACGACCGCCGGCGTGAAACCCTCGCTTTCCAGCGTCTCCTCCATGGGGTACTGTTGGTTGTCCATCTACAGTATAAGACTAAAAATACATTTGTTTAGGGAGATCCTGGTTCTGTTTACACTATTTTGCACTATTTTTTTTTTTTTTTTGCACTACTAATACAAGCACAATACAAGCCACGATACAAGCATATAGTATTTTTACTTAAATATATATATTTACTCGAAAATGAATACACTGTATACAATGTATTTCAATATAAAATATACTATATACATCACTATATGAATCACAAATAAAGCCCGTAGTGGCATTCCATACCAGTCAAATGTATTCTTTTACTGTATTAACCTGTTCTTATTGTTTTTGTCGGCAAAAGGGGCAAAAATATTTGTCCATGGCCCTTCCTTCATCAGGTGCAATCCGGACACAACGACCATGAAACCACTCGTCGCACCTGTCGCATTGGATCATAAATGACCCGTCGTCGGTCTTCCGACAGTAGCAGTATACCTCCTTGTCTGTTGCCTTTTTCATGGGCAGAGGACTGTTGTCAGTGCACTTTTTGAGTCTGTCGTGATTTACCACATAGGATGTGTTCCGATAGATGACTCGGTACAGGTAAGGGGAGAGTCTTTTCGTAATAACGGCAGGCCCTTTCCAGGGGGAACGCAGTTTTTTGCATTTCCCCTTTTCGGCTGCCGAATCTAGTAGGTAGACTCTGTCGCCCTCTTCAAACTTCCTGAGATGTACTTTCACATCGAAGTCCCTCTTCATACGCCGTTGTGATGAGCGTAACTTGGCTCTTGCTGTCTCGTGTGCCTGGTGAAGTGTCGCTGATAGAGCCGCGGCATACTCCTCCATTGGGGCGGGCGGCGATGATTGTTGGTGGGGGAACATGAGGTCTGCTGGGGTGTTCACTTCCCTCCCTTGCATCAAGAAGTTTGGGGTAAATCCTGTGCTGCGGTTGACAGTGGATCTTATTGCCCCTGCTATCTGTGGTAGAAATTTATCCCATTGGTTCTGGGACTTGCCTATGAAGCACCGTACAGCGTCCATCAGTGTTCGGTTAAATCTTTCCACTTGACCGTTTGCTGATGGTCGGTACGGTGTTGTTTTAGTTTTGTGAATTTGCAGAGCTTTGCATATGTTCACAAATAGGCGACTTTCAAAATTCCTACCTTGGTCAGTAAATACCTGCAGGGGGCATCCAAATCGGCAAAACAACTCATTTACTGCGGCCTGAGCTGTGTCTTCTGCCGTTTGGGAGGGCAAGGGGATGCACTCCACCCACTTGGTGAACTGGTCCACCATCATGAGGATGTGTTCGTGCCCTTTTGCAGTTTTAGGGAGGGGGCCGATAAAATCCAAGTGCACTCTTTCCATCGGTGCCCCGGCATGGAAGTTTACCATTGGGTGTTTTCCATACCTCCCAGATTTCTTGTTTTGGTTGCACGTCGCGCATGAAATGATGTAGTTTTTCACATCGCGAGACATGCCGTGCCAAAAGTATCGGTCTCTTAATTTGGCTAAAGTCCGATCAACGCCCGGGTGGCCTGCCGATGGAAGGTTGTGATTGAGCTTAATCGCTTCTTGCTGGAGATCTGCTGGAATGAGTAGTACGTGTTTAGCTCCATCTGTCCTCCAGATGATACCATCCTTTATGCTGAACAAGTCTTTGTTAACCCAGAGGAATTTTCCAGATGGGCTCATGAGCATGAGTTTACCATCATCCGGTTCTTCCTTAGACGTCAACCATTTCCGCAATGTTGTGATCTCGGGGTCCCTCTCCTGGAGATTCTTCACTTTTTCCCTTTCCATCTCCGGATGGGTGCTACCGTAGGTTGCTGATGAGGTATCGGCATCATTTGTGTCGCCCAATGTTATTCCGTTGATGGAAACTACGTCATATGCTGTGGTGATGTCTACGTGGGTGACATGATAAGATGGTTCGTCCTCCGGCTTATTGTCCCCGAATGTTCTTACTTCCGACACGTGCTTTGGCTTGGCTGCCAGGGGTATGATATTATCTACAGCCTCGGCGAATGTTGACCAGTTGTTGTGCGCCTTCCAGCAGTGAGAACACCCCCCGCATGGGAGGATGGAGGGGGAACTCTCCAGCTGGTATTCCTCACATGCAAAGCCGTCTTCCGGTATTCGGGAGAGTGCATCCGCATTCTGGTGCTTTTTGCCTGGTCGATGCTCAATGCGCATGTCATACTGGCCAAGTTCTTCTATCCACCGTGCCAGCTGCCCTTGTGGTTCTTTGAAGTTCAGAAGCCAGGTCAAACTCCCATGGTCGGTACGTATCGTAAACGACTTACCCAGCAGGTAGTGGCGGAACTGACGTGTGAACCTAACTCCTGCCAGGAGCTCTCGTCTTGTAACGCAGTACCGACGCTGCTCTGAAGTCAGGGACAAGCTAGCGTATGCTATTACCCTTTCCTGTCCCTTTTGGACTTGTATCAGTTCGGCACCAATGGCGGTAGCCGAGGCATCAGTATCTAGTATGAATGGATCTGCTGGGTTTGGGAGAGCCAGGACAGGGGCCGAAGTCATGAGTTTCTTTACTTCATTGAAAGCTAACTCATGTTCTTCGGTCCAGTGGAATTCATTTTTTCCAGTAAGGCCATACAGCAATCCTACTGTCTTGGCATAGTCCTTTAGGAAGACCCGATGGTAGTTAACCAGGCCCAGGAATTGTTCCACCTCCTTGCTGTTCGTAGGTACGGGCCACTCTACTACTGCCTTGATGTGGTCTTCCTTTAGGGCGAGCCCCTTTCCATCCACTTCTCTGCCCAGAAACTCAATGTGCCGCTGAAAGAGAGAGCACTTCCTAGGCTTCAGCTTCAATTTGTAGTCGCGGAAGCGTTCCAGTACTTTTCTCAGATTGTTGAGATGGTCTGTGAATGACGTTCCCAGTACTACCACATCATCCAAAAAAGCAAGGGCTATGTCCCAGTTTAGTCCGCGGAGGACTAAACCCATAACTCGGGAGAATGTGGCTGGTGCATTGCACAGGCCAAATGGCATACGAACAAATTCATACAATCCGTGTTTAGTGGTAAATGCCGTTTTCTCTCGATCACCTTTCTGGATTTTTACCTGGTAGTATGCCGAGTTTGCATCGAGCTTGGAAAACCACGTGTTCCCAGCTAGGGTGTCTATACACTCTTCGATGCATGGAAGGGGGTAGACGTCCTTCTTGGTAACTGTGTTCAATCGGCGATAGTCTACACACCATCGAACGTCTCCACTCCTTTTCCTTACCAGCACTGGAGCTGATGCCCAGGCGGACATGGAAGGCTGGATTACCCCGGCAGAAAGCATTTTGTTCAGGTGAGCCTTTTCTTCCTGAACAAAGTTTTGGGGTGTACGTCTCATTTTTTGCTTGATCGGTTTGCTGTCCCCAGTGTCGATGCCGTGTGTTAGTTCATCGAAGTCCCCGAGGTCGAAATCATCCCTGGCGAACACGCCTTCAAATTCTGTGAACAGTTCCCGCAGAAGTGTTTTCTGGTCGGGTTCTAGATTCTCAGTTGAGACTGTCCACAGTTCTTGAAGATGTGGTGGGACCTGGGTGGTGGGAGCTAAAGCTATTTGTGCAACCTGCTTATCATTCCCAGTGGCTTGTTCTTGGGTATGGGGCTTAATGATCGAAACCTCTTGAGCTTCCCCTACTGCCTTGCCGCTTGGCCAGCGTACGTTGTGGTCGAAAAGGTTGATTGCCAGTAGCTCGATTTCATCCTCGGGTTCGTGCAGTGATCGAGGCACAAGTCCAGCAAGTTCCAAAATTGGTTCCACGATAATCAGTTTCGTAGGGGGAGGGCTAAGCCTGCATTTCACCCTTTTTACCGATTTTGGTGGCAAGACTGTTGTCGAAATAACCTGCACCTTTGTTGTTGTTGGGACAACATTTGCTTCCGATGTCATAGGTATCTCTTCACCGTGGAGGACTAGTTTGGAATCTGGTAGGCTGATTGTGGCGTCATGCTTCCTAAGAATATCAACCCCCAGTAGCATGTCGTCTTCAATTGGGGCAGTGTAGACTATTTCATTGAATAGAGTATTGCCCAGCCTGAAGGCTACCGGCCCAATTATCAGTCCTCTCATTTGCATGTTTCTTCCTGCGGTGTTTAATGTCACTCGTTTCAAAACAGGTGGCTTGGGACACAGAGCGTCATATATTCTATCCGATAGAATTGTTACTTCAGCTGCTGTATCTACCACTGCAGTATAATTTTCCTCTGCGATATTTACGCCTACACTCAACATTGAGTTGGTCTTCAGGCGGCAGACAATTACTTCTTCTGGAAATTCATTGGAATCAGGTGGGGGCCAAGGGGGTAGGAGCCAGGGTTGCGGCAAAGGCTTTGGGTCCTGGGGCCCGTGTTCTGTGCTTTTCCCAGAGTCCACCTCCAGGTCCTCTTCCGGACAATCTCCAGTTTGTGAAGTTGGGGGAAGTCTAGGGAGCATGTTCGTACTCACATCTCCCCCCTTGTCGTTGTCATCGTCACCTTGGAGACTTGAGTGGTCGTCCGTGGTTGCGTCCGAAACTTGGTCCAGCTTTATTCGGATCGGGTCTGGACCTCCTCCTCCGATCCACTCTCGTTTTCCACTTCGACGTCCACGAACGCCACTTTCTTCTCCGTCCTCCCTTCTGGGCACTCCGCCTTGAAGTGGCCTGGTTGTTGGCATTTGAAACAAACGCCTGCTCTCATGGGAGAACGGAGTCGATTTGGTGAGGAGCGGCTCCGAGTGTGTGACGCAATTTCTGTCACAGTTGTCTTGATCCCTTGGACCACTGCCTGGAGGTTCGTCATCATATCAACAATGGAGTCCACCTTCCCCTCCAATGCTGAAACTCTGGTTTCCAGCCGCTCTGTTCGGGCGGCTGGATCTAGGCGCTGGATTTGTGGTCGCGTGACCTGCCGCACATCTGGTTGTTGGATGGTGTCTTCCGCAATGGATAGATGTTTGACATCCCGGCGGGGCTTTCCAAATATTGCCCGGTGCGTGTGCTGGTACCAGCGCACCATATCCAATGCCTCTTCCAGGCTTATGGGCCTGAGGTTGATGGCGTACTGCCCGGCCTCTTTGTCAAGGGAGCCTTGACAAAATCTGAGAATGACCTGCCTCTGGACATGGGCGTCCGGCAGATCCGGGAAGGCTCGGGTGGCCATCATCAGTAGACGATCTGCCCATTCCACTGGGCTTTCGTCTACTGTTTGCCGTGCGTATGTGAAGTTCATTTGGGCTACCTCAGGGAGTTCTCTGTGCGCAAAACGCTTTTCTAGCCGTGTTATCATCTCTCTATAGCCGATATTCGGCTCGCGCTCTAGAAGGAGGGCGTCCCTCCAGACACCAGCAGAGGTGGCGCTGTCGCTGGTGAGCGGTCCAGTCGTTCTCATCGGCGAAGGTCTTGAACTTGGCCATAAAAGCCTGCCAACTACCTCTGCCGTCATATATAATTGACTTGGGTAATATCACGCGAGAGGTCTGCCCCCATGGCCTTGCCCGTTCAGTAGGATGCGTTTCCCTAATGTCCCGATATGCCTCTTGGTGGTATGGGTTGCGTTCCCAAGTGGATCGAAACCCCGGCTGGCCTGTCAGTGGGTGCTGTAGGCGTGCCGGAGGGGGCGGGAGTGGCATGCCAAACTCCCGGTCCAACATGCAGGAGTCCCGCCTGTGCACCCCGGAACCCCCGTCATAAAGACTACTACCTCTATATTCTACATTTCTGCTGGGCAGACGCTCGTCCCTCGTCCCATGGTAGTAGCGAGTCTCCCCTGGGCTTCGATCCTCACTGTAGTCGCCAAAGTCCCGACAACTATGTCCCTTGGGAGAAGGGCCGCTGCGGGGCCTCTCCCAGCATGGATGGGACCTAGGGCAGTCCCATTCTTTGCCACCAGGTGCATCTTGGTATGTGGGAACAAATGAGGGTTCATCGTAACGCTGGGTCCCTGTTTCCTCCCTTGCCCCAGTTCCCCTTAGTCCCCTGGCCACACCGCTCCTACTTGGCGATTTCTCTATCCCTGTGCCTGGCCTTTGGGGCCTTTGATGGGGGGAATTGGGTTCCCTTGCTGCCTGTCTCGCAGGCCCTCCGTCAACGGGTGGGGGAAAACGGTCATGAGGGTACGGCGTGATTGGGTTTTGTTCTGCCGAGTCTCTCCCTTCCGTTGTCGGATGGTGGTGGCACGCTGGTGTGAAGTCAAAGTAATCCGAAAGATTTGGCACTTTTTTAAAGTACGGCAGCGTTGCTAATGCGGCGGGGGAAATGTCACCTTGAGCTGACCGCAAGTCCAAAATTTTTTGAGCTAACGACTCACCAATGCCACGCACCTGCCTCAGTTCTTCTGCTGTGCAACTATTAATCATGATCTTAGCCATGTTGGTATAGTTATTGGCTAGCGTTTCTCTATATAGTCAATGATATATACTCACGTAACGCGTAGGTGTCTCGCTTGCGACTTCTGACGAGCGTCGCACCAAGTATAACAATATATGCAGTATAATATAACTTACCGAAGCAGCTTGCCTCCTGGTAACCAGGTTGTATTAGCTCCAGTATATAAGGTAAGTAGATAGGTATATTTATTGTTTATACTCAACTACTATATAATACTACTCACTATATTATTTGGTTCCGTAAGTCCGTAAATCTCCGGGGTTCATGAACGATAAATACGCAGAGTACTCACCCGAAATATATACTATATCATCCAGTAATTAGCTTAGATGCGTTGCATATGCGACAGCAAAATTACCGCAAGTAACACTTTAGATAATATGTATGGCTCCAATGCCAAATGCTTCAATGAAATGAAGAAATGAATTAAGGTAATATGGGTTCGGCAACTAAATTGAATTGAACAAACCCTACACAATTTCAATCGTATAAGTGTATGTTAGATTCAGTCTCAAAGCCACGAAGTCAATAAGATTAAGTGACTTCAGGATTGAAATAAATGTATCAAACCCAAGATATGCGTTTAATATAATGAGCTGAACATCAGCATTATAACGTTTAGTGAATTAAATGATGTCCTAAGACAACTTGGTTTTGACAATTCAAATATAATTGACAAATCCGAAGTTTATACACGTACTCATAAAGTATATGTGCGACTCCAGGTCACAAAGTTCAAGCAAGACAAGTTCGATTTGGGCACAAAAATAAATTCAGCAAAACCCAAATTAAATGTCCAAGTCTGTGTGGGACTCAAAGCACATAGATAAATAAATGATTGAACTATTTGAAAGCCAAGTTAGGTTTGGACATATAAATTCCGAAAACCAAAAATAAAATACCTAAGTATATGTGGGACTGGGTGCCACAAAGTTGAATTAGATATTCACCAAGACAATTCGATTTGGGCACAAAAATAAATTCAGCAAAACCCAAAGTAAATGTCCAAGTCTGTGTGGGACTCAAAGCACATAGATATATAAATGATTGAACTATTTGAAAGTCAAGTTGGGTTTTGACATATAAATTCCGAAAACCAAAAATAAAATACCTAAGTATATGTGGGACTGGGTGCCACAAAGTTGAATTAAATATTCATCAAGACAACTGGATTCGGGGACTGAAAAAATAAATCCAGCAAAGCCAATATAAATGTCTAAGTATATGTGAGGCTTAGTGCCGCAAAATCAAATAATGCGACCAAAAGAAGACAAGTTGGTTCCGGAGAGTAAAAATAAATCAAGCGGACCCAACTTAAATGTCTAAAATGGTTGCATTTACGACAACCACCAGTGTTTTTTCAACCAGTATAGATCTAAGATAGCCACCAATGTAAACAAAGATGGCGGGTTCCCGCCAAAAGTGAACCAAAATGGCTGCCGCTGAATGTGTACACTTACAGTATATAAGTATCCTCGCGGCTTGCACTTTTAGTGACTGTACTGTACATAGACACTATGCTTCCGTGGTTTTAAATTTTGAATTTAAATTGTGTTTCTCGATAAAATCCACGAAAGGTATACAAAGCGCCAATGTACAGTACCCGGCAACACGCTAATAGCGTTACATTAACCAACACTAATCACACATACACAACCACGCATACATTCACACAAAAAATAGAACATGTAGCTGACACTCAATCAAACACATTCACACAAATCAGGATTTGAGTCACTCTCTGGCCACACCTCACATTCCTTTACCCAATTCCGCTCTTACACCATCCATCGATCAGCAACATTCACACAAACATACATACTTACTATCTTAATGAAAGCAGCCTCTTTTAAACAAGATTAAATGAATATAATGAATTTAGATCTTTTAGTGTGTCCCCGAAAAGGCGAAAAGGAACACTAAAGACCACTTTAAATTGCTTCTATTCAAACTGTCAATCTTAACAATGAAACGCTTGCCCGCGCTTGCACGGGCTTTTAATTATATAGCCGATGCGGAGAGCATTGATTCGTTTCGTGTTTTGTTTCGTTTTTTTTTTTTTTTTTTTAGATCTTGTTTTATAGTTTGCTTGCTTCCTTAGTTACAAATAGCGTGAGCCGGTCACTCCTGACACCATTATAGTCGCCTACGCCTATATTATAGCCGAGAGTGTAGCGACGGCGACTATAGGGTCTTACAAATACTAATACAAATATATATGGATACTCACGTATCACTATAGACGTCGGCGATGATAACCGCTGGGCGCCGGGTTGCGTTCCGTGGTGCGTCACTGAACTAGCAAGACGTGGTGATGAGCTGGAGAGGGCGTAGATGGACCTGTTTCTGCGTCGACATCCAAACTCCAACTGACTGGTAACCGGGTCGGTAGCGCTCCACTAGCTGTTGGTAGTATAATCCGTTGCTGTCCCGCGCATGCGTCGCACGTGATTGCCGCGCGCGGGACAGCAACGCGGGGTTCGTGTGCAACAGTGGAAGTGCAGTGGCCCCGAGGCTTGCAGCCGTTGCCACTGCACCTCCAGTCCTGCAACACAGCATTTCCCTTTCGTGAACAAACTCTATGCAAGCTACTAGGTTGCTCTGGACCGATTGATCCAGTGCGAGGTGTGGTGTATGCACATGTGCGCGCAAGCTACATGTAGCTGCATGCATGAGCTTGATCTTTGAGCTTGTTGTCTTATACACAGGAACGAAAAAAAGGCTGCCTCCACGGACGATCTGCAATTCCAGCTTCTTTCAGATGAAGATTTTGAGGAATTAGGACTTTAAAAGATATGATGACAATGTCGAGTCTACATAACTGTAAATGTGTTCACATCAAAATTTAGGACTTCTAGGCCTAAGGGTTTCACCGTTCATGTTAGAGTGTCGCATCTTAAAAACTTTAAGTTAATGTTCTTCTCTTGGTGTTTAAATTACACATCCGTGGAAGCAGCCATTTGATTTCTTCGTATGTTAACTCTTGTAATATTAGAGATGCACCAAAATATTTGAGGTACCGGTAGACCTATAAGTGTAATAGCCGTTATATTCAGACCTGTCTTATAAAACAAATAATGCACAGTTTTAAGGTCCGTGATGTTGAGGGCCTTGAGGCAGTGCAGCGCATAGTAAACACCCTCCTACTGTGTGCTGCACAGCCCCAACGCACTCACAACTGTGCATTATTTGTATACTATTTTTGTTTACTAGCCTGCAATTCACATTCAATTCAGACGGGATATCCCAATCATATGAAAGAGCGTAATATGCTCTTTCATTTGATACCAGATTCATCATTGTAGTATTTATATTTCTGAAGATATAGTAAATTTTACGGTTTTTCCATGACTTCCATAGGTGTATGTAAACTTTTGGCCTCAGCTGTATGAATTTCAGATCAGCGAATTCCCTTTTTTTTAATTCGGCACCACTCACACTCACATGCACACAGTATACACGCACATATAACTTGTCATGAAACTCGGCAGGAATCGGCAGTATACCCTAACAGTAACACAAAAATCTCACATTCATAGCTTCACAGACCTTTTCATGTCCTTGTTTACTAAAGTCGCTTGAAAAAAGCAATGCTGAGTCACACTCTCCAGTGTGAAAAGCTGCGCTATTGCGGTCTGCAGTATCCGGTATCAAGTCTATAGGATTTGGACCTACATGTAATCAAAATGTAGCAATCGCTTAGATCTGCTTAGAATCTTTTCTTCTATTTTCCGTTGTTTTTACTAAATTGTATTTTTTGACCCGCAAAAGGTCTATAGATCCTGTCTTTATGAATTTATTATTTTTTCACAAAAGGGAAATGAAAAGCTTAAAAGCACAAGCATAATAAGGTAATTTTTTTTATACAGATTTATGCAATGAGCCATTTTTGCAATGTTCATTAGGCCAATTTACAACTTTCCCTCAAGATGTGTAGAAGCGCAATATTACATTCACCTGTATTTTGTGATTCCCTTTCAATGGGTAGAACACTCTCTGAATATACATCAGTCGGACAAACCTCAAACAAGCTTTTGGGGGTTCCCATTTGTAACATATCGTTTGAACTATGTTCATAATATTTGCATGAATTATACATTTAACGAGAATGCTATAGTGAATGATAGCAATTTTCCATGCATACAGCCTAATATGTCCCTGCAGGGTACTTTGCGAATTGCAATACCAGATGCTGCCTATTGGACATGCTAAGGTGCACAGTAGTAGGGGGAAGACATCAACTGAGACTGCCTATGAAGGGCCATAAGGAACAAAATTTATAAGCATGGTGCAGTACTGTTTAAAGACAGGGTGACCCATTCGCAAAGGTCATGAAACTCGGCAGGAATCAGCGGTATGCTCGAACAATAACTTGTTTGAAATCTCACAGTCATAACCTCATGAACCATTTCAGAGAAATTGAAAAAATATCCTTGTATATGTTGAAACGTTGGGAATATTCACAATTGTATAGCCCCTGTCTGCAATTTCTTCCTTTTTGGCCAAATGGCTGTCTATGCTTGATCACTGAAGTAAGACTGTGTGCAGCCGAGCAGACTGTCACACCAAGAATGCTCATCTCTGATGATGTGGGAGAGAAAGAGCTTTCTTGCATTTTTAATGCATGGAGGACATTTTTGGAGTGTGAGAAAAACAGGGTGTTGAAATGAAGTCTTAAAAGTGTGAAGTAGAACAGCCAGGGTGTTGTGCATGATTTTCTGGCAGGTGTAAGTAAAAAATGTTGACAAGAGACAGTACTCTATAGACTCGACTTTGGGTAGCCCTTTGAAGGTCAAGAAATATGAAATGTGGAAACTGTGGAAAATGGAAGAAAATACTGTGTCAGAACTTCCCTCACAATATTAGAAGAATTCAATTTATATTGATTGCTAGATTTTGATTAGGTTTTAGACAGAGTGTCCATAACCTATAGCCTAGTGATTGGGGATCACAATAAACTATAGCGCACATTGTGGCTTTTCGCACCGCACAGTGATGCATTGAGGCAAGCAGCACACAGCTGAGCAAATGTTGCATGTGAATGTCCATGTACATGTAGACCATGGTCGCTACCTTTCAAACATAAACGGATCAGTTTTCACTTTTCCTGAATAGGTTCATGAATCTGCAGTGTCACTGAGAAATTTCATACTTTTTATCTTTAGGGCATACTGAGCACCAATTCTTGTCAAATTTCATGACTTTTTGCAAATAGGCCCCCTGTCTTTGATGATCCATGTACATTAGGTCAGTGAATGAATTATGGGGGAGGTAGGGGAGGTGGAAAGGGGGGGGGGGGGTGGAGGGGGGAGTGGCATAGGGAGTGATAGAGTCCTGCAATGTTGTCCTTATTTATCAGTTTATATTGTACAAGAGGATTGTTTCAAGGCTATAAGAATAATTGTATTTTATCATCAAGTGATTCATGAATATTCAATTCATGAATTACTCGAGAATAAAATACAATATAATAAAATAAAATAAAATGAACAAGGTCACAACTGCTGAGTTTTACAGTAGCTCCTTACAGCATACCATTTCATGTCAAGATTGTGATCTAATAATGTATCCTTTCTTCTTTTCCCCGTAGAATGAAGCGGTCAGAATCCACTTCAACAGCTCAGACGCCGAGCCAGACCTACCCATCCTCCTGGTTGTCAGGCAGCTCCGCAGTGTCTTATCCTGGACAGTGCCTTACGTCTCCCCAGATGAGTGAGTCCCAGAACCAGTAACAGTACCAGTGCTAACTAGTACTAGGTGAAATCCTTTCATTATAGGATTATTACATTACATCAAATTATTAGAGAGAATTTAGAGAGAATGGAGTGTGGAACAACCCCGTAGTGTTTTATCTTAGACAGTGCCTTACATCTTTCCTAATAAGTGAGTCCCAGAAACAGCAACAGTACCAGTGCTAACTAGTACTAGGTGAAATCCTTTCATTATAGGATTATTACATTACATCAAATTATTAGAGAGAATTGTGTGGAAGAACCCCGTAGTGTGTTATCTTAGACAATGCCTTACATCTCTCCTATTAAGTGAGTCCCAGAACCAGAAACAGTACCAGTGCTAACTAGTACTAGGTGAAATCCTTACATTATAGGATTATTACATTACATCAAATTATTAGAGAGAATTTAGAGAGAATGGAGTGTGGAACAACCCTGTAGTGTTTTATCTTAGACAATGCCTTACATCTCCCCTGATGAGTGAGTCCCAGAAACAGGAACAGTACCAGTACTAACTAGTACTACAATACAGACAATAAGTTCCAGAGCTAGCGGTAACGGGTACCCGCTAACCGTTTGCGAGATTTTTACCGGGAAATGAAACCAAATCTAGCGGTATTTTTACCGGGAAAAGTGCAGGCCTCACAGGAAATTTAGCGGGTATACAAAATATTCCCGGTATTCTGTCAGGATACCGGGATATCTTCCCGCAAAAAATCCCGGTAAGAAATATATCAACTGAGCGCGCGTGGTATTCAGCCGCTTGCGCTTGCGCCGAGTGCGCGCATGCTTCGGTTGAGTGCGCGATGACTAGCCATTGTGACGTAACAGCCACTAAAAGGTAAAAGTATAAAAGAAAGTTTACCCACTATAAGAAAATGCAAAATATAAAAACTGCCGACGATAACTGTTAATATATCCAGAAAGCCATCGGCAATACTCTGCACGAAGAGCTGTGCGTGTGTGTATACTGGGAGTACACGTGTGTGTGTGTGTGTGTGTGTGTATGTCATCAAATCACGCAGCACGATGAGTCTAAACAGTAGATACATCACAGCTCGTCACCGGCGATTGCTAGAATGAGACTTTGTGAAAATGAGCAATGCTATACTAATTTTACTGAGGAATGACACTTTGTTCAAATGAATGATAATTGCCTAAGGGACCAGAGGGGATACGAATACAAGTGTTCGTATTTTGTTTAAGTTTCTTACATGTGCTCTTATCAATTTTGACACATTTTCCTCTTTGTCATCTTTG
The DNA here is from genome assembly GCA_963669155.1 of Arbacia lixula. NCBI lineage: Eukaryota > Metazoa > Echinodermata > Echinoidea > Arbacioida > Arbaciidae > Arbacia > Arbacia lixula. The sequence goes on along the minus strand of OZ022587.1, from coordinate 12,924,700 downwards.
TTTCGTAAGTTATAATGTACGTGTGCTTTCAGATACTATCTTTCATTTGAGCAAAGTCTCATTCCTCCGTAAATATAATAAAGCCTTATCTTTCATTTGAGCAAAGTCTCATTCCTCCGTAAATATAATGAAGCCTTATCTTTCATTTGAGCAAAGTCTCATTCCTCCGTAAATATAATAAAGCCTTATCTTTCATTCGAACAAAGTCTCATTCCTCCGTAAATATAATAAAGCCTTATCTTTCATTTGAACAAAGTCTTAATTCCTCCGTAAATATAATAAAGCGTTATCTTTCATTTGAACAAAGTCTCATTCCTCCGTTAATATTATAAAGCCTTATCTTTCATTTGAACAAAGTCTTAATTCCTCCGTAAATATAATAAAGCGTTATCTTTCATTTGAACAAAGTCTCATTCCTCCGTAAATATTATAAAGCCTTATCTTTCATTTGAACAAAGTCTCATTCCTCCGTAAATATAATAAAGCCTTATCTTTCATTTGAACAAACTCTTAATCCTCCGTAAATATTATAAAGCCTTATCTTTCATTTGAACAAAGTCTCATTCCTCCGTAAATATAATAAAGCCTTATCTTTCATTTGAACAAACTCTTAATCCTCCGTAAATATAATAAAGCCTTATCTTTCATTTGAGCAGTTGCATTCCTCCGTAAATATAATATAGCCTTATCTTTCATTTGAACAAAGTCTCATTCCTCCGTAAATATAATATAGCCTTATATTTCATTTGAACAAAGTCTCATTCCTCCGTAAATATAATAAAGCCTTATCTTTCATTTTAGCAAAGTCTCATTCCTCCGTAAATATAATAAAGCCTTATCTTTCATTCGAACAAAGTCTCATTCCTCCGTAAATATAATAAAGCCTTATCTTTCATTTGAACAAAGTCTTAATTCCTCCGTAAATATAATAAAGCGTTATCTTTCATTTGAACAAAGTCTCATTCCTCCGTAAATATTATAAAGCCTTATCTTTCATTTGAACAAAGTCTTAATTCCTCCGTAAATATAATAAAGCGTTATCTTTCATTTGAACAAAGTCTCATTCCTCCGTAAATATTATAAAGCCTTATCTTTCATTTGAACAAAGTCTCATTCCTCCGTAAATATAATTGTTTCATCGAAACAGAGAGTTTCGGAGATATTTCATTTGTCATATGTGAAAATTAGAAGAAGAGATTATTTTAATTGTTTTTACCATTGAAGTACAGAAGCATAGCAATTGTATAATACATGTTGCACAGTACAAAATCAAGCATATATGAAGTATTTTCAAGGCAAATAATCTTGCTCAAAATCGTTGTTTTTCTGAGCTCATAAACAATTATGTCAGAGCTAAAAGTTCAGTGTAAACGAGTTTCAGAGATTAATTTAACTTTTAAGTTTGTCTGTTCACTAAAAGACACCATAGCGTGGGTTTGTCGCAGCAGCCACCATGTTCTGAAACAAGTCAGAAGTCCGTTCTCCGGGGGATGAACTGTCCCTGTTTTTTCTGTTTTCCCGTAGCGTTTTACGCCGCCCAAAGAGTAAGTTCAACTCGTAAAATATCAGTCAGCTCATAAATGAAGTGTTCGAAATGAGCAGTTTTAGTAAAGGTGTAAATTCTTTGCAAAACGTTGTGTCAGTGTGTTTCGGGTTGACTTAATTTGAAACGTGCAAATTGGGAATAGCGTACACGTGGGACGTGACGTGAGCATGGTTGTTTATTCTGGTTTATCGGGTTATGTTAGTTTGACCTTTTAAACACGAAGACACAAAGTAGTGCACAGAAGTACATGTGTATGTTGAAATAAGTACATTTATGTACATGAACATTAAGGAGTTGTCAAAAGTTACAAGGATATATTTGACCATTATGAAGGAATTTAAGTTGTGGCTAAAATGTTTAAGACATGTTAGAGAAAGTAGGTCACTGTCATGAAGGTCGTTGGCAAGTCAATGTGACATTAAGCCTGAAAGCCTGTTTATTTTTAAACAAGAAAATTGGAAATTTAGAGAAAATAATGTTGCATTAAAAAGGCAACATCTCAAGCATGAAGTTGAGTGACTTTTAAGAGAGTCATACTAGTTAATGTGAATGATTCAGAATGTTAATGAACATTTGCTGTTTGTTATAAGAGAGTTGATGCAAAAGGGCACAAGTATGGAAGTTGGAAGGTCAAAAGGCGCATAAAAGAAAGCGCTGTGTAAGATGATTGTCATGAATTACATGCACATATTTCATGTGTAATGTTGTATTGCTCTTAGCTATTTCGTACACCGAAAGAGGTTAAGGTTTAAAATGAATAGCACCTGATTTAAACTACATATCTTCAGCTTAGCTTGCAGTTCAGAAAGTATGAATGCCAAGAAGGCAAGAAGTCAAATTTGTTTTACACGAGACAACTAGGTCAGATATTTGTGAAGGTCACTTTGAGCTCTTGTAGTAACATGCTAGGTAACATACAGTGTGCATCAACAGAATATTAATAGATGTATTTTACATGCTCTAAGAAACCGAGTCCTTATTCATAGGAATTTAAAGGGTACATGTATTTTGTTACACCCTTGGTATGAATGTGCTTCCATGCATAGAGAAGTTAATTCTGGTTGAAATAATAGAAGTGATCAATGCAAGTACACGTATCACGAAACAATATTGCAACAAAGCAACTCATTATGATGTGTTGAACAGTTAATCATTTAATGAGATACAGTGTGAACAACTGATGTATTTGTTTGAATTGCAAAATACTTAGTGCATTTCTATGTACGTTTTGTTTTCACTGCAGATTGAATAATAAACCAGTATCCAATCCAAAGCGGCGTCCGTTTCCGTTTGATGAGTGATCCAATAATAAAGCCTTATCTTTCATTTGAACAAACTCTTAATCCTCCGTAAATATTATAAAGCCTTATCTTTCATTTGAACAAAGTCTCATTCCTCCGTAAATATAATAAAGCCTTATCTTTCATTTGAACAAAGTCTTAATCCTCCGTAAATATAATAAAGCCTTATCTTTCATTCGAACAAAGTCTTAATTCCTCCGTAAATATAATAAAGCGTTATCTTTCATTTGAACAAAGTCTCATTCCTCCTATAAAGCCTTATCTTTCATTTGAACAAAGTCTCATTCCTCCGTAAATATAATAAAGCCTTATCTTCCATTTGAACAAAGTCTCATTCCTCCGTAAATATAATAAAGCCTTATCTTTCATTCGAACAAAGTCTAATTCCTCCGTAAATACTAATGACCGATATAATACAACTGAGTTGTCATGGTACCGCTAGGACATGTAATTTAGCAATTCTAGTCCCGTCGCTACATGATGAAACCAATCCATGTCGATTTGAAGACAACAAAAGGAACAAACATTCTAACTTGTGGAGAGATTATCAAGTCCCCCCTTCACTCTCCCTGTGTGTGTGTGTGTGTGTGTGTGTGTGTGTGTGTATGTGTGTGTGGAAATATTCCTACATCAATGAATTATAACAAAAGCATTGGAATTGTTCTTAAGTTCGGAAGATACCTGTGTTGCCTTCTCACATAAAAGAGGAGAACAATTTGTAGATAAATTCAAACACTTGCCCTTCCCTATCGATGTCCGTATTTTCGTGTACATGTATTGACATTCATGCAAAATGCTCACGAGCCCAACCCAGCCCTACCCGCTAGCTGCATGCAAACCATGTAATTTAGAGCCAACGTGGTCGCTATTCTAAGACATACGACACAGAAAATAGACAGAGCGGGGGTGGTGGTGGTGGTGGTGGTGGTGGGGTGTGTGGGGGGGGGGGGGGGGGAGGGGGTCACCAAGCTGTTCGTAAGTTACGAACGACTGCTTATCCCGTCTTGTGCTAAATCAGATTCTCAATTAACAAAGTGTGGTATCGCATTTAGCACAAGAAGGGATAACCTGTCGTTAGTAAAGTCGTTCTTAACCGACGAACAGCTTGGTGAAACACGCCCAGGCCTGTATGACAATGAACTGAAGTGTTAACCACAACATCGTAAAGTACATCGCTAATGAAAAAACAAAAAAAAAATGCGAGAGGAGTTACAAACATAATGTACTCGTAAAGTGTTATCATTCAAGAGAGAGGAAGAACGTGAAGAGAGCGACGAGAGAGAAGCGAAAGAAGGGATAGAAGTAAACATAAATAGAGAGGAAGGAAGTGGGGTGGGGGTTGGGGAGGGGCAAGGAAGGGGTGGGGAAGGGAGGAGGAAATGACGAGGGACGGGAAAAGAGGATGGGAGGAGGGAGAGAGGAGGAGCAGGAAGAGAGGAGGAGAAGAGAGGAGAAGGAAGAGAGGAGAAAGGAAGGGGTGGGGGTGGGGGCTTGGAAGAAAAAGTAAACAACAATTATCAAGAGCATGGGAGGATAAAAACTGAATAGTTTTTACAAGGTAGAAGGCTTGTGGGTGCGCGCGCACTTGCGGCACGAGCTCGCTGCAAGTGAAAATTCATCAACCACATGGATTGTATGCGCGCGCATTGCAATGTGCATATTTCATGAGTGTGTGTGTGTGCGTGTGTGTGTCAAACTTTGATAAAATCAGCTGATCTGCCATACGGCCTATAAAATGTGTCATGGGCCGGCCAGACCTTGAAGAGGGACTGTTTTTATGGCTTAATACTTAGTGCGTGTGCCGGCCGGACCAGGGGGAGTGAAAAGGAGGGATTTTTTTTAATGTTTATGCATTGAAGGACAAAACCTAGTTGCATGGTGGCAAACGAGGACAGCGAGCAACAAAATGTCTAGTGTATGCAACACCAACGGCATATATGGATCCATTGATGATACGTCCGTTTAATGAATACATGTATAAAATAATAATTA
>OZ022587.1:12684861-12914861 GCA_963669155.1 Arbacia lixula | reverse complement strand
TAGAGCCATGATAAGTGGAAGAACTCCGTACTGTCATATCTTAGACAGAGCCTTACATCTCCCCTGATTTTTCTTCACTCCCACAAACAGTGCCAAAACCATTGCTAACTGATACCAGGTAAAATCCTAGTTAAATTATTTGATCGAGAGTGAAAGGAGAGATATGGAAGGTGAAACAATTCTGCAGCGTTTTATCTTGGACAATGTCTAAATAAACATCTCCCCTGACAACTGAAAATTCAACATTATAAATCTTATTTACATTAATTCTTTTATTTGTACAAAAGCAGTTCAACACAATATTTTGTGTACTAGCAGATTAGTCACATGAATGTGACATATTATCATTTCATTGTCAAATTGGATAATGATGGATTGTAAAATTAATCCTATTTTAATCATATTCTGAAGTGAATGATTTTTAAAATGTTATTGGAACTTTTTAGTGTACACCCAGTAGTAATTAGATAGAGTGCTCCATCATTTACTGGATGGAGCACATTATCCCTACTACTACTGGGTGTATGCTACAAATTTCAATTCAAAATTGAAAGTGAAACTGTGAGTGATGACTTACGAGGTGGATCTCATTACTAGTAACATTGTAAATCTGATGAATGTACGACAGTATCTGTGTGTTAGACAGACTGTAGTGTTCAGGGATTCAAGTGGTGGTATGACTTTGTAGTCCTTTTGTAGTTTCAAGTTTCAGTTTTATTGGCTTCCGTAACTCATAAAAAAAGGCAGGGTATCCTATTTAAAACATGAATTAAAAACCATAAAGCAAAGAGACTTTACCATACAACATGTGTACAGTGTATGTCACCCATATTGGTATGGACTGAGAGAGTGTAGTGTGTGTGTGTGGGGGGGGGGGGGAGTCCAAATACATGTAGATGATGCTTGTAAACTTTTGATAAACACACCGTTTTTAACAAACCGAGGGAATTTATGTATTTTTTGTCAACATGAGTTAAAAGAAATTATGTTTTACATCCCATGCGTATGCAAGGTAATTAAAACGTGCAAGCAATGGGGCATGCTCCATAGATTAAGAACATGGCCCAATATAATGGGTCATAGACAAAAAAAAAAAATCATTTTGCGGGCAACCAATTTTTGCGAACACACTGAAAACAACCCCCTTTTTGTCTCGCCCACCGGAGGTGAAGGCGAGACTAAGGGATCCAAATGGCGTCCGTCCGTCGTCCGTCCGTCGTCCGTCCGTCGTCCGTCCGTCGTCCGTCGTCCGTCCGTCGTCCGTCGTCCGTCGTCCGTCGTCCGTCGTCCGTCACAAATGTTAAAGTTTACCTGCAAGACTCTCTTATGATCCATAACTTCACATGGGTTGCTTGGATTACAACCTAACTTGGGTCATAGATGCACTGGGGGTACCTTCATGTTATTGTGGCGTTGGAGGTCACAGGATAAGGTCAAAGGTCATTTGAGGTCATACGTTAAAGTTTACCTGCAAGACTCTCTTTTGACAAATAACTTCACATGGGTTGCTTGGATTACAACCTAACTTGAGTCATAGATGCACTGGGGGTACCTTCATGTTATGGTGCTGTTGGAGGTCACAGGATAAGGTCAAAGGTCATTTGAGGTCATACGTTAAAGTTTACCTGCAAGACTCTCTTTTGACAAATAACTTCACATGGGTTGCTTGGATTACAACCTAACTTGGGTCATAGATGCACTGGGGGTACCTTCATGTTATGGTGGCGTTGGAGGTCACAGGATAAGGTCAAAGGTCATTTGAGGTCATACGTTAAAGTTTACCTGCAAGACTCTCTTTTGACAAATAACTTCACATGGGTTGCTTGGATTACAACCTAACTTGGGTCATAGATGCACTGGGGGTACCTTCATGTTATGGTACCGTTGGAGGTCACAGGATAAGGTCAAAGGTCATTTGAGGTCATATGTTAAAGTTTACCTGCAAGACTCTCTTTTGACAAATAACTTCACATGGGTTGCTTGGATTACAACCTAACTTGGGTCATAGATGCACTGGGGGTACCTTCATGTTATGGTACCGTTGGAGGTCACAGGATAAGGTCAAAGGTCATTTGAGGTCATACATTAAAGTTTACTTGCAAGACTCTTATCACACATAACTCATCACATGTTGCTACAATGGCAATCAAACTTGGATGATGGATGCACTGGGGGCACCTTCATGTTATGGTGCTGTTGGAGGTCACAGGATAAGGTCAAAGGTCATTTGAGGTCATACGTTAAAGTTTACCTGCAAGACTCTCTTTTGACAAATAACTTCACATGGGTTGCTTGGATTACAACCTAACTTGGGTCATAGATGCACTGGGGGTACCTTCATGTTATGGTGGCGTTGGAGGTCACAGGATAAGGTCAAAGGTCATTTGAGGTCATACGTTAAAGTTTACCTGCAAGACTCTCTTTTGACAAATAACTTCACATGGGTTGCTTGGATTACAACCTAACTTGGGTCATAGATGCACTGGGGGTACCTTCATGTTATGGTGGCGTTGGAGGTCACAGGATAAGGTCAAAGGTCATTTGAGGTCATACGTTAAAGTTTACCTGCAAGACTCTCTTTTGACAAATAACTTCACATGGGTTGCTTGGATTACAACCTAACTTGGGTCATAGATGCACTGGGGGTACCCTCATGTTATGGTGGCGTTGGAGGTCACAGGATAAGGTCAAAGGTCATTTGAGGTCATACGTTAAAGTTTACCTGCAAGACTCTCTTTTGACAAATAACTTCACATGGGTTGCTTGGATTACAACCTAACTTGGGTCATAGATGCACTGGGGGTACCTTCATGTTATGGTACCGTTGGAGGTCACAGGATAAGGTCAAAGGTCATTTGAGGTCATACGTTAAAGTTTACTTGCAAGACTCTTGGTGAAGGCTTCCTAACTTGTGCACAGAATTGTGTGAGCATGTGTGAGCATTACTGATGTAGATTTAGGCAAACATTACTCATGCACATTTATGCAAATTTATTCAAAGTCACTATTTTGCACCTGATTTTGATGTTGTCTGTTTAAAGTTGCTTATTTGTTTGTTTCAGTTTTCTTTTGCGTAGCAACGGAGATCGCGATATTTCTGGTTATTTTCGCAAGTGGGCGAGACACAATATTGCTAATGCCTTGTTTAACAAAATTTGGAGCGACCTTGGGTACACACAGTCAATGTAAAGTTACACCAACAGGCATACAGTCTACTGTTTGCATCTGGGAACCTGTTGGAGACATATGAACCTTATTACAAAATGTTGATTTGTTTCGACGGTCGTATTGCATATTCTATGGCTATTTTATGACTCAGAATCAATAAGGGAGGTGTGAAATTTTCTCAGTGAATACTACAATGTGATATTATGCAGGAGAATTTGAGTATCTACCAGATTTGATGAAACATACAGATTGAATAGAATTGATCATTAGTTTACTCTGATTAAAAAAAAACACTTTCATTTTCCCATCCCATTCCCATCTCCCTTCTCACCATCCTTAAAGAGATAAAATACAAAAAGGGCCAACTATAATATGTTGGAACAGTTTGGATATATAGATTTGATGCATGATTTATTTGATTTGATTTGATTTGATTTATAGTCTGCTTGATTTCTAAAACATCAAATGAGAATACAATCTAGGAGATACATGTGTCAATTCATATTCTAGAGCATTATTATTTACAAAAATGAATGAAATCCATAACAGGCTATTCATAATAACATGAAGCGTGACCGCTTAACATCATATGATACATCGTACAAAATGAAGGTAAATCATACAGAAGGGTTTACATAATAAGTGGAAGCGTGATAGTATGAACAACCTTTGTATATTATATTCAAGGATAGAGTGAGAGAAAGAAGGAAAGAAAGAGAGAAAGAAAGAAAGAGATAAATGCATTTTTTTTTAATCACAAGTTTTTACTTCAAAAAAATAGTAAAGAGTGGATATTATCCCTTGTGACGGTGTGCGAAGTGACATGTACAGTATATATTTCCCCTCTGATTGTTGCACCCACAGCCAGCGGTACGGCTATGTGAGCCACACCCTCTGCCCGGACAGCTCCCTCTTCCAGAATGGCACAATCGCCATGGAGACCATCACGGTGATCGTAAGCACATCCTCGCTTGAGTCGCTGCACTTCACTCTGAGCGTAACCTTCGTGGAAAACTTCAACCTCCTGTGAGTGTCCATCTTCATTTCTTTTGACCGATTTGTAAATGCCTCATTAGTAGAATCATGTCTTTGGGTCCCTGAGTGGTCTAAGGTCAAAGGTCAAAGTTCAAAGGGTAATAGGTCAAAATATAAAATAATGGATCTTAATTTTACAGACAGGGTGTCCCATTTGCAAGAGTCACAACACTCTGCAGGAATCAGTGATAATACCCTAACGATAACATGTATGAAATCTCACAGCCATACAGTGCAGCTTCACAGACTTGTTCACGAAGAATGAAACTATCCTCATCCATGTTGTAAACGCACCGACCACATTCAACATTTATGATGGGATTGTCCCTGTCAGCGTGCGATGTGGGCATTGCTTCCATTGAACGCATGCACCGTGGAGAGGACAGTGTAGACCATAGCGCACAACGGTCTGCGCTCTATCGGCTATTCATGTATGCTCTAGACGACTCACCCAACCTCCTCAAAGTCTAGCAAGTGCTATAATTTTGCTTAAAATCAGTTTCCAGTTCAGTTTTATTATTGTGAAGAAAGGTTTGCTATTGCCTTCTTTCATTCTCCATAATTTTGACCGGCAAGAGGGACACCCTGTCTTCAAATGGGAAGTTTTGTTTGAATGTGGGTCCTTTATGGTAAGTTTCTCCGAGAAAATTTTGAGAAGTTTGTGGTGAAGTGAAACTTTTACCTCTAGAGTTATGCAGCCTGTCAGTAGTATGACTGACAGGATATGCCAGTTCTTCTTCCTGTACATGTACAGTGGTAAAGTTCTTACACTACAGCTCAAAGGAATTGGCATAGGGAAAGGGAAAGGGAAGGGCCCTCAGTTTTAAACCGTGGTATATTTTGTCCAGTTCAGCATGAAACATGAGGCTTTTTAGGCTAAAGCATGATTGTGTTTCATGCTGAACTGGACAAAAAAAAAATGCAGTTTAAAACTGCGGCTCCTTCCCTTTCGTCCCTTTCTCTTTACCCGTGCCAATTCCTTTGAGCTGTAGTGTACATGTACACAGTGGTTAGCTTCTTACATGCCATTTCAGCATTTTCTTGCCAGTACTACACTGAAACACCATAGAGCAGAAGTTTGCCTTGTACACAGGTATGTTATCTATGGTACATCCAAAGACTACATGTTTACCAGATTTACCAATACATAGTATTTCCTTCATATTGTATACCGCTAACACAAGGAAAATATGTGTCATAAAAGTTGTTGTTGCATTACATTGATGAATTACAGCACAGATAAAGGTCTCAAATTGCAATATGGATGGAGTGATTATGAATTGATCCACACAGCCTTATCAGAACAGAAACCAGCTTGAAAGAGTGCACTCGTGCAAAGAGAGCTTCAATGAATAAAGCTGTTCAACATGTTAATGTTAACAAGAGTGTACTGAAATGAAATGAACTGCATGGTAATACAATGTACATGGTATGGATCACATCAGTAAAGTTATCAAATGTGTACTGCAGGTTAGTCACTGTAAAATATGGTTTGTGCGGCTCAAAAGGGCGGAATGTCACTTTTTTGTCAGATATCTGTGCTGGACTTGTACGCTAGAGAATGCATGGCTCAAAGAAAGCAAAAACAAGAGTAATTCATAAGACTGATACTGATTTACCGGATGGTTCAGTAATTTCATGCAAAGCTCACAATTACTTTCTGGACCCAACGAGTGGTGTTTGCACTGCTTATTTTCTACAATAGGGACCATCCTGCGTGGAGATAAAGTGGATTTTTAGCTCAGTAATACACTACAGCTCAAAGGAATTGGCATGGATAAAGGGAAAGGGAAAGGGAAGGAACCGCGGTATATTTTGTCCAGTTCTGCATGAAACATGATGCTTTTTAGGCTAATGCATCGTGTTTCATACTGAACTGGAAAAAATATACCACGGCTTAAAACTGCGGCTCCTTCCCTTTTTTCCCTTTCCCTTTACCCGTGCCAATACCTTTGAGCTGTAGTGTGCATGTAACAAACAATAAATCTTGTAAACATGAGCTCATGTGTACAAGCCCCAATAGATAATTTTTGTATTGTAAGCAAATTTTATTCATGTTTTTCCAACTAAGCAAATTTAATTCATGTTTTTCCAACAACCCCAAAGCATGTCTGAGGTTTGCAACAACCAATACTTCCAGAGTACATTCCACCAATTGAAACTTAATCACTAACACATATGTGAATATCATAACCTTACAGTAAGGGGGAAGTTGTAAATGTAAAAATGACAAAGGAGATGCTAGGTACATTGAGGGCCTGTTTGCACAAATACAGAGACTCTTGGGACCAGAACTAATCCTATAAAAGTCACTCATCCTGCTAATCCCTCTGCATTGTTGAGTTGGTGCAACCGGGGAGGTGGAAGTATTAAAGACAGGGTAAAAAAAATGACATGTTGTAAAAAAAAACATGAAAAATGGAAGAAAATTAGGTGTTTCCCTCCCAACAATTGAATGGGAAAGTGACTCTTGGAACTGGAATTAATCCTATGAAAGTCACTCATCCTGCTAATCTCTCTGCATTGTTGGTTTGGTGCAACCTGGGAGGTGGAAGTATTAACGACAGGGTAAAAAAAAATGACATGTTGTAAAAAAAACAAAACATGAAAAATGGAAGAAAATTAGGTGTTTCCCTCCCAATAATTGAACGGGGAAAGTGATGTTGATTTTCTCTCAAAATTTGTCATTGCGTCTCTCTCTTAGAAACATTTTTATGGTATTTTTTTTTTTAATATCTGTTTTTCGCCTGCCTCTCTTGATTTCTAACAAAGTATTTTATTGGGGTGAAAAAACTCTTGGAGTATTTTTGGGGTTTGTGAAGGTTGGCATCCAAGAGAACCCCATGTATGTCACTGAAACCTCAGAACATAAAAACAAAAGAAAAGAATTTTAGCATATTCCATCTTGTCCCATCAGTCATGTACAGGATGGAGCACACTATCCTTATTACTCATGTATGCCTAAAATTTCTTTTAGAAATTGAAATGAATACGGATAGCCCTTTCACTTAAAGACAGCCCGTCCCTTTTTCAGATCACCACAAAACCATTGAAACATTGGCAAAACATATAGAGATGTGTTAGCAAGCTGTATATTCATAATTTGAAACTGATACATAGTGTAAAATTCAAATAATGTACGGAAACAACGTCTGATTAATAGTCTTTACCTCAGGCTCTTAGCAGTTTGTGTTGAATTATCTGTTTTATTGATTAATCTGTTTATTAATTTATAAAATGCATTATGAAAAAAATTGTTCTATAGAAGGTATCATCTCCAAAGTTTGGGAAGTACTCATAAAATTAGGATTTCACACATGCATAATAACCACATAGATACTGTAACAAAGACTAATACTTTTTTCGTAGTACGAAAAAAGTCGGTTTGAAATTTGACGGCTGAAATTTTTTTATACAGAAAGCTTCAACATGCTATATTCTTAGAAATGGTCTTGAATCACACTTTCTTTAATTTAAGATCGTGATAGACGATTTCAAATTTTAAGCTTGCAAAAGGGACAATCTTTAAACCTAAACTTATTTTCTTTGTTTATATCCTTCCTTCCACTTTTAGATCCAACAAAAACGTCACCTTCCAGAGCGACCCCACGGCCCCTCAGGTAGACTGATGATAAGATTGTGCAGGAATTTGTGTGTCAAAATGTTTTACAATATTGTTATCTCTCTCAGTCCCATAGGTAATAAATGGTGTTATTATTGACATGAGGCTATCCATGGTTGGTACTGACAGGGTTGATAGAAAAGAAAGTTGCATTCTTAACAACGACTCATATTTTCTTGATTATTTTCCGATAGAGTGGTCTTTCAATAGCATGGCGTTAATAAAAGGATTGTGCAACAATGTGCAATTTCAAAACATCTTAGACTTGTATTGAAGGGGAGCGTAACAGTCAAAAAATAAGTTGCTGAACAGAGCTGAACAAAAATCGGACAACTAGTAACAATTTTTTTTTAATAGATTTGAAAATTTTAGGTACGCAAATTGACAGCTGAGTCATGAGGCTTTGGCATTACAGGTGCACTTTTCCCGCCATTATTTTCAACACCAAAAAATTTCTTGAATATTTTCTGGTAAAGTGATTTTCAATAGCACAACCTTGAAGAAAGGATTTTGAAATAATGTGTGTCTCCAAAGTCCACCATACTGTTGCATTCTCAACAACAACTCATCATTTCATTTTCTGCTTGATTGATTTTTCAGTAGCTTGTCTTTGACAAACGGATTGTGCATTAATGTGTGTTTCCAAAATGCATCAGACATCTACTTGTCTGTCACATTCTCAACATCAACTCATCATATGTTGGGTATTTTCAAGTACATTGTGGAGTGATTTTTCAATAGCACGCCCTTGACAACTTTATTGTGCAACAATGTATTTCACAAATGCATCAGACTTCTACTATGAAAAAGAAAATGTAAGTTACATTCCCAACATCAGTTCATAATTTCTTGAACCATTCTTAAAACATTTAAAAGTACAGTTCACCCTGAAATTAAGTTGGTTTCAATAAAAAAGAGACACATGAAAAAAACATTAGTGAAGGTTTGATGCAAATCTGTCAAAGGATAAGAAAGTTATGATCTTTTTAAGTTTTGATTTTGTGACGTCACATGTGAAGTGCTCTTCCATACAAGAATGATGTGTACAATTTTTTTTAGAAGATATGCGTTTTTTTCAAAAAGATGTGCATTATTTTACCTGTAAATTTGATACATCATCAGAAATACCTTTTTACACATGAAAAAAACATTCCGTTGTCAAAAACAGAAAAAGAGCAATTAATGGAATTATTTTGTACACAACATATGGGTGAGCACCTTGCACGTGATGTCACAAAATCTAAATTTCAAAAGATCATAATTTTCTTATCCTTTGACAGATTTTCGTCAAACCTTCCCTAATATTTTTCTTTCATGTTTCTGCTTTTATTGAAACCAACTTAACTTCAGGGTGAAGTATCCCTTTAATTGTCTGTACTTCTTCTGCAGTATTACCAGTATGTGTTTCCAGAGGGGGAGAGGATGGTGGTAGTCAATGCCAGATCACTCAACAAATCTTGCGCCTATCTCTCAATTCAAGATGCAGAGGTGAGAAGCTGTTTATATAAGTTCTCCTTTTCTAAATACAATTGTTGTTGGCTCTATATCGATTAAAAGAAGGGCACTTAACATTTTGATATTGCACAAGTAAATTAATGTTATTCTTGTGGTATTTAAAAAAATATATTCTTGTGAAGACGGGACACACCAAATCCTCCTAAAATGTCAGGTTCTAGAAGTCACATAAAAATGTATACTAAAAATGCAGCTTGCAAGTATACCATTGGGTTGAAAGTCTTATTTTTTGCCATTTAGATATCCTATGGGACCAGAAATTTGTTTGTGGACTTTGCAAAAAATTTGTATTGCCTTTCCAGTGTTCTATATTTTTTGAAACAGATAATACACCAAATTTTTTGAAGGATTCAAGTGAAGCTTGAGTCATCATTTAAAAAAAAATGATGTTTTCTTCTTCTAAAATCATGCATTCAGGAATCACAATAATTTATCTTTTATCTAATCACTAATTAAATGCTTTATTGTAAGTAAAGAATTGGTATCAGTTTACAAGTCATGTTTATCTGTAGTTGCTGTTCACATGTTTTTAATGCAATTTTGAGCCCCGCATCTTTGTAAAGCATTACTCTTGTCCTTCTCACCCATATTGTAATACCAACTTGAAAGATAAGATTGAGTGAATATGTATATAAATAATGATCAACTATTTTCTGAAGTTTTGTACCATAAATGAATACATTTCATTGATAGTGCAATTCTTTTCTTTGAATTGATCTTCCCTTTTCATCTCCTTCTTTCATTTGATATCTTCATCCAATTTCTCTCCTACCTTTATTTTATGTTTATTTCTGCCTTTACCTCTTTCTTAATTTCACTCTCTTTCTTACTTCCTTCCAGTGCCCAGTATTCGATGATGTTTCTACTGTGCGATATAACGAGGGGAGCTTTCAGACTATGACTACACAAGCTGCCATTACTGTGTCTGTAAGTGCAACCAGTCTATAAAATGAACTATGGCCCTCGGGCAAAGTGCTCTGTACAGTGTCTGTAAGTACGACCAGTATATAAAATGAACTATGAACCAACGCACAGTGCTATGTTCAGAGTCTGTAAGTATAATCAATCTATAAAATGAAGTATGACCTAGGGCAAAGCACTCTGTCCAGTGTCTGTAAGTATGATCAGTTTATAATATGAACTATGGCATATGGTAAAGTGCTATGTTCTGTGTCTGCAACTACGATCAGTCTATAAAATGAACTATGAACTAACGCACAGTGCTATGTTCAGTGTCTGTAAGTATGATCAGTCTATAATATGACCTATGGCATAGGGTAAAGCACTCTGTCCAGTGTCTGTAAGTATGATCAGTCTATAATATGAACTATGGCCTAGGGTAAAGTGCTCTGTTCAATGTTTATAAGTATGATCAGTCTATAAAATGAACTATGAACTAATGCAAAGTGCTATGTTTAGTGTCTGTAAGTATGATCAGTCTATAAAATGAACTATGGCCTAGGGTAAAGTGCTCTGTTCAATGTTTATAAGTATGATCAGTCTATAAAATGAACTATGGCATAGGGTAAAGTGCTCTGTTTAGTGTCTGTAAGTATGATCAGTATATAATATGACCTATGGCCGAGGTCAAAGTGCTCTGTTTAGTGTCTATAAGTATGATCAGTCTATAAAATGAACCATGGCCTAGGGCAAAGCGCTCTGTTTAGTGTCTGTAAGTATGATCAGTCTATAACATGACCTAAGGCAGAGGGTAAAGTGCTATGTTCAGAGTCTGTAAGTATAATCAAAATGAAGTATGGCCTAGGGCAAAGCGCTCTGTCCAGTGTCTGTAAATATGATCAGTTTATAATATGAACTACGGCCTAGGGCAAAGTGTTCTGTTTAGTGTCTGTAAGTATAATCAGTCTATAAAATGAACTATGGCCTCAGGCAAGATGCTGTGGTAATTGTCTTTAAGTATGACAAGTCCAAATGAACTACATATATGCTCTGTTAAGTTTCTCTAGTTAGGACAAGATATATATTTTTGACAGTCAATATGCATAATTATCATGGTATAAATTAATATTAGCTGTTGAATACAGCCAAATAATTCCAAAAGATATAGTTGTATCAAATATGGTCATGGGTCTCCTAATCCTCCTTTTTTCCCTTCTCAATGCAGAGAGCCAAATACCCTTCAGGCATCTTCTATATAGTGCTGGTTGTACATTCCAATGATGAGATGTGTGATAATAACTATCAGAAAGTCACTCCACTCAAAGGTAAGCAAGATTGTCTCCAGTGCTTTTACAAATCATCAAATCCGTGCAAAGCACAGCGCACGGATTGGGGATGGTTTGTAAAAACGCTGACGATGTGATAGTGTTATCATCAATACAGTCTGGCTTTTCTGAAAACCCACTTCACAGTCTTCATGGATGGATGGTCTTTTTAGATACATGTAGATATAATACCATCCAAAATGCTAGAAGGGTTTCAATTTTAGGGTTTTTTACAGACAGGGGGTCTTTAGAGATACACGTACAGTTGAGGCCAGAAGTTTACATACACCCAGGAAATTCAAAGAAAAGTTGACACTTGCCAAACATCATAAAATTTACTGTAGCTTATAAAATATTTGTGCTATAATGGCGAATTTGATATCAAACAAATGAGTATGCCATGCCCCTTCATCACATTGCTTTGTCATCAGGAGCTGAAGAATATTGGGTTTTCATTTTTCCCCCAAATATTCATATTTTAGGCAAATTAAAAATAAAAACTTGACAAAAAAAATTCATATTTGTGCTAGTTACTTCTCAACACAAACATTTCAGATTACACTTTTATGTTCAATGGTGACAAATCATGACAGAAAATGTAATATAAATCATAGATTTGCGAGAAGTCCAGGAAGAGTTACGCCTTTTTGTGTGAGGGTAACTTAATCTCTATGGAATTTGTGTGCATTCCTGGTGAAAAAACTACACAGATGGCAATTAAAGAGTTGATTAATCGTAAAAACTTGTCATTGGTGATGAGTTATCCTGTCAAATCCAAAACCCAATGGTGCATGTCTTATTGCAATTTTGAAGCTCTTCCTTTGTGCATGAGCGCATTATCGCAAGGTGCGATAGTCATGGCTTAGGAACAGACTGTGACTGACATAGGGTGATCATGTAGAACTCTACTATCATAATCACCTCTATTTTGCACTTGTGACACCAAGTCAATCCAATATAGCGCTGGGGAAAAGATAAGATGTATAGGGTATGTGAATGGGATACTTTTAAGGCCTCATTTCATTAAAAAAAAAAAAAAAAATATACAGAGCCTTGCTGGTTATTAATATCCTATAAGAATTTTTTGTTTTTTTACAAGGGGCAATTTTCATATTGCTTTACCTTCCTGTGTTCATTTCTTAAACATACTCCTCTTGTACCTATTCAATTCATGTTTATGCATGTAAGATTACATGTCTCTCTATTATGAAGTCACTTTGGAGACATAAAAACAATTGATGATGTTCTATTGATGTTCTATTGATATTCTATTGATATTCAGTTGATGATTATACAATTTTCTGTTTGTTTTTTTGTTCCCATAGCAACATACACAGATTCGTCTCCAAGAACCAAGGTGGTGACAATCACTGTGGAGACGACATTGCAGAGTAGGTTATCCAGCTTTCTTATCTATCAACGTGTATTGGTACATCTGTTTATTTTCACCAAAAAATGAAATAAAAATGTGCTTATGCAGATGTTATGCAGATTTGTCAGCACGTCATAGATTCATCAAAATTCAAGCATTCATTAAAGGGTATATACTGTAGTGGGAAGACAAACAAGCCTTCAAAAGGTGATCGTGACCAATCTTATTGCCAATGGTCTTAAATTGTATTGTATTGTCCATTTTAGAAGCTTGCTGAAAGTTATTTGCCATCAAACGATCCACATTTGGAGTAATTAGTGATTAGATCAAATCAAATTAAAATGTTTGGCCCGAACAATTTGAGGATTAAATCCTCAAATTTGATCTAATCACTAATTACTGATGCAATCACTAATTATTCAAAATGTGGATCATTTGAGTGCAAATAACTTTCAGCAAGTTTCGAAAATGGACAATACATAAATTTAAGACCATTGGCAAGAAGATTGCTCACGATCACCCTTTTTAACCCTATATAGCCCGGGCTATTTTGAAATCGCATAGCCCGGGGGGGGGGGGGGGGCAAAAACAGCCCCCCCCCTAAGATCTCGACCGTTGATCGCGCGATCGCGACGAAAATTGGCACGTACGTCGCTGATGACGTAATCTCGACAATTCAATTGTAAATTGCACCAAAATTATTCACATTTATTTTCAATTAATTAATTATGCTAATTCATGCATAAAATCATAATTTGGTTGTAAATCTTTAAATATATTGCCCCAAAATTGCTAGATTTCAGTCCAGACAGTCTTCTTAGGATTATTATCAAATTAGGATTTAAAAAAATGGCAATATCAAATTTTTCCTTATGTATTTTATTGTTTTTTGAATTCCTTATGTATTTCTTTGTTTTTTCGACTTTATGTTTTGCATTGTTTTTTCGATGGAAATCGTTGGCAACACTATTTGAGTTATAAATAACATGAAAACTACTGTTTTTCATCAGTAAAAATAAAAATAATGATACATTTATGAATTTTGGCTAGATACAGAATTTGCATTGGATTTGTACATGAAATCACGTTTTCGAGCAATTTTGGGTCTGACGTGCATGTACAAAATGTTACGTAACTTCGGAACCGCATACCCCCGCGTCGCAAATTTGGTCTTAAAAGTTGCGTGAGACTTGGAGGAAAAAAGTCATATAATGTCGCGGCGCGATCTTTACACGTTACAAATTTATCGCGAAAAATGTCGAGGGGGGGGCTGTTTTTGCCCCCCCCCCCGGGCTAGATAGGGTTAAGGCTTTTTGTCTTCCGAATACAATTTATGCCATTTAAAAATACACAAAATAGAGCAAATACAATTTGGTAGAAAATAAGAAGTCAGTTGTAACTGTTCAAATATCTGAATAAAGATTTCTCGCTCTTCGTCTTTGCACTCTCTTCGTTCCTTTTATTTTCACCCCATAAATGAGTCAAATATCCGGAAAGAATACAACCACATGGTGTTACCAAAAGTTTTTAATGTTTTTTTTTTAATATTTATCAAAACAATTTTTTACTTCATTATATATCATATTTAAAATTTTCCAATGAAGGCTTAATGTTTTCTAAATACGGTAGTATTTTTTAGAACACAGTTTCTAAATTTAACATATTTCAGATTCAAAATTTTCCAATAAATATATACTGAAACTGACATTTTCTGTGCATTTTGGTGTTTGACCCTGTTTCTGTCTATCATGCAGCTGACGAGTATTGGAAACCCATCACTGCTACATTTGGTGTCATCATCATTGTCTACATACTGACGGCCATCGGTGTGGCATTGAATACTGTGAGGTATGTCATAGGTAGAGATAATGATAGCAATGATAACGATGATTGTATCACTCACTACTTCAATGGGTTCTCTATGGAAATGAACACTACACCATATTAACATGTATGCTGTGAGGTATGTTAGAGGTAGAAGCAGTGATAGCAATCATCATCAACATTTAAAGTCTGTTTTTTCCACTTTGTTGGGCTGGACAGTTCATTTCCTTGATATGTCTCTCCTTCATACTGTCCTGTCATTTGGGTCAATGTGGGTAATGTTCATAATGATAATGATAATAATGGTTTGTGCTTGTATAGTGCATAATATATAGACAAAAACACATTAATTAGCCATACCCCTTTGGTTACTGCAGTTTCATGGCAAATTTTGACATTCTATCTGGCCCAGGGTGCACAAAGCTAGAAAGTCTAACCAAGAGAAATGGGGTTACTTCTTGATAGAAGATCTCATATATACATGTAGATGATATAGTCGAACAAAATGCAATTTTTGATGATTTATTTTGTGCTATTTTCAGGGAAAGAAAGCAGGAGGTTCTAGGAGGCACAGCGGAAGAGAGAGGTGAGTTTTTTTTCTCAGTCACTGTCCTTACACCAAATGCTTGGCCTAAGACACAAGACAAAACGGCTGTGCTTTAAATTGTTATTAACTCAAAACCCCACCACATATCACACAATTGATCAGTCATACGACTCTGTGACTAGCTGAATCTCAGGACCCGGTTGTTGGATTTCTGCAAGAAAGTGACGTCACATTTCCAGCAGAATCATAGCAAAATTGTATCGTCTGCAGTGGCCCTAACAATATTCAGAAAATGTTTATGGTACATTGTAACTGATAATAACCCAATCATCTACATTGTATTCCTTATGACCGATGGCTTTCTTAACAGGTGTGCAACACTGACGACACCCGTTGGTTTTCTAAACAATAGGACTAATTTTATGCAAACACCAGCATGAGATTGGACGAAATGTACATGAGTAAATTGTTAGATCTTGTATGACCATGACCAGCCATGACCAAAACATTTTAAAAAAGAAACACATCAGCGCAATAAATGTCACAAGATTACATCATACCTAGGGAAATCTTTTGTCATTCACGCTTTCACCACAAGGTTAAAATCCATCCTCGGATTTGTTCTGAAGAAGTTAAAGCCGTTTCATTTGCAGGACCCAGTTGCATAAAACTTACCACTGAGGGTAACTTTGCTATCAATCGCAACTTCTATGGAAACCTTGAATTTGATTGGTTGTCCAGTGATGGTACAATGGTAGTTACCGTTGATGGCAGAGTTACCATTAATAGTAAGTTTTATGCAACGGGGCCCAGAATTTAACATTGAATGGCATGTATTACAGCCTCAACTTTTTTTTCTGTTCCATTTCATTCCACGCTGTGCACTCATAGACAGCTGCTTAAGTACAGGTGTTTATACAAATTTCATCACTTTGTGTTCACTTTTATTGCGTGTTATAATATGGGCAGTCATACACACACACACACACACAAGTTAATAACTAAAGGTGGGCGAAATCTGACTCTTTCTGGCATGCATGCACATAAATTGGAAAAATTTCACTAGCGTGTAAGCGTCACATACGTTATGCGCACATTCATTGATCTCTCTGTCAGTCAGGGAACATCGCAATCGTTATGCGTGCATTGTGCATACCTTAACTGGCTCAAAAGTTGCGGCTCTTCACAAAATATTGCATTATTAGTGAGATTTTTGCGTTCACAAACAAACAAATTAGCGAGATATTGACTTAGGTGAAAACATTGATATTAAAATATTTCTAATTTTGGTGTGTGTGAGTGTACCCTAATACATGTATACACGTAGCATACAGGGAAGGCATGTGGGATATGATATAGATGTACACAGGATCATAATTGATCACAGGTGCTAATACAACTCGCATCACTATATGTCGATTTGACTAGATATCATGATATTTATTAGCCTGCACACAGGCACTAGGGACATGATTCTAGGATCACAAATGAGTGAAATGCAGATGGATCATTCCATGAGGTTCAGACATAAAATATGATGATATCCATGTAACATGACAGCTATATGAATACTTATCATTTCTGAGGGCAATATGAATACTATTCATTTTTTAGGGCAGTATGAATGCTCATCATTTCTGAGGGAAATATGTCTAATTATTTCTGAGGGCAATATGAATACTCATCATATATGAAGGAAATATGTGTAGTTATTTCTGAGGGCAATATAAATACTCATATATGAGGGTAATATAAATAATCATCATATATGAGGGTAATATAAATAATTATCATATATATGAGGGTAATGTGAATGCTCATCATTTATGAGGGTAATATGAATGCTCATCATTTATGAGGGCAATATGAATGCTCATCATTTATGAGGGTAATATGAATGCTCATCATTTATGAGGGCAATATGAATGCTCATCATTTATGAGGGTAATATGAATGCTCATTATTTATGAGGGTAATATGAATGCTCATCATTTATGAGGGTAATATGAATGCTCATCATTTATGAGGGTAATATGAATGCTCATCATTTATGAGGGTAATATGAATGCTCATCATTTATGAGGGTAATATGAATGCTCATCATTTATGAGGGTAATATGAATGCTCATCATTTATAAGGGTAATATAAATGCTCATCATTTATGAGGGTAATATGAATGCTCATCATTTATGGGGGAAATATGAATACTCATCATTTATGATGATAATATGAATACTCATCATTTATGAGCGTAATATGAATATTCATCATTTATGATGGTAATATGAATATTCATCATTTATGAGTGTAATATGAATAATCATCATTTATGATGTTAATGTGAATACTCATCATTTATGAGGGTAATATGACTAATCAACATTTATGAGGGAAATATTAATGCTCATCATTTCTGAGGGTAATATGAATGCTCATCATTTATGATGGAAATATAAATACTTATCATTTTAAGAGGGCAATATGAATGCTCATCATTTCTAAGTGTCATGAGTTTAATCATTTCTGAGGGAAATATCAATACTCATTATTTCTGAGGAAATTATTAATACTTATCATTTAAGAGGGCAATATGAAATTATGAATGCTCATCATTTCTGAAGGCAATATGAATACTAAACATTTCTGAAGGAAATATGAATACTAATCATTCCTAAGAGAAATATGAAAACTAAGCATTTCTGAGGGCGAGTTGAATACTAATATTTTCTGAGGGTAACTTGAATACTAATCCCCTCTGACTTTCTGTCCATTTATTCACTCACAAGAATTCATTGATCTCACTGCAGGTAAAGAATGTACTTGCATGATCAATCTCAAAAGTGCAGTGCACTCACTGTATTGAATTGTTAATGATATGTCCCTTGAAGGAATGGCTCATGCATGGTAAGAATTATACAATGATTTTCATGGTGTACCATGTGAGCGTTCGCAAAAGGACTGTTGGGTTCGTTGAGACTAGCTCTGAAGAGAAAAGAAAGGAACTTGTTTATGGTGTTTGATTGGGGCAAGTCACATTGCTAGAAACAATTTATTGAAGACTTAGACTGCAGTGCATTTTGCTCAATTGTCAGTGGCTCATAGTGAAGACAATCCTTGAAATATGTGAACATGCAAAGAAATGTGACTTCTTGCCATCCATGTGAATTCAGTTCCTAAATCTATAACTATGATATATTCCATATGTCATTCGAAAACCAAATCCTCACTACACCTTTTGTTTGTAGAAAATAATAAATGTTTTAGAAAAACAGGGAAACCTTCAGGATAGTTTTTGTGAAGAGTTCAAAGTTTTTCTACTGTGTTCTAAAGCTAACAAACAGAGTAGATGTGATGTGAAAAGCATCCTTGATATTATTCTTTAATTCTTACATGTAATTGTTGTATTGACACAAACTCCTCATTGGAAAATGATTTTTGACTACTTCTTTCCTAGAGTATGGTTGATTTTAATTTTTAATTGTCAGATGTACTCCTTTCCCTTTTACTCATAATCATCATCGTCCTATAAGTATCCATTTTTTCAATCTACCTTGTCTTTGCCTGTATTTCTATTCCCTCTCCTTCCTTTTTCTGTATTTTTTTCATCTCATCTTCATCCTCTTTTTCCCCTTCATCTGATTTGCATTGGAGAGAATTGCTGTGGAGAAGTTATAACCAAGTGCATCGTTAAATAAAATGTTATCAGTCAGACAATATATTGCAGCTTTTAAAAGCAATTATTGTTCCCAAAGATTCTCTGATTTTTGTGATGATTTGATTTGCTTTCCTTTCACTTCAAACATATTATTTCTGGACATCAAAAGCATTTTGTTCATCTGTAATTGTAAAATGTGTGTTTCATGTCTGTTTAATATCAGTCTCTATTTCCTGATGGTTGAAATGATTTTTGTCATCAAACACATTTTTAAGTAGTTGATATTTCATGCTTCAAAGTTGCAAACTGGATAGGAAATTGTTAATATTATGTATGGGGGGGGGGGGAGCAGGTTTTTTTTTTTTTTTACCTGCTGATGGGTTGTATGAAATGACCTAAATTTACTCTGGAAACTGGGTATTACCCAATTCCCAGAAACGTCCAGACCTCATCTTGTTTGAAGTATATTCTAAGAACTTGTTAATGATATTTGACTGTTGTTGATGTGCATGTATGCATTCTGTAGTTCAGTAGCTAAAGTATCATTGAAGATCATACATGTATTTGTGAAAAATGCAAGAAAATGAAGGAGGAATTTATTTAATATTGATTGTCCATCTCAAAAGGAAATCTTTGTGACACAACACATTGCATACATTGGTGGCACGTTTTTAGCATATAAACATAATGCAAAATTTCCAGTGGACACACAATGACAATGTTTCGGTCACCACATGTGCCGGGGAACAGCCAGCTACGATCGATATTCACCCTGCGTTTATCAATGACATGCACACGAACAGTAGAGAGGCTGGGTAGTCCAAAATTAACTTGGTTTAGGCTGCGAACACTGGTTTAAAGGGAATGTATTGTACTGGGAAGACAAACAGCCTTCAAAAGGTGATCGTGGCAATCATCTTGCCAATGGTCTTAAATTCATATATTGTCCATTTTAGAAACTTGCTGAAAGTTATTTGCCCTAAAAGTATCTACATTTGGAGTAATTAGTGATTAAATCCCAAATCTTCAAATTATTTGGGGCGAACATTTAAAGGATTTGTGATTGAATCACTAATTACTCCAAATGTGGATCATGTGAGGGAAAATAACTCTATTAGTTTCTAAAATGGACACTACATGAAGTTCAGACCATCGGCAAGAAGATTGCTCACGATCACCTTTTAAAGGCATTTTTGTATTTCCAGTACAGTACATTCCCTTTGATAATGTTGTAGTACATGTACATGTATATGGGTTAATACAACTTATCGTGCACCATTGGTACTGAGAAGGTTAACACTGGTTTTGTACAGATGGGCCTTATAACATCAATTTATACCTTTTTTGCATGTTCCATCACTATTATGCATGTATTGTCTCTTCACTTATTCATATATATATATATATCATCCATCCTTTCTCTTATCTTTCGGACATGCTTACTGTATCACCTGTGGTTGCTTGGAAACGCGTTAATATCCTGCCAATTATCATAACTGCACATAACATGCAAATGATCATCTGTGGTTGCTTGGATACTGGAATTCATCTTCACGCCTGACAGTCGTTCTACTTGGTATAGTATTTATCCAGTTTCTTCCTCTCTTATATTTCTTGTTTCAATTTTAACATTTGATGTATGAGTCTATGCAGAGTTTGCCTGTATTTACTTGGAAGATGTATATCAAGGCCATGTCTTATAAAAATGTGAATCGATTGCAAGTTACCCCGTAAGTCTAATGTACAAACTTTGATTGATATGGGTCGATCACAGCTCTTGACAAAACCTGGGCCTCGTTGCATCAAACTCACCATTGATGGTTACTTTGTCATCAATGATAAGTACCATGGTTAACACTGCTCAACAGCCAATTAAATTTAAGTTTTCCTTAAAAGTTGCCATTGATAGCAAAGTTACCATCAATGATAAGTTTTATTGCAACATGGCCCTGAAAGTCCATTGTTGAATATGTTTGTGTATCTTGTCATGTTTATGTGCACTTTTGATGGAATGGGGGCATGTGTTGAATGTTCGGTACAAACAGTGACACATGTATTAAGAATGGATGGTGACCTCCTCTCATTATATGCCCCATGACTGTCATCGTACATCAATTTGGGACTATGAAAGAAAGGTGTTTGGAGGAACAAGAGGAAAGTAATACACAAAAGGAAGAAGAAGAAAAAGACGGAGGTGAAAAGAAGAAATAGAGGAAGGAAAATGAAAAGCAGAATTAGAAGAAGAATGCGTACTAAAAAGAAGGAAGAAGGAGACAAATTATATAAACTGAAAAAGGAGGAAAAGAGATAAAAACATTAATTAGAATAGAGGGAGTAAAACAAGCCCCTCCTATGTCTTGTTTTCCATCTCACTTCCTGTCTTTATCGCTCCTTTTGTTTCTCACTTCTCTTTCTCTCTCTCTTCTTCTTCCTTCCGCTCTTCCTCTTGTCTTATCTCTTTATTTTTTCCTCTGTCTTTTTCCTTTTCTTTTTCTCCATCTTCCTCTCTATCCCTTCCTGTCTTTTGTTTCTCTCTTTTTTTCTCTCTCGTCCTCCATTTCTCTTCCTCCATTTTCTTACCCTTTCTCTCTCTTCCTTTCTCCTCCTCTCTCTTTCTCTTTCTTTGTTTCTCTTTCTCTATTCCTCTGTCTCTTCTTCTCTATCCCCCTCTCTCTTCCCCTCTTTCTCCTATTTTCCTCTCCTTTTCTCTCGCTTCCTCTCTTTCTCTTTCTTTCTCTCTCTCTCTCTCTCTCTCTCTTTCTCTTTCTCTCTCTCTCTCTCTCTTTCTCTCTTTCTCTCTCTCTCTCTCTCTCTCTCTTTCCTTCTCTCTTCCTCTCTCTCTCTCTCTCTCTCTCTCTCTCTCTCTCTCTCTCTCTCTCTCTATCTCTTCCCCTCAGACCCTGAGCAAGATGGCATCGCTGGCCAGCAGCCATTTGCCCAGGCAGAAGGAGCAAACTATGGCACAGCAGGTAAGAAAGCAATACATAATCTCAGCATTTCCATTATTGCACTTGATTGCACCAAGTTTCAACCACAAGTAAATATTCTGTGCTGAGCATTCGCATTCAATCGATTAATTGAGCATTTCCATTATTACATTTTATTGCAACAAGTTACAAGCAGAAGTAAATTTCACAGTCTGCATAATATTTGCATTGTATTAATACAAATGTTAACAAAGCTTAATCCCCCCCCCCCCAAAAAAAAAATGTTTTTTATTAGAACTGATTTATTTATATATATCCATGATTGATTCTCTGTTTTTATCTCATTCATACTGAGAGCACTGTCAGAGAACCTTCTAGTTTAGCGCTTCAGATCTCTCATGTTAATCCGTGAAAAGCTGACACACATTTTCACATGGCGATTCAGTATGTACATTAACAACCATATAAATGTTTGTATAGTTCTCATCTATAACTGGCTAAATGCATAAATGAGAAAGTGA
Source organism: Arbacia lixula (assembly GCA_963669155.1). Classification (NCBI taxonomy): domain Eukaryota; kingdom Metazoa; phylum Echinodermata; class Echinoidea; order Arbacioida; family Arbaciidae; genus Arbacia; species Arbacia lixula. Next base: position 12,892,449 of record OZ022587.1, on the reverse strand, counting down.
ACCAACATAACTTGAGGCTGATGGTTCTGTTACTTATGTCGCTGGCTATATCTATGCTACTACTTTGTGGAATACAAGAATGACAAGTAATTTTGGCGATATGATTTTAAAGAGCTTTCATTCATTATTTACCCTAGTTTACTTTCATACCCTAATATGCTTTATTGATTTGTGTAACCAAATATGAATTTGTCTTTGATCTGTGAAACCCTCACTATTTACCCTATTGATTGCTGCACTGATCTCTCCTTTAAAACAATGTGCCTTGTGATACTGTACCATTATGATTGAAGATGGAAAGAGAGAAAGAGAGAGACAGGGAGAGAGAAAGAGAGATTGTACAAAGAAAATGGGAAAGAAAGAGAGGAGGGAATGAAAGAGAGAGAAAACTGAATGCAAGAGTGGAGAAAGAATAGAAAGAGGGTTGCAATGGATGGAAAGAGTTGAGATGATGTTCTAGCGAGTGAGATATATAAACAGACCAAGAAGAAGGAGTTAGATGAAAGTGAAAAGGACATCCAGTAACATGGAAGGAGCGAGGGGGAAAGAGAGGAGAGAGAGAAAGAAAAGGGGTTGAAAAAGAGATGGAGAAAGAGATGGAGGGGGAAAGAGCGGGGAGAGAGGGGGAGATATAGAGGGTGAGAGAGGAAGAAAGCACTGATTGAGAGAGTTGTTGGAGAAAGAGAGAGAGAGGGAGAAATTGGAAAGAGAGAAAGAAAGACAGACAGAGACAGACAGAGGGAGAAAGAGAGGAGAGAGAGAAAGAATAGGGGTTGAAAAAGAGATGGAGAAAGAGATGAGGGGGAAAGAGCGGGGAGATAGGGGGAGATATAGAGGGTGAGAGAGTTGTTGGAGAAAGAGTGAGAGAGGAAGAAATTGGAAAGAGAGAGAGAGAGAGAGAGAGAGAGAGGGAGAGAGAGAAAGACAGAGACAGAGAGACAGCCAGACAGAGAAAGAAATAAAGAGAAAGAGAGGATGAGAGGAAGAGTGGAAGAAAAAGCAAGAAAGGAAGAGAGAGGAAGAGAATTAGGAGACAAAATGAGGGGGACAGACTGAGAGACAGAGAGAAGGGATGAAAGGGAGAATGAATGATGTAGATGATATTGCTTCTCTATGCACATGCACATGCACATTTCTCATTTTGTGAACTAACGCTGTAACTAACACTGTATGCATCATTCCATCACATTTCTACTAACAGAGTTAGAGATTGAAGATGTGTCTGCAAATACGGGTAAAACAGTCAACCTTCTTTTCTGCTTCAAGGGATAGTGGGGTTGTTGTAGAATTCCCTCCAAAAATCTCCTTTTCTGCTTAAAATAATGGTTTTGTAGTGGAAGAAAGGCAGATAGGTTTAGAATTTCTGTTTTCAACTTTAATGACGTAAAAGAGGGAGTAATCATGATTAATGCAGAAACATACAAAAAACAATTTAAAGAAGCAATGACATTTTGTGTATTCATAGCTGGCTGTATTTTATCTCTCCATTTACATCCATTTATCAAGCATATCATGGTCATAGTGATTAGGGCTGGAAGTGTATCAGACCTATGTCAATTTTGTTGTTTGTTCATTTTAAGGACGAAAACCTTAAAATCTGAAAATCAGAATTATAGTCATGGTGCATTGCTGCAGACTAACCTGGGCCATGTTGCATATAAATTTTCAATTATTGTAACTTACCATCAGTGGTAACTACCATGGCAACAGGTGCAATAATGAGAGCCCATTGGCTGTTGCCATGGTAGTTACGACTGATGGTAAGTTACAATAATTGAAAATCTATATGCAACATGGCCCTGGAGATAACATTGGTTCATAAAATGTAGCTTTGAGTTGTTCTTGTGACATGGGTAAATGCAAAGTCTGTTCATGCATATGCAAATCATTTAACGTGGTCACTGTTTAGGGGAGAGTCGTCCCATGATGTTTGCAATCATGTCTGCTTGCGGTCTCATGTATTATTGTGTGAGATACCTTTTCCTGTATGTGGTTCGGAGAATTCAATCATCAATCTTGCTCAGGGAATGGAATGATGCATATAAAGAGCTGCCAAGTAGTACTGATTTTCAGCATTTCATACCAAAATTTGAGAAGAATACTGAAGGTGTCATATTAAATACTGATTTCATAAGTTCTAGTTCATGGGCTGCTCTATGGTGTTTTTTTTTTGTTGAGAATACTGATTATTTTCTATCAAAATACTAATTTTCAGCATTCATGTTCCTGAAATGTTTTGATTAAGGTTGGCAGCCCTGCATGTACTAGGTGCTGCTGAACTCTTTATCAGCTAGGAATATGTAGAGTTCATTCAGTGTAGCTACGTTGCATCACATTCAACACACTTTAATAACATAATATAGCAATATCATATGCATGCTATAAACTGTAATGCTAATTGTGTGTAAAACTGCATGTTCTTTTCTGCAAGATGATCACATTTAGAATAAGCTAAGCATGCCCAGGAATTCTATACACTGAATAGATTATCCTGTTTTTTTAATAGCTACAATGCAATGGTTGATATACATTTATTCCCTTCTTACCAACTCCCTGAGACCTCTGTATGTAAATGTACCTCCACCTGTTCATGTAGTAAGACATGAGATTTTACAGGGGGATAATGGGGAAGAGGGGCGGGAGAGGGGTGGAGGGGGGGGGGGGGGAGGGGGGGGGGGGTAGCCCCCCTCACTAATATGATTTTGACCCGGTTTATAATTTGGTGTATTTACCCAAGTAAATATATCGGTACATCATTATTATCATATCTCATGGCTTTAATATGTAACAGCAATATGTCATGTGCATGATTCTATGGCTGCAGCTATAGGCTACATGTAGTGCATGGTGTGATAAGATGAAAACCATTGTCAAGATCTATGCAACACAAATTGTACAGTTGTTTATTTCAAGTTTTCCTCCTTTCCTACCTCTTCCTCTCTTTTTATCTGTCATTCATTTTTCTCACTCATCTCTCTTGTTAGAATTTCTCCCCTTTTCTTTCTCTTCCTTTTGCATCTTCCTGTTTTGATCTGTTCCCATCCTTTCCTTCACACTTTTCTCTTATTTCAATCTTCCCCATGTCTCTTTTCTCTTCCTTTTATTTCTCTCCCTCTCCTCAACATCATCTCAACTCTCTCTGTTACCCCTCCCTCCTCCTCCTCCTCCTCCTCCTCCTCCTCCTCCTCATATACCCCTGCCCCCTTCTCCTCGACCTCCCCCTCCTCGAACTTCCTCTCCCACTCCTTCCTCTCTCTCCCCTCTCCTCCTCCCACTGACACTGTCACACTCTCTACTGAAACTCCTCCTCCTCCTCCTCAAACTACCCCTTCCACTTCTCCTCTGACCTCACCCTGTTACTCAATCTCCTCCTCCCCCCTTCATCTTCTCATCTCCCCTCTTCTTTCTTACCTCGTCCCCCACCACCCTCCCCTCTCCCCCTCCTCCTCCTCCTCCCCTTTCCACCCTTCCCCTCTCCCCACCTTCCCCTCTCTCTACCTTCCTATCTCCTCCCTTCCCTCTTCCTCTCCCCATTTTCCTCCTCCCGTCACTCCTCTCATTCCCATTTCCCCTTCCCCTTCCCATTTCCCCCTCCCCCTCCCCCTTCCCCTCCTTCACCTCTCCCTACCTCCCTTTCCCCCTCATCTCCTCTCTTCCCTTCCTCCATCCCCACCTCCACCCCGTCCCCTCTCCCCCATCCCCTTTGCCCCTATGCCTGTCCCCTCTCCCTACCTCCCTACGTCCTTCCTTACCTCTCCCTCATCTCTTCTCTTCCCTTCCCCCATCCCCACACCTCCACTCTTTCCCCTCTCCCTTCCTTACTTCCTCCTCTCTTACCTTCCCCCTTCCCCCTGTTCCTGCTCCACCCCATCCCCTGTCTTCTCCCCCTTCGTCATCTCCTCTCTCCCTCCTCCCCCTCCCCTCCTCCTCCCCCTCCCCTCCTCCTCCCTCTCCTCTCTCCCTCCTCCCCCTCCCCTCCTCCTCCCTCTCCCCCCCTCCTTCTCCCTGTCTCTCCTCAGGACCCAGTAAGCCCATGGAGGATGTAGTCCGGAATGGAAGCAGCCCAATCCTAGGCAAGCATTAATCCCCTTAGTCCTCTTAGTCCCATAGGCAAGAAACTGTGTTGGAATCGACACAAGACAAAGATTTTATTATCAAAATGTTGCAATTAGCTATGTAATGCTTGTTGACTGATATACCCAGGGCCCCTGTGGAGAAAAGTGCTTTGCTCACTGATGGTGCTACTTGGGTAAAAGAAGATTAAATGAATAAAGTAAAAATTGGGAGGTATCGAGAGGGTTAAAGGGCATATACTGTACTAGGAAGACAAAAAAGCCTTCAAAATGTAATTGTTAGCAATCTTCTTGCCAATGGTCTTAAATTCATGCATTGTCCATTTTAGAAGCTTGCTGAAAGTTATTTGCCCTCAAATGATCTACATATGGAGAAATTAATGATTAATGATTAAAACCTCAAAATGTTCGGCCCAAACATTTTGAAGATTTGTGATTTAATCACTCATTACTCCAAATGTAGATCATTTGAGGGCAAATAACTTTCAGCAAGTTTCTAAAATAGACAATACATGAATTTAAGACCATTGGCAAGAAGATTGCTAACAATTACATTTTGAAGGCTTTTTTGCCTTCCCAGTACAGTATATGCCCTTTAAATGAATAAAGTAAAAATTGGGAGGTATCGAGAGGGTTAGATTCTCCTGTGCCAGGTACATATGCACAGCTGCTCTATGTGATTGTTGCTGTACAATTCTTTATACCGCATGTCAAGGAAAGTCTACCCATAATGCATACACATAGGGTGTGGCTTAAACCATCCATAACTTGGTTGCAGAAAAGACATAGGAAACTCAAAAGACAGTATAGACTGTATTTTGTGAAGGTGTGCAAATTAGGGCGCAATATCTAATGTATTTCCCACCCGCTAAATATATTTCAATAAATATATTCATGTCCGACTGCATGTAACATTGATAAGCCTTCATGACATTCATTACCCAGAAAACAAACAATAATAATCCTTTAATAATCAAGACAGAAAAGATTTATATGCATGCATGCAAATAACTTAAATCCAAGTAACTTGCAGAAATTAACAGTTATTAAAACTTGCTTCTGATTGATCATTTAAAATATATTCCATTGAGATTTTCAGAGCTGTGCTACAACCCACAAAACCATATTGTTCTTGTATTCCCATAAAGCTGGTTATTTGATGCTTTGTGCAGTGTACATTTTAGTTCATGATGCTCCATATAACTGCTAGGCTCCCTTCCAGACTTTTTGGAGACATGGTTAATTCAAACTTGAAAGTAAGAGTCTAGTATTCACAAGACTAGCCACTCGTTCATTCTCCTCCTCTTTTCTCTCTCCATGATGAGCCGGAGAAAGAATGGAGATTAGTCTACTGCAGCCAGACCTGTTTATTCAATGTTGTAGCTTGGATTGAAAATGCCCAACAACCTTGGAACCAGGCTATGTAAATTTGCACGAGAAATCAATCATTGCCAACACCTGTTTGATGCTATATACCGGCGGTATATTTGACTTTATATTCCACATACTAAGAATGTTGCTATATGATTGGTCAAGAGTTGATCACGTGATGAGGTGTAGTTTTTCCTATCAGATCACCTGAGAATAAAAGTTCGTTACACTCTAGATGATAGTACTTTTTGGTTTTGCTGATCTCTTCACTCCTCACAGTCCTAACGCGTGATCAATTTTTTGAGTATGCGCGAAATAAAAGTATGTTACACTCGGACTATCAGCTCCCACTAACGCGTCCAAACGCGCGTCCTAATTAACGCGCATCCCAACGCGTGTTCCCCATGGCAGCGGCTCTGGGTTAGGTAGAGAAGTAAACATTACTTTTGTACGTCAAATTGTCATTTTTTGGAATAGATATTTGGTTTCAGATGTGGAATATAAATCAAATAATCAACTTTTGGTTACAGGCAATGAGACAAACTATCACTTCCTCGGCGATCTGAATGTATAAGCTATCTTTCCTCAGCTGCGCTTCTGAAAGATAGCTACATCCAGATCGCCTCGGAAGTAATAGTTCACCCCATCACCTTCACCAACGTTGATTATTTGTTTATTATATTTAATCTGACATAGCGTAGAGTCAGATACAGAGCATCTATTACATGGACAGTGTAGATACAATTTAAACAGGAGCAGAACATCATGGTTTTTTTTTTATACCGGTATATATCTTGTTGAGTTTGTATGCACATGTTAATTTGTCCAGTTTGAGTCACAGCATTGCAATATTTTTCAACCAATCACACTTTTTTTGCAACACAACCGCCCTCTTCACCTGTCTTTCTGTCTAATGTTGCTTTCCACATAATTCCAATGTTCTGATAAAGCATTGAATTTTTCACTCCCTTTCAATAACTCTTGAATTTGGGTTTATTTTGCACTTTGAGAGCACTAAACTTACAGTGTATAGGGAGTTTTTTCACAGAAATGACACATGTCTTACTATCTGTCATGTTTCCCTCTAGAACAATCTACCAATGTACAGCAGGTCACAGGTTAATTCTTATTTAACATCTTTGTGTGCCACAGGAGTACACTACAGCTCCAAGGAATTGGCACGGGTAAAGGGAAAATGAAGAAAGGGAAAGAACCACAGTTTTGAAACTGCGGTATATTTTGTCCAGTTCAGCATGAAACACAATCCTTTTTAGGCTAATGCATCGTGCTTCATGCTGAACTGGACAAAATATACCGCGGTTTAAAACTGCGGCACCTTCCCTTTCGTCCCTTTCCATTTACCCGTGCCAATTCTTTTGAGCTGTAGTGTACACGCAAATCACATAGAGCAGCAGTTTTTATGACACACAATATTTCAATGACTATTCTGTGAGGATAACCAGCAATGTTGATAAATATAAGAAAGTATGATTTCAACAAAGACAGTGTTCATTGGGTATGTCATGCGAGAAGTGATGTGCTTTCCACTATTACAAGTGTTTGTACTTGGAATACATTTTCAACTGCTATTGTCCCCAGATAAAATGCAAATTCCAAAATGGTGTTTATTTCTCATTGAACTATACATGTTATTTGCTTGTATATATGTAAACCATTTTGTGTTATTCAGGGTATGTCAAAGCAGGGCCCCCTGGTAGAACAGTGTTCAACCACTGAAGGGGTTACCCTGGGTAAATAATACTGATAAAAAAATAATACTATCTGTGCTGTTTTAGCCATATTTCCAAGTTTCTTTGTGGTTATGAGGTGGGAGGAGGCATCATAATATGCAGGCACTCTTGTCAATCTGGCAGTTAGCCTGTCAGTGGAACATGCTAGCTGTGTCTCAATAGCGTGTACAATCATATGATATCTCATAGTACAGTTTAGACTCAATGAATCATGTATTGAAGCACGTCTTGATACACATATAGAAATGTTTATTGAAACAGAGGAACGTGTATTGATATGCTGATTCTAACAATAGACAGTTCATAAACACACGCTATGTTTCCTTCTGTTATCGGTGCATGTACTAAGCAGTGGTTGATGTGATTTCCTTCTGCAGAGAGACACACTAGCCCAAGTCGACATCGCCATCCCGATACGACCTCCAGCGACACCATCAGCGAGGATGAACAGGACATTGATATGCTGGATGACATCGAATCGACCAAGGAGGTCTACAGAACAAAGGTCAGTTCATTTCTCGTTCAGTTTCTACTTAAATCTGCTTTACCTTGAATCTGTCTTGGTATCCACAGTAGACTCCACAACCTCCGTGGGAAATGTGACTGAGGCATTAGGTGCCTTGTCAAAACATGTTGACCGTCTCCGCCGCACTTTTGAGACAAAAGAACAGATGGGCCTTTAAAGGGAGTATACTGTACTGGGAAGACAAAAATTCTTCATAAAGTGATTGTGAGCAATCTTCTTGCCAATGGTCTTAAATTCATGTATTGTCCATTTTAGAAACTTGCTGAAAGTTATTTGCTCTGATATGATCCACATTTGGAATAATTAGTGATTTAATCACAAATCCTCAAAATGTTCGGCCCAAACAATTTGAGGATTTGTGACTAAATCATTAATTACTCCAAATGTGGATAGTTTTATGGCAAATAACTTTTAGCAAGTTTCTAAAATGGGCAATACATTAATTTATAACCATTGGCAAGAAGATTGCTCACAATCACTTTTTGAAGGCCTTTTTGTTTTCCCAGTACAGTATACTCCCTTTAAACTTGCGTATTTCCTGAATAGCGGTCCTATAGTAGTCCGTCCCGTCTTTTGTTTCATTCCGCCGCATCGACTCATAGTATTATAGTATTATAGCATGGACCCTAGGAAGGTCCATGATTATAGTCAGGAAAAGGATCGCGCGTTTCTTTTAAACAAAGAGAACGCTGGTGGCCGTATATTGAAAATGACGGGGGATTATCGAGCCTATCATAGAGAAGAACTTTTGACAAGGCTCCCTACCAGGCAAACTTTTCAGTGAATTTGAATGTGTTCAATGAAAAATGTTATATTGGAGTGTTCTGTATTGAAAGAGTCCACTTTCCTTTTTTCAGATGGATCTTTTTGTGAGTGACCTTTCCCGAAAGAAGGTGGGATCTCTGGAGAAGAAATACAACATGTACGCCTGGAACCTCATCACCATCTCAATCTTTTATGCCCTGCCTGTAATACAGCTAGTCATTACGTACCAAGTGGTAAGGAGTTTAGCATTGTTTCAGGGATAGTCCACCCTGAAGTTAAGTTGATTTTCAATTAAAACAGAAATTTGAAAGAAACATAATAAGTGAAGGTTTGCCGAAAATTTGTTCAAGGATAAGAAAGTTATGATCTTTTGAAATTTCCATTCTATGACGTCATGTGTTAGGTGCTCACCCATTTGTTATGTTCTGTAAGATCCCTTAAATTGCTCTTTTTCTGTTTTTGACTTGTTTTCTTCATAGAGGTATGTTTGTAAAGTGTGTTTCTAACGATGTATCAAATCCACAGGTGAACTGATGCATATCCTTTTGAGGAAGCAAAGATTTTCAAAAAAATTATACACAGTCATCGAAGAGCACCTCACACTTGACGTCACAAAATCAAAACTTAAAAGATAAAAAAAATCAAAACTTAAAAAAACCTTCTTATCCTTGATTTTCATCAAACCTTCACTTATATATTTCTTTCATGTTTCTTCTTTTATTGAAATCAAAGTAATTTCAGGGTGAACTCTCCCTTTAATGGGGGGGGGGGGGGTCTGGCCTTCAGGGGTGTGAGCCCCCAATAGGACATCCTCTTACCTTCTCTGCTCTACCCATTATGCAGCTGGTCATTGCATACTAAGTAGTCAGGAGTGTAGGATTGTTAATGGGGGAGGGGGGGGGGGTGGTAGGGGTGTGCGCCCCTATTATAACATCACCATCTTCTATGCTTAGCCTGTCATAGAGCTGGTCACTGGTCATTTCATTACAAGCGGTGTTTAGTTATGGATGGTCAATGGAAGGAGGGGGAAGGCATAGGGGAGTGAGTGTAGGGGATTCTAACCCCAATATAACATATAATATATACATGTACGATCTGTTATCTTACTAATCAACACATACAAGGTGGACATGTAGGAGGTTTTGCATTATGATAGGGAATTGTGAAGGGTGGGGGGGGGGGGTAGACTAAAAGTCTACAATACATTAAGTAGGCCTGGAATGTCATTTCTCCATCTTCTAAACTCGAACCAATCACTAAATAAAGTGATCTGCACTTATTGACTGTGTATATTGGATCTGTGTGGTGGGGTAATAATGTCTCTCCATTCTGTCTCTGCAGTGTTACACACGGTGCAATGAATCATATATTAATTTCCTTGATTTTTTTCCAACCAACAGGTAACCAATCTAACTGGGAACCAAGACACCTGCTATTACAACTTCCGGTGTGCCAAGCCCTTTGGCTGGTTCAGGTATGTTATGATGTCACTCCTACCGTCACACCAGGGCCCTGTTGCATAAAACTTACCATTGATGGTAACTTTGCCCCCAATAGCAACTTCTATGGAAACCTTGAATTTGATTGGCTGTCAAGCATTGTTACCATGGTAGTTACCATTGATGGCAGAGTTACCGTTAATGGTAAGTTTTATGCAACAGGGCCCAGATGTTCATAGAGGCCTATGAACAGGGGGGCATTTCATCAAAGGACTCGTCGGATATTTTATCCGACATGTTTGCTCTCGGCCAATAAGATGCAAGCATTTCAGTAGCTTATAACAGTTTGTCGGATAAAACGTCCGACAAGTCCTTTGATGAAATGCCCCCCTGTTGTCACTCAGTGTGATTGTGTGGCACATTGTTTAGTGTAATACAGTCAAACCTGCACAGAATGACCACTCAATGGAAACAAGAAAAGTGATCTTAATGATCCAAGTAGTCTTTATGTCCAGGTTGGTGGCCATTTTGGATTTTTTCTGAGGCACAACTGTACTTGACCTGCCATAGTGACCTTTGTATGCATGCATGTAAATAGATTCATGTGCTCTGATTTTTGTTTACTGTTTTGAGAATTTGAAAAGTTAATTAAACACATAATATGATTGAATATAAAAAGTAAACAAATTGTATGATAAACAAGGTTAAAAATGAAAAAAGTTTTTCCTTTTGTTAAAAAGTATTTGTATATATTTCATATATATTTCATTTTAGTACAGAGTATAGATTACAGATAATTTGCATATAGATTGGTAAAAGTTAGAGAGACATAATGTTATAAGGAAGTTGTGAATCTTTGAAAATTATGACTGCTATGATTGATTCCAGATCACTTACCTTCTTGTTGTGCAACTCCCGTCATTATTATTGTTCTTAAAGGGCATATACTGTACTGGGAAGGCAAAAAAGCCTTCAAAATGTAATTGTTAGCAATCTTCTTGCCAATGGTATTAAATTCATGTATTGTCTATTTTAGAAGCTTCCTGAAAGTTATTTGCCCTCACATGATCCACAAATGGAGTAATTAATGATTAATGATTAAATCCTTATAATGTTCGGGCCGAACATTTTGAGGATTTGTGATTTAATCACTCATTACTCCAATTGTACATCATTTGAGGGCAAATGACTTTCAGCAACCTTCTAAAATGGTCAATACATGAATTTAAGACCATTGGCAAGAAGATTGCTAACAATTACCTTTTGAAGGATTTTTTGCCTTCCCAGTAAAGTATATGCCCTTTAAAGTTAGAGAGACATAATGTTATAAGGAAGTTGCGAATCTTTGAAAATTATGACTGCTATGATTGATTCCAGATCACCTACCTTCTTGTTGTGCAACTCTTGTCGTTATTATTGTTCTTAAAGGGGAAGTTCACCCTGAAATTATTTTGGTTTCAATTAAAAGAGACAAATCAAAGAAACATATGAGTGAAGGTTTGACGAAAATCGGTCAGAGGAAAAGAAAGTTATTTGATATTCAAATTTTGATTTTGTGACGTCACGTGCGAGGTGCTCGCCCATATGTTGTGTACAAAATAAGTCGATAATTTTTTTTTTTTTGACAACGGAATGATTTTTTTTTGACAACGGAATGATTTTTTTTCGTACAGGTATGTGTGTAAAAACGTATTTATGGTAATGTATCAAATGCACAAGTAAAATGATGCATATCTTTGTGAGAAAATGCACATTTTCAAAAAAAATTGTACACAACATATGGGAGAGCACCTCGCATGTGACCTCACAAAATCAAAACTTTAAAATCAAATAACTTTCTTTTCCTTTGACCGATTTTCGTCAAAACTTCACTCACATGTTTCTTTCATTTGCCTCTTTTTATTGAAACCAAAATAATTTCAGGGTGAACTTCTCCTTTAATCCTCTCTGCAGTGCCTTTAACAATGTCTTCAGCAACACGGGGTACATCACTCTGGGCTTCCTCTACCTGCTGCTGGTCTGGAGGAGGGACCGGTATGAGAAGAAAAGGGCCCAGGCTGAGCAGTGCAACTCACAGGTGAGGGCCTTCCCCCCCCCCCCTATTTTTTTTTTTTTTTGAGGAGGGGGGGAGTGTGAGCATGTGTTTATCAGCTTGGAAAAGAATTGGGATGGGGATGATGGTGGTAGAGGAAGAAGGTGGTGGAAGAAGGTTGTCATGAGGGAGGAGGGATTGATAAGAGAAGAGGAGGGCCCAAGTTGGCCACCGATGGACCTGGTGGAGGTGGGGGATGATGGATGGTGGTGGTAGTGGTGGAAGGAGGGGGGAAGGGGGGGTGGTATTAGTGGTCATGAGGGAAGAACCCAGTAGAGAAGAGTAGGGCCCAGGCTGGGCACAAGAATGCATATGTATGGGCCCTTTTTTTTTCTTTCTTCCTTTGAGTTCAATGTGAGATCTTGTTTATCAGCGTGAGTGAGACTTGGGTGAATTGTGTGAAGTTGACGGAATTGTGTGAATGTTATACTTAATGTGTGAGAGTTATCAGCCCATTGGTAGTGTTGGTGATGGTGATTTTGATTGTGCTCATGATGGCGTATGGTAATACTCATTATGGGCATCAGGATGTGCAGGAGGGGGGGGGGGGGATTAGGGGTCATAAGGGTGGTGGGGGAGGGTGTTAGTGGTCATGGAAGAGGGGGTTAGCGTAGAGGAGAGAAGGGCCCAGGATGGCTGCTGGGAGGCACAGTTATGGGCTTGGGAGGGGTGGATGGTGGAATCATTGGTGTGTTGGTGGTGGTGGGGAAAGGTGTTCGTGGCCAGAGTGGTGATGGTGTTGTTGTTGTAAGTATTGAGGAAGGTGGTCTTGACAGTGGTAATTTTAATTGTGATACTTGTGCATATGTATGCTTATAGTGATGCTGTAGATGATTGCGTAGGTGATGGTAGCAGAAATGCAGGTAGTTATTCAAATAAACAAAGAAAGAAACTAAAAAAGTGCTATTGATCAATGAGCATGTACATCCTAATTTGAATAACCTCAAACTTTTACTTTCCCACAGGTCCTTGGTATACCCAAGCACTACGGCCTGCTGTATGCCCTTGGCTATGCCCTAATCATGGAGGGAATCATGAGTGGATCCTACCATGTCTGCCCGAACAGGGCCAACTACCAGTTTGGTGAGTATCAAACAGGGGGGCATTTATCACGAGAGAGGTTTACGGTACACCGTGTGTGAAGTCCTGGGAGGACTGAGATGAGAAAACATGGATAGAATTGAAGGTGAAATGGACAGGTGAGAAAGTGGAGATTTAAAAGTAGAGTATTTTTTTGAAATGAGTGTAGTCCTGAAAAGGACTGTAAACCAGAAAGCGTGAAGAGCTGATGAGTAGAGAGGTTGACTCGACGTTTCGGGCAGATTGACTGTCCGTCTTCAGGAGTGAGGGTTCGCTAGCTGAGTGGTGGTACTTAAGGCGTGCGTGATTGATCATACCACCATGCAAACCTTCAAACATCATCAGGGGGGCATTTCATCAACATTTTTCGTCTGACAAGTTGTCTTTCTCCGACAGTTACCATAGTAACAGTCAGAGGCTAGTGCCTCTCGGCCAATCAAAACAGAGGATTTCACTAACTATTTAGTCAGTGCTGACAACTGTCATGAAATGCCCTCTGGGATTCAACTGGTTCAGAGTATAAACTGGATTGAACATTTTGAAGCAAAATAACAACCTGTTTGAATCAGTTCAGAGGTCAACCTGTGTGAGTGCAGTGTAGGTTCAGAGTATCAATCTGTTTGAAATGGTTCGGCGTATCAACTGGTTTGGGCCGTTTCCAAATATCATTTGATTTGAACCAGGTCAGAGTGTAAAGTCAATTGAACTGGTTCAGATTCAAGTCAACACCAATGTCAGACCTGCCAACCAGTACGATTTAGTTGTATTTAGTACGATTTTTAGAAGTAAATACGACAGTATTATTTTCCTTTCAAAAATATGATATAAAAAAAAAAAATGTATTTTGTGTGTGTGTGCCATTTACAATGGCAAAATGCCCATTCTGTTTTGTAAAGTATCCTACCAGCATCTCACATTGGCAACTTGGGGATGTTCATTGGTTCATTGAACACATCAGTCATGACAAAATCATGCATATTCAGCCAATGCTCTGTAAAAAAAAAATGCTAGATGTAGGAACTGTAAGAGGCATTGATCCTGTTTTTTTTAATACAATTTTTGTCGGTAATTACACCTTTTTGGATTAAAGAATACAGTTTTTTAACTCCAGAGGTTCTTAGGTCTGGAATAAATGACATACTTGTATACATACTTTGTAAATTACTACAAAATAAAGCTCGCAATTCCTGAAATATTGTGTAGGAAAGTACACGACAGTTAAGGGTAGGATATTTTGTCTAAAAATAGGATTTTTATGGTAAAATCATAGGATTTCTGGTCAAGCGAGGTTGGCAGCTCTGCAATGTGTGTGGAGTAGATTGTCTTGTTCAACCAGACCAGAAATAATTCAAAGTTCAGGTGAAACTCAAGCTTAAAATAAAAAAACAACATAATGAACAAGTCATGAATTGTGAGACTAGAATGCCTTATATACTTTCCTTATATCTCTTCCTCCTTCCATGTATAGATACGTCGTATATGTACATGATAGCTTGTCTGGGGATGCTCAAGTTATACCAGCAGCGACATCCAGACATCAACGCCAACTCTCATGTCTCCTTTACCCTCTTTGCCATCATCATCTTTGTCGGGTTCCTTGGATTGGTAAGCATCTCTTCTCATGATAGTGCTTTGTATATTTGCTATATATTTACTGTTGGTGAATATGCAGATTTCCTTGCTTATTGATGCTCATGCTCCTCCTTCTTCCCCACCTTTTTCTCCTCCTCTCCTTCTTCTTCTCTCCTCCTTCTCCTCCTCTCATATTCCTCCTTCTCTTCCTCCTCCTCTTCCTCCTCCTTCTCCCCTTCTCCTTTTTTTCCTCCTCCTCCTCCTCCTCTCCTTCTTCTCTCCTCCTTCTCCTCCTTTTCCCCTCCTCCATTCATCCTCCTCCTTCTCCCCTCCTTCTCCTCTCCTCTTTTTTTTTCTCTTCCTTCTCCTCCTCCTCCACCTCCTCCTCCTCTTTCACCTCCTTTCACACAAAAATTACCAGCGTTACAGCATTGATTGTACAGAGACTTTTCAGTTTGCAATGCACCATCACATTTTCTTCCAATGTCCTACGGATCCCTCACATCTCCAATGTGTTTCTATGATTCATAGGCCAAGATTCATCTTGGAAAATTCCCTCAATATATATACTGCCCTCTCGTGTTCAATGTATACACATGCTCATGCAAGTTAAAGGGAAATCCCCCTTGTTCTGTGTGTGATGTTAGGCAGGGAAGTTCGGGAACCTGCCTAATAGCCTTAATGTGTGAGTTCCTAGATGCATGTAACAAACTGATCTTGACTCGTTGTACACAAGAAGAGGCATTAGGTAAGAGATTGTACAGTAGCTGCTGTCTCACATTTTCATCATACTGTGGTTGTGTTGAAGATGGCCGAGTCATTTTCATATGCAGTACAACACTACTCACATGCATGGTACATGCTAGACCAGATACAGGCCATTTTTTTTCTTCATATAATTCCCCTCCATCACGCACTGGCATTAAATACACTTGCCACACTGAATGCACTATTCCTGCTAATGGCGCTAATCCCAGTGAGATATAGGCCCGGTCGAATTGGGGGGTCAAGATTTACGTGCGTATGATCCGATCCGATTGATGGTCATGTCACGCTTGCTAGTGTTATGGCGTGAGCGTACGACGGTAAGTGAACATAAAACAGTCCAAGGATTGGAGTAGGTTCATGCAAACTTCAAAAGATCAACACTTATAGGCAGCCCATTTGTAGTGCACTGTAGCTTAAAGTAACAAAAGGCAGTGCAGAAGAGAAACAATCATCAAATGCTTTTATTCTTGTGGAGTGAGAATCATTCACAAAATTTGCATGTATTAAAACACCATCATGAAATGTGGATACGTCATTGAAGAATTAGACAAGAATAACACTAGGTCCATTAGTTTGACCTTGAACTGAATTGCACACAGTATTTAGTGATTGCTAATGATCACTACAATTAGATGGAGATAGAGGCAGATATATTGAGAGAGAGAGAAAGAGAGAGAGAGAGAGATAGAGAGAGAGAGAGAGAGAGAGAGAGAGAGAGAGAGAGTATACAGTGAACTAAAAAGATACTGTAGTGAGATTTATTTGCCATCAATTTTTGCAAATAATACTGCATGTGTCACTGAATGCATATTACATGAACCTGCAACAAAATAAATAGCTTGTTTTGTGAAGTAAATCTCTTCAGTGGAATGCATATTGTGCATATAATTGAAAGCTGTGAATGGCTCAAGGTAAAAAATGAAAAGAAGAAGATTGAAAAGATTAATGCAGAAGAAGAAGAATGAGAAGGAGGAGGAGAAGAAATTTAAAGGCATGAGAGTGGCATGAGGTGAGTGCAAAGATGGTTCAGTAATTGAATTCTATGCAATCCCCATTACTCTACCCTGTGACATACAGTGTACTGTGTGTACTTCAGAAAAAGAGGCCTGCAATACTTTTTTCCATCAGAGAGAGAGGTGACGAAAAGTACTTTACGACTTCAAGCAATTAACTAATTATTCCGAGTATGTGTTGTTCTTGGAAGATAAACCTATCACGCTGTGCTTCTGCAAGTGAACTCAGACTTGTTCATCTGAAGGCTCTTAAAGGGATAGTTTACCCTGAAATTATTTTGGTTGCAATAAAAGGAGACACATGAATGAGACATATTAGTGAAGGTTTGATGGAAGTCGGTCAAAGGAATAGAAAGTTATTTGATTTTAAAGTTGTGATTTTTAAAGTATTTTTCTTCACCTCTCTCTCGTGAAACCTTCACTAATTTGTATTCTTTCATGTATCTCCTTTTATTGAAAACAAAATAATTTCAGGGTGAACTATCCCTTTAAATATGTGAAAATATAGTGCACATGGCCTTTGCAACTGTTAGGCCTATCTTGCATTAGGTAGGAGGAAGGAGAATTATCAGGAGAAAGAAAGTCAAACAATTCAATGCCCTTTTAACCAGTACTCGCTATATTGCCTAACTAGGGAAGTGCACATGGCCTCTGTGATTAAAAGTTCTTTTTCAAACTAGGGCATATACTGTACTGGGAAGGCAAAAAAGCCTTCAAAATGTAATTGTTAGCAATCTTCTTGCCAATGGTCTTAAATTTATGTATTATCCATTTTAGATGCTTGCTGAAAGTTATTTACCCTCAAATGATCCATATTTGGAGTAATTGATGGTTAATGATTAAATCATCAAAATGTTCGGGCCGAACATTTTGAGGATTTGGGATTTAATCACTCATTATTCCAAATGTAGATCCTTTGAGGGCAAATAACTTTCAGCAAGCTTCTAAAATAGGGAATACATGAATTTAAGACCTTTGGCAAGAAGATTGCTAACAATTACATTTTGAAGGCTTTTTTGCCTTCCCAGTACAGTATATGCCCTTTAAGGAAAGGGAGCCATAAAGAGAAAAAAAGGTGAACTAACTATTCGAAACAAACGAAACATTCAGTACACCTGAGGAAATGACTTGGGATTGTCCCTAAGCAATGGATTTAATTTAAGCTCATACATGCATATGGCATGTGTGATTCTTTCATCCTAGGAGCTATAAGGAGAAAAAAGTTGAATGAATGCTAGAACTGACTATTCCATACACAGAACATTCAGTACACTTGACTTTGTATGACCTAGGGATTGTACACGAGCAATGGATTTGATTTAAGCTCAAACATTACTGCTATTAATTCTGAGGGGATTAAAGAGGATTAACGGCTACCTAATCCCCTCCCTTGACTTTGCGCTATTTGAGAGCGACTCAGCACCTGGCATGCCATCATAGTGTAGGAAGACATATTCTACTGACGAATCCTCCATACTGCGTAGATAGGGGAGAGTCATCTCATAATTCTATAACGCAGCGACATCCCAATTTTCTTTGCAGTCACGTCCTTTTAGGGGCGTCTTCATTAGCCCAATGTGGGCAAAATAGCGAGCTTGTTTTGATCGGGTTAGCTGGCCAGATCACGAAATAGCTAGCTATTTGCGTCTTCATTAGCCAGATCAGGCAAAATAGCGAGCTATTTGGTTGAGAAAATTTCCCAAGAAATCTTGGGCTAGATGGAGCTAGCTCGAGCTAGTTCGCGAAATAGCTCGAAGCCACGCGTTCATGGCCTATTCCCGTCGCACACTACGCATGTGCGAACATCGGGATAATTTATGCATCCCGAGTTTCGAGCTTACGTGTCCCGAGTTTTGAGCTAATGAAGACGCGATTGCAATTTCAGGCTAGTTCCCCGGATCAGCAAAATAGCTAGCTATTTCGTCTGATCGGGCTAATGAAGACACATTTTTTTTGGTCGTATGCACTAGTACACTAGACTAGAGGCAGAAATGACTGCAAACAAAATCTGAATGTAGCTGCATGTTGCATCATGGGACGATTTTCCCTTATGTGTGATACAGAGAATTCTGCACACAAATTGTTGCTCTCCGGAGACAAAATGAAGCAAATGACATTTAACCTTTTGTGTGCCGAATAAACAGTTGTGCTATGGAATTTGTGTGTATCACTGGTGAAAAAAAATCCACATGGTAAGGGACAAGTTATTAGTCAGTTATTTATGTTTTTAGAATGTCCAGAGATTTTCCCTAATGTACATGCAACAATGCGAAAAAGATATAGTAATCATAGTGTGAGACATTAATTTCTTGTGTGGTATTATTTTACATTTATCATTCATTACATGGGCCAGTCTACATGTGTGCCCTCTAATCCAAAATAGCGGATAACCTGTACATAAAGACCACCTGCTCATAGCAATTGCATTTTTGTAGTAGTAGCTCTGTACATTTAGCTGAACATTGAAACCAATGACAGACACATTTTGTTCATTTGCTCAAATTATTCCCCTTGTTACTTGTCTCCTTTTATCAATTTACAATAGGGAAAGCTGGGTTATTGATGACAATCAGTTCCTTTTCATATACAGTTGAGGCCAGAAGTTTACATTCACCCAGGAAATTCAAAGAAAATTTGACACTTGCCAAACATCATGAAATTTACTGTATCTTTTAAAATATTGGTGCTATCATGACGTATGTGATATCAAACAAATGAGTAAGTCATGCCCCTTGATCACATTGCTTTGTGATCAGAAGCTGAAAAATATTTAGGTGTAAATTTTCCCCCAAAATCTGCATATTTTAGACAAATTAAAATTAAAAACTTCACAAAAGCATATCATATTTGTGCTGGTCTCTTCTCAACACAAACATTTCAGATGACACTTTTTTGTTCAGTGGTGACATATCATGATAGAAAATGTAATATAAATCATAGATTTGACATTTACATGTATATATTTCTATGAAACAATGTTTGAAAATATAATACCAAACAATAGAATACAATTGGATTGAATATTCCTTATTTTTCTTCAAAGAAAATTCCACCTGAAATCTGATTTAATCCCAATGGCATTCTAATCATGTGAAAAAATACGCTCTTTCATTTGATACCAAATTTGTCATGGTAGTATTTATATTTCTGAACATTTAGTAAATTGTACGATGTTTGGCAAGCGAAATAATTTCACTGATTTCCATGGGTGTATGTAAACTTTTGGCCTCAACTGTAGATATAAATTACTCCTTACACACACAACTTGTAGGACTGGGTTTTGTGGGAGGGGGGAAACAGGGGGCGCCCGATGGGAACTACTTAGTTACAGGTGGACGGTGTGTTCATTATCTCCTCTTCCTGAACCCATGACCTCCTGCACTGTTTCAGGAACGATACTACATCGACGGTACCATCTAGTACAAACACTGATCAGCCAATATGCTCGCGCACAGATATTTTCTGCGGATGATGGGGTATATCAATGGCCAGCACCACGTGGATTTCTTCTTGTGTGATAGTGTTTTTTTCTTAAACCCTTCCTGTGTCAAATTAACTTCTTTTCTATTGGATGTGTGTACAATACTGGCAAAAAAAATCCACTCTTGGCACAGAAAGAGTTAATGATGTAGAAGGTCTGTCCTTTTATGGACTGAATTGATCTAGGGATGTTACAATTACAGCCCTGGTCACTGGATACACGTATGTGCACCATCTTCACTCACTGGGGGGTATCCATTGCTTGCTCAAAATCATTCCCATAATTATGTACAATCATTATCCATGACATGTATTGAGCAGATCAGAGGAAAAGAAAACAATTGAATGATCTACATCAATTTTTGTCTCGCCTGAACAAAGTTCAGTAGAGACCTACTAGTAATCACTTTTCCTGTTAGTCTGCATGTTGGTCTGTTAGTCTGTTGGTCTGTTACAAAAAAGTTCAAAGTTTTTCTTCAACTTGCTCTCATTTCTTTATTTCTGTATCAATTGTGATCACACTTGCTACAAATGATCCTTGGGTAATACCACATGTGTCTCTTCATGAGGCTGATAGGGGTCAAAGGTCATCTAGGGGTCAAAAGGTCAAATGATATGAGGCCATGTTCATAATTTTTTCTCAAAGTTTTTGTTTTACTTGCTTTCATTTCTTTATTTTTGCATCGATTGTGGTCACACTTGGTACAAATGATCCTTTGGTAATACCGCATGTGTCTCTTCATAAGGCTGATGGGGTCAAAGGTCATGTAGGGTTCAAAAGGTTTGGAAAAAATATTTTTAAAAAAACTTAGCACTGTTTATCGATTGCAAAATCAGGCGAGACTCGTGGTTCGTGAACCACCTTGTTTATTTTTTCTTCACTGACACAAGATCATTTTTACCTTCTATTGCTGGTATTGAAATTGAAAAATTGAAGAAACCTTCTCCTTCTTTCCCCAATTTCATCTCAGACATTTAGAGTTTGAATGCTGAAAACAGAAAGAAATAATTATACAACATATCATGTATTCAGCTTTAAATTTATAATTTCATCCCACCTTGTAATTATCAAAACATAATACAACCACTTGGTACTACTGAAAGTTTTTACAATGTTTAAATACCCTGTTGCCATGGAAACCTACAACAAACATGTCTGCCATGTGATAATGACTTGCACAAGTTGCTAAAGGTTTCCGTGTGAAAGCTGCTCAATGGCAGATTCAGAGAGAGCAATTTCATACAGTGAAAAATAATCTTGGATTAATGTTGCACACTTTCTTTTTACATGGACATCTCCACACACACAGCTGACTGAATTGAACATTTGATATGTATATGTGAATTTTAATTTATGATGCTTTATTTCAGCGTCTTTGTATCTCTTTGATTTATTTGTATGTTGATTGAAATACTCAACAGAACGTTATTCCACAAATGAGGAAGGTAAGTGTTTCTAGTGCTCCTACACTGTATGTGTCTGGTATGGGATTGGGCCTGGGTCGGGGTGCAGGTTAACCCCCCCCCCCCCCCCCTCGCCCCTCCCCCCTCCACTGTTCCATCTGGGTCTCTGGTACTTTGGGGCATGTTTGTGCTATTAATCCCTAGCCAAATGCATAGAGCCACCACAGATGACACGATTCTGCAGCCGTAAGGACCAATGCTGGAAATGCGACGTCAAATTCTTGCACAAGTCCAGAGACCAGGTCCTGTGATTCAGCCAATCGCGGAGATGTTTGAATGATGACATCAGGTCATCTGCGGTGGCCTTAAAATGCATGGGTTAATTATTCTGTCAAGCACACGCACAGAACAATGGCACATGTACAGGTACAAACTTGGCAGAGCTAGGGGCCTAAACCAAAATTAGGCCTACTTTGGTTCTATTTCACTTCCAATTGGGCTCTCGGGCCCGGTCTTATAAAGAGTTACAATTTATCTGTTTCAATGGCAAGTCCAATCCTATACAACACTGTATCTCTAATATCCAAAATTACAATTGATATTCATTCTACGTAGTCATAACTGCACATAATGTTCATCTATGTAACTGCCATACACCAGGACTAAGGCAATTATGCAGCACCACAATTCTCCATCCTGAAATCTTTGTATCTGCTCTATGTCATCGTAAAATGAGTAACAGCCAAAGGTATACTGTCGTGTTTGGGATCGGTGTCTGTTTGTAATGTTTTACGCAGCATCGAGAGGTACACGAATAACGAGCATCAGACTTGTAAATTTAGAGTTGAGTATGAGAGTATGCGTTTATTATGTACAAAGAACAGATCACATCGTCCAGATTCACAAAATACAAGTAGTGGAAAAATATCAGTCTTCGCTTGGTGATGGTCTGAACTCTTTTCTCTTCACGAAGCTTTTCTCCTCAGCTATAACCACGTGAGAAACAACATTTGGGGGTGTGGCCTAACTTTTTGGGGTAGCATTTACATGTAGAATATGGGAGAAGCTACATTAGGGGTGTGGCCTCTGCCTGGTGGCTTCACTAAGAGACAAAGAGAAAGTACTTGGAAGTGTTTGCATAGATGGAATGTGGGTCAAGTGTGGTTTGGCTGGGTGAGAGGATGTGTAGAAGACTTTAATGATGTGATCGGAGCGGGAGCGACAAAACAGCGATTGGTATAAATCAAATAGAGGATGGGGGAAAGGTGCAGATTTAAAGGTAGATGAACTGCTACATAACAATACGTTACCATTACTGTGTAGGTATAGCGTTAATGACCTTTAAAGTGCACACCCATCAGTATATAAACTAATCAATTATCTTTTTAAATGTACTTTAATGGATGCATGAGGAACTGCATGGGTGATGGGGAGGGCTGGACTATATAAACGTGACATAGAGGGCTTTGATGAAGGTGAACCAGGGTGTGGACGTGGGTATATGTGATTCCACAATTCTATCTATGTAAATGCCATACACTGTGATGAAGGCAAACATGCAGTGCTACAACTTTCTGTTCTGAGTTCTTTGTATCATCTCTACATTATGGTGAACAGCTCCTTGCTCTGCTGACCAGACAGTCAGGCTGCTTATCCAAGTAATCCTCCTTCTTCCCCTGCTTCTTTTCCTGCCTATTTTTTCTGTCAAAGTGATTCCATGACTAATGGGCCATTTTGAGACAATTTTTTGGTGTCTTCTTTACACAAGAAATGTTGATTTATGTAGGCCAATGAAGGCTATTTTGGGATACCAGTATTACATTTTATTGTCCTCTGCTTAGCCTATGACCACAATTTAGATCATGCATAGGAAAAAAGAAATGTAAAAGATGTATCCTAAAATTGCCTGACGCCGTTTCATGTGACCAGTGGCTCTTCGGCTACTGTTAGGGGCAAACCCAGCTATCATAATGGTAGTCTTGTAAAGGACTGTTATGTTATTTTTTTAAGAAGTAGCTCTTAATAGAGCTGCTTAGAGAATGAGTGAGAAAGAAAGGAAAGAAAATGGGGATGGAAAAGTTTCCCTGGGCTATACTTGATGTTGAATAACCCAGTCAGCATTATTCCTTATTATTATTACCTGTGAAGCAATTACTTTGTTTGGCTTTGAAACAAATGTAAATAATATCCTCACATTTTGAATACAATGTTATCACATCTCAAATCTCAGGCAAACTGCAATGTGAGAACTATACACACCCAAAAATACATCCATGATTATTGACTCACTATTAGTGTATCACATCACAGCAACAAAGGAATAGGGTTTTAGCAGGCCTAACTTTTTTTCCCTAGCCCTTTGTCTGATACCATGGCAACGTGAGCTTAAAGTTAAAGTGTGCGCTTCACCTCCATAGTCACATGTTGGTAAGATTTTTCCCCAAGTCTCGCTAGTTTCCTTATCCGCCAGATCTCCCCAGCTGATTAGGCCTTGCCTTCCCGCTGGGCTAAGTTTAGATCAAGTTTGAGTAGGCTGGATATTATCACCCTATTAATAGGCGCACACACACATGTTGTAACATCTGGTTCAATTTGGTTGCGATACAATGCCCATGTATGATATAGATTCAATCATTCATGAGCATTGTGGCAATTGCTGTTCTTTGTTATGTGCCTGTGCTATCACTCAGGGATTGAATACAATGGGCTCTTGTAGCGATGGCCAGGGGTGGCGTTCTGAAAGAAATTTACGTCCAAAACTGTCTGAGCTACGTCAATTATTACTCTGAAAAATGACAGTAATCTAGAACTGCGCCAATAGGACAATCTAAGGGTGCATGTATCATCTATTTTCTTGGGTAGGTTTAAGGTTTTCAAACGCCTTTCAGGAAATTTTATGAGATGATAAATCCAAAGGTGTTTTGATTATGGGGTTCTGAAAGCTTTTTTGAAATGCGCAAATTTGTGTGATTCAGAACACGTTTGAGCCAGAAATGCGTTTCTAGAAGCGAGATAAACGCAAAGCTGTTTTGAAACGACTTTCTTCTTCGATAAGCGCGTGCCACACCTCCTTCCTCAGTCAAATGGCGAAGTACAGCTGCGCAGTGACAAGGCCAGCTTTCGACTTGGCGATATGATTTGATAAATGCAACATTTTTTGAAACGCGTTTATAAAGGCCTTTGGAAACGTCTTTTGATAGTGGGTATTAAAAGGCGTTTCAAATTCTGGAAAGATGATGTACGCGGCCTTAGTTAAAGATTGTAATGCCCTTAAAGGCAGGGTGTCCATATTACAAGTCCAAAAAATAAAATTGTGTAAAAACCACCGAAAATGTTAGGAAATACTATATATCAGAACTTAATTCCATCCTAATAATAGAAGTAGAAACTGACTTCAGGCGAAATTATAGCAATCGCTCGATTTTGAGGAAGTTTGGGGTTGGTTTAGTCATCTGAAACATATAGGCTAGAGAGCTGAGACCACTTTGCATTTAGCTGCGCACTTTAGTCTTCTGTACGGACAGGTTGCAACGGGTTAAGCAAAAACTTCAAATTCCTTATAGGGCACAATTGAGTCACACTCCTTTGGGTAAGGTACTGTAGTTCCATGGCAAATGCTGATATCCTTACTCGCTAGACCATGGTTTCAAAATCCTCAAAACCTAAACTTGAGCAATGGGTTAAGATATATTCCTCCTCATGGATTCAACGTACTGTATCATTCGAAGCTTCCTTAGGGCAATAAGTTCTTATGTGCTGTGTTAGCCAATTGGCACAGCCCTTGGCTAGCTTCCTTCCACAGATCTCCTAAAAAACAAAAACTTACAGCAATGGATGGGACTTACTTATACTTATTATGTCAGTCCTGCAACCCTCGGTAAGGGTTCATATGGGCACGAAGTAATGTATACAAATGACGATCTACAGCTCTTTTCAGCAGGGTGGTCCCCAGTGTAGAAAACAAGTGGTGCAAACACCACGCGTTAGGTCCAGAAAGTGATTGTAAGCCACGTATTAACTCTCTCATTACCATTCGCATGAACTAGTATAGTAAGCCAATAGGGTTCTTAGGGCCTGGCAATGTAAGGCTTGATTTACTGCACCAGCTGTTAAAAAACAGCATCAGGCATATTATTCTGATCATTTTTGCTTTCTTTGAGCCAGGCCATTCCATACAGGTTTAGTTTGTGCTCCATGCTTCCAGCTCAGATATCTGACAAAAAGTGACATCCTGCCCTTTTGAGCAGCATGTAAGAGATTTTCTGGTGACCATCATGCTTTTCAGAGCTAACCCCTCCGAAAGAATACCTGGGGCCATATTCATGAAAGCTTACTAGGCCTAGTTAGTTGCTAAAGTTCATTCATGTACATGCATTTTAGTAGCAAACTAGGCTAGTAAGAATTCATGAATATGGCCCCTGTACTCTGACTCACTCTCTTACAGTACTCTCACTTTCTCTTTTCCTCTGTGAGCAGCTCTTCTCTGAGCTATTCCGAAAGGAATGAGTTAAAAGCTAGCCCTTTTCAGACCCCACCTTTCTGAAAGAATGCTTGCTCTACTTTTACCCTCTCTACTCTATCCGTTTTCCATTTCTTTAAGAACATTGATGGTAGAAAAATGAGTGAAATACTGCTATTCAAAATAAGGCAAGGATTGTGGATCTGGAATTAAGTTCATTGACATCTGGTGTCCCAGACCAAGCAGTTATATGCAGATTAAAGTAATTGATTATCTTTGATAATCAAATTACAAACAAATTACACTGTGGAAGGAAAAATCAAGTTTTGGAAGTGAAATTTTGCTAATTGGATAAAACAACAAAATGGTGCAATGAGGTTGAGAATTAGATTGAATAAAGCCCCATTTTGCAGGCGTTTGCAGTTATATGCAAATAAGAGCAATCTGTCATCCTTCATAATTTAATTACAGCAAATTAGAGATGAGGAATCTCAGTTGAATCTCAGTCACGATTTAGGGAAGTGTGTTCTAATCAGTAGAAAAACTTCCCTAATCTCCCAGTGCCAGTATTGTAGAAACCAGCATGACCCGCGGAAAATTCTGTGGGCATTTTAATATGAGGCATTTCAGAAACACTATGAAAACAACATGGTCTTTTGTTACACAGACAAAACATAAAAGGAGCCCTTTGAAATTTTGTCCAGAACAAAAGATACTGACATGTAAATAACAGACCTTCATCAAGATTCTCCTGAGATAGATCCTTTCGTCTAACCCTCAAAAGTTTCTAGTTTTTGCAAGTCACTTTATGGAGCTACTGTTATAGAAGTCTCTAAACCCATCAATGGATTCATTTACGTTCAGAAATGCAAGAAGCTGTTTTGAAACAAAAGCAGGATGAGTTTTACAGAAATGCCTGGTTCTTGTCTCTAATATGTTGTCGCTTATAAGACTTAGCAACGAACGGTTGTTGGATATGTGTGAGGGTAGCGTGTTGATCATAACTCTGGCCATGACATGTGGCATTAAGCATGATGTACGTCAAGCACTGGTCTGCCTGATGAGCAGTTTTGAGAGAATTTCCTTTATAATTGTGAAATGCTTTGTGCCATCAAAGAAAAGGTCTCAATGTCTCAATATCTAAATGTCCGATACAAGCTGATCATTTTACAAAGAACCCAGTAGTGAGTATAGCGTGCTCCATCCTGCAAATGAACGAAAAACAAATCAGACAAAAATCTTGGAACCAGACAGGATTTGAACCTGCAGTCTACTGCTTACTGGGCAGCGACTTAACCACGCAAGCTATTTCTAGTTCACGGGTCAAGACACGACAACATGGAAACAGGATGCAGGATGGAGCACGCTATTCTTACTACTGGGTGTATGCCTAAAATTTCTTTGTAAATTGAAATTACCCCAGAAAGCCCTTTCACTAAGCTGATCATTGTTGAGCACTTGAGTATCTCTAAGAGGGAGCATACACTGGTCATTTGTGTGTGTAAGCACTCATAGTCCCAGACCAGATGGTTCTCTTCTTCACAATAGCTCTTACTTATTGCTGACTCATGTGTCAAGCCACAAGAGGTATTGGTAGCAATATATATATATATATATAGCCTGTGTAACCCCATTCATATACACCACCAATCCGTAAAATAAGTGTGGCAACTATGCCAAAGCCTTACTGATGGAGAAATGCTTAATATGAATAGGAGTCACTCAATTAATGCGATATTTGCTTCCTGCTTTACAGCTATTTTGCTGCTATTTAGTGGATCAAGACCCAGGAAAAATACTGGAAGATAGTGGTATAAACAAATATTATAAGTTGCGTCCACAAAATAGCTGTAAATGTCGTGGCTTCTAGGATGCGACTCGCGAATCCCAATGCTCATATTGCTTTAATAAGCATTATTATGAAAGTTCATCTGTATTGGTTATTCACGTGATATCTATTTTAAACTTTTGGTCACAATATGGCTCACATCGTTGACCAAGGCTGTACTGTAGTTAACAGCCAAAAATTACGGAGGTAGATATGTTTTATTGTGACTTAAATTTTAAGATAGGTTTACTGTACATCATCACATGTTTGCTCTACCCAGGGACATGGAGGCAAGTCCACTGTAACCAAAATTCCGCTATATTTTGGCTCTTCCCGCATATGTGAACGGCGTTGTAAGAAGCTCGCTGAAAACTTGCTTCCACCATACATTGGTAAAATGAGCAGGCCTTATACTCAAAAATTCTGAGAAGACCTCCGTGTGGGGAGCGAGGAATAGTTGAGGTTTGTTTTAGTGGGTTTTGTGGAGCAGCACCGGCAGCTTAAACTGGAAGAATGTTCTAAATTGAGAGCATTGGGTGAGTTGTTGCTTCACGGCCTTGGCATTGCTTGATCACTCACTTCCCGTGGAGGTTGTTGTGATAGTACATTGCCATGGCGATTGGTTGTGTGTATACCTTCATCTTTTAAGTTGAGGTTCAAGAGATATCTAGGCTGGGGACAGATATGAGGTATTCTGTGATCTCATTCCAATGTACATGTACAGGTACGCCATTTGGGGTACTGTCTTAAGGAGATAAAATTAGCTGTCCTTTAGGTTCATAGGTTTACGATTACCCCCCCTCCCCCCCCCCCCCCCCCCCCCAATGTGGCAACTGTCAGGACTGCAAATCCTCAAACTTTGATACACACTTTCCTCCCTCTCTCTCTCTCCCTCTCTCTCTTTTTGTTTCTTTCTTTCTGTCTATCTAACTTCCTGTCTCTCTCTTTCTTCATTCTGTTTACTTTGTCCCTCTTTCTTCCCCTCTCTTTCTCCCTCCCCCCCCCTCTCTCTCTCTCTCTCTCTCCCTCCCTCTTTCTCTCTCTCTCTTTCTCTCTTTCTGTTTCTTTCTATCTAACTTCCTGTCTCTCTTTTCCTCATTCTGTTTACTCTGTCCTTCTTTCTTCCCCTCTCCTTCTCCTTCTCTCCCCCTCTCTCTCTCCTCTCTCTCTCTCTCTCTCTCTCTCTCTCTCTCTCTCTCTCTCTCTCTCTCTCCATCTAACTCCCTGCCTCTCCTGTTCCTCATTTTGTTCACTATGTCCCTCTTTTTTTCTTTCTCTCTCTCTCCCTGTCTGTCTGTCTGTCTGTCTCTTACTTCCTGTCCATCTATCTCCCTGCCTCTCTCGTTCCTTGTTCTGTCTAATTCTGTTCCTCCTCCTCTGTCTGTCTCTCTCTCTAGATCTATATTTTGCACCCTTTCAGAATACTAACATTATACACCCATACATCCACACATACACCCACAGCAGATTCACGAGCACCACATACACACATTCATGTTACCACAAGCTATATGCTAATTTAGAACAACAACCATCCCCACCTCCATCCCTAACATGACTTGGATATGTACCCTATTCCAGGTACTGCTTTTGGAAACATTCCAGGTGATTTCAGGATTTCTACAAGACAAAACAAAGATATAAGTTCTTAGAAAAGGGGTCGCTAGAATGCTAGTACACTCAAAATATCATAACAAATTGATCAACAACTTACATAAAGGGTGATGATTGCTGATTGTCCGTCATGCATGTACGATGACAGTTCAGATCATGATAAGTTGACAAATTTTGGGGGCGTGAATACATCCCGAGAGACACCATTTTTTTTCAAAGCCGCAAAATTGAAATTTGATGCAGCGTGCCAAGAAGAACGGCAAACTTTGAGGTTTGAGAGATCGGCATCGGTGCAAGGCGGTACCCCTAGCAGGTGATGAGCAATGTGATAATCAACTGTCATCGTTGTGGGCTAAACTGCAAATGCAAGTCATCTTTCACCTTCAGAAATGATTTCATAACCACATATGTACTTTTATGGTGTTTGGTAATTCGTAAATAACTATTTTTTACTGATTTACCACCACCTGCCTAAAGAGAAAAAAATTGTGGTTTCCACCAAAAAATGTTTCTCATGAAAACATTTTTGAAAGTAACCTGTAGTAAAGACTACCTGCTCATGAATAGCACAATTCTTGTTTCACTTCAACAGTCTTTTTACACAGGTTTTTACCATATTGTCTGTACTTGTACATGTATGTGTTCTTCTATGTGAAATTAAATACCTGCGAGGTGCAATGTTGTTATATCCGTATGATGATAAAGGGACAGGTGATTAGCTTAGAGATGAAGGATTGATGGTATCCAGTAATTATGTGTACAAAAGTAGGAAGAATTGAGCACGCAATGCAGACAGGGGTGAGATTTTATTGAATTTCTGCAAAAAATTTATTTCAATCTTAGATGACCAGAAAAAACCTTTCAGACTCTATGTACAACAAATTACAAGGCATAAACTGAAATTTACAGCACAACTTTGCTACGCTTCAAAAGATATGGGCACATGCATAGCATGAAGTCTTCCATTGCAAGCAATTAGAACTTAATACAGAGGAGCCAGGCATTGAGTACCAGTGTGATTCCAGGGCTCATAGGTTTTTTCAAAAACTTTTTTTGTAGCCTCAAATACACTTTCAAACAATGTGAATACTCATCTTTACAGTTAACCTGGGGGGTGTTTCACCAAGCTGTTTGTAAGTTACGAACGACTTTACGAACGACTGGTGATCCCTTCTTGTGCTAAATGCGATATCACGCTTTGTTCATTGAGAATCTGATTTAGCACAAGAAGGGATCACCAGTCGCTCGTAAAGTCGTTTGTAACTTGCGAACCGCTTGGTGAAACACCCCTCTGTTCTTTACAGAGCCTACAGATTTGCGGGCTGGCTTTTTTCCTCTCAGATACTGAGCAGCTTGACTCCTGCATAATCTGTAGTTTGGACAATAGACAACAGGCTATGAATAAACTTCACATCCTTTTTAGGGTGCAATTCTCCCTATCGCATATAGTTCTCCGAATCTGAACGTGTGTGGCGCTCTAATTTTTTTACCTTTAATTCTTGGGATATGAACTTCCGGTCCACGAACATTCGGCAATCCCGTATACAATAAGGGACCAGGGTATCCAACTAATTTTATGAATATTAACCCTAAACCTAACCCTGACCTTAACACTAACCCTAAACCTTATTCTAAACCTAACCCTGACCCTAACCACAACCCTACACAAAATTTTCACTGCTTAATTCATAAAAAAAAGTGATTTCTTGGTCACTTTCTACCGACAACCAGCTCTTACCGGTAGTGTACGTCCCAAGAGCAATCGATCAGATATCGGTATCGTGACGTGATATCGCTTGATATCGGCTATATGCGATAGGGAGAATTAAACCACATCTCTTTTGGGTACCGCATGCAGCTCCAAGGAAAATGTTGACATCCTAACTGGACCACAGTTCAAGAAGTCAAAGAAATCTATCAGGGTGCATTGGGTTAACATTGGTATTGAAGTCTTTGTTCAAGCTTTATCAAGTTAATAGCAAGAACAAAGCTGCCCAAATCTGACAAAAGGAAGCAACTAACAAAAGAGACTTTCTTGTACATGAGCAAAGTGTGTCTGTCACTTGCATTGCCATCAGTGCAACACCACATCATATTAGATTGATTATCTTGCAGCAAGATGAATATTTCTTGTCCAGAGTTTGGCCATATGTAGGGAATGCTGGGTGCAATCTGAGAATGCCAATAACCTAGATTTGAGTGATTTGTCACTTGCTTCCTTTTGTCAGAGTAGGGCAGAAAGGGTCTTGTATGATATGCATTTGCAACGATTTCCCCCTGCTATCCAGCTTTTGATCTTCACTGAATAAACAAAGCTTCAAACCTTCTCGGCCTGACCTGATTTTTACGCCCACATTTTATCGCTAACAAGGGAGTCTTTCCGGTAACTTCTGAGATATTTACACTTTATACAAAAGAAACATTTAACCACCTTCTGAATATACATGGCATGGGGTTATTTTTTACATCATGTACAACATCATTTATAATCTGCGATTGCTGATACTTCAATACAACTCAGAAGTTTGGCATTTAGTAAATAACTTATATATAAGGTATCCTCAAATGTGAATCACTGTAAAACAATTATAGTTAATGTTTTAATATGATATTGTGACATCACACATACTGCTGTATGATTAACGATGATGAAAGCTTTTTAGTACGTGCTTGAGTTTAAAGCAATTGACATCAAAACAACTGATCAAAAATTCATTCTTGAAACTCTTTAAGTGCAATGTGCATTTTTTCACCAGTAAATCTCATCGAGCAGCTTGTTATCTTGCACATGAAAGGTTAATAAAAGGAGATTGAAACTGATCGGTGTAGTCACATAGAATCAGCTTTATTCATGTTTGCAAGCAGAGTTAACTCCTTACGCGCCGTCTGCATTTTTACACAAGATATACACACAGTCCCATGTTGGAGTGCTTGATCTTGCACTCATAGGTTTAAACATGAACAGCTCCCTCAAGAGTTTGTTGAAGTTCAAAGGTACGTTATACATCATAATAGGTACTGAAGAGAATACTGTTCTTTGCTGCCGAAAAGCACGTCCACACAAAAGCGGTTTTCTGCCAACACTTGAACGTGTATATTAACCATCTAAGTACCAAGCGATCATAGTCCCATGTTAGTTACTACACAGTTTGTTACCAATGGGACTAAGAGGGTAAATCCCCATTGATCAATTCACATGGGAGGTATATTCCCGGTTAGGTGATAGACCATCTTAGCATTCCTACATCCTTACATGTCCAGGTTCTACCCCTCGTTCATTACAGGGAGACACACTCATATTCCCGGTTAGGTGATGGACCATCTTAGCTTTCATACATCCTTACATGTCCAGATTCTATCCCTCGTTCATTACAGGGAGACACACTCGTCATATTACAGGCAGAGAGGAACAGCCTGCAGTGTTTAACCCTCTCAGTGCCAAACATTCATAGTCCCATGTTGCTCACAACACAATTAACTGTCTATCGGACTGGTAGGGGTAAAATCGCTTTTGTGTGAACGTAGCATTAGGCCTCAATCCAGGGTGAAGTTCATATATAGCTGTCCATTGCTGTCACATGCCTGTCATGCTTCTGGTAGGAACCGCATCTTGGCCATGTTGAACTCGCTGGTCGGGTCCTTGTCCCTGCCTTTTAGTCTGCACATATGGGTGCCGATGTGGCGAGGGATTGCCCGTATGACGCTGGAAGGAGGGTGCGTGGTTGTCTTTTGCGCTGTGGAGAAAGTGCTGTGTCGCCCTCTGCCGTACGCATACTCAGTGCACTCGGAGCTGGAGATGGAGTAGGAGCGTGCGTAGTAGCTCGCTTGGGTGGCTAGGTCGTTCGGTTTCCTCGCCGCCGTCTTGATCGCTTCCATGGCGATGTCGTGCTCCGGGACGGTTGGAGGGATGTCGATACTGATATCGTCTTTGAGGAGATTCATGGAGGCGCTGTTTGCGTTGTTCGCGTGGACGCACCGCTTCGCGACGTGGGCGGCCGTGATGTCGGGTTTACGCACATGTTGCAGAGGTTTCACCGTCTTCGGGACCAGCGCCTGCGATCGGGGGCTCGGCGTGACACGGTTATTCGGGGAATTGATTTTGGGTAGCGCCCGCTCCTTAACAGGAGGCCCGGGCTTGCTGTATTCGTGCTCTTTCTTCTGTGGAGGGGGGTTTCCGCCTGCAGGGGGGCCCGATGATTTCCGGCCGGTGAGCGGGGCCTTAGGATTGCCGTGGATCTCGCATGTCTGCTGGTGTCGTACGCGGCGCACCGTGGCAGCAGCGCCGATCACAGCTCGCCGCGTATGCAGGCATTTCCTCTGGCAGCACAGCGCTAACAGCATGATGAGGATCAGCGCGACGACCACGCCCCCAAGGATGATGGCTACCATGGTAACGGGCAGGCCGGTCTCGTTGAGGGAGAGGGGGCGGGTGCGGACCTCGACGCATTGGTCCCGGAGCACGGCGTTGGTTTGAGTCATGTTAACCAGGATGGTGCTCACACACACTGTATACTGAGAATCTGGCTCCAGGTCCTACCAAGAAATAAGAGAAATGAAAACACAATAGATTAACTCTCAAATTGCAGATGACACAAAGTTGTGTGGTAACCCAATGTGATTTTCCAAGGCCCAGCATTGTAAGGGTTAAATGCTCAAGTTATATTACATGTGTGTACTATATATATTTTCAAGTTGCCTTTAACTACCTTACTATACATAGATCACAATAATTTTGTATTGAACCTGTGAAATAAAGATTACGATGTGATGATCTTAGATACTGAATTGAGTCCATTCAGCTTTCATCATTATTTGAAAATTACAGTATTGAAACGCATGATTACCCAAATAAGGAATACTGGAACTTAAATGTACATTTAAAATGTACATCATATTGAACTGAATTTAATTTTATCTGTTATCAACAACACAAGTATGAATGTATGTATGTTAACAACATCTTTTATCTATGTAGAATGCAGTTCCTGTACATGTACTTGGTTGGTACATGTATCTATGGATCATGCCTTTCTTATTTTTATCTGATCGAAAGGGAAGGAAACTTGACAGGCAAGAAGACAGAGGGCCTTGCGTGTGAGAGTCAAAAGGAGAGCAGAAAGGGGAACATGTGGTAGGGGCTGGAAGGGAAATGATTAGAGAGGGAGAGGGAGAAGAAAGAAATGGAGAGATTGTCATGTAACGTTGTGGGAGAGGAAGAGGGAAAGAGAGAGAGGGGGTGGGGGGGGGGAAGAGGCAGAGAGAGAGGGGAGGAGGAGGGGGAGAGAGTGTGTGTGAGAGAGAGAAAGAGAGAGAGGGGGGGGGGGAGAGAAAGGGAGAGAGTGAGGGGAGGGGGCGGTTGGGGAGAGATAGGGGAAAGAGAACAGGAGCAGGGTTGAGGGTGCAAGGGAGAGTTACAGAGTTATAGGGGTGAAGGATTGCAAGCAGAGAGAGAGAGAGAGAGAGACAGGGATAGAAAGAGAGAGGGGGGACAGAGAGAAAATGAGAGATTTAAAGAAAGACAGGTATACAAAGAGAGGAAGGAGAGAGGGGAAAGGGGGGGGGGGCATAGGGAAGGGGGTGGATGGAGATGGACTACGGAAGGGGTGTGATTGGGTGGAATGGAAGGAGAAAACTGAGGAGAGGGAAGAGAAATTGAGAAGGAGAGAGGGAGAGATAGAGAAAGAAAACAAGAGAGAAAGAGAGAAGGGGAAGAGAAGGAGAAAACTGAGGAGAAAATGGGAAGGAGGGAGAGATAGAGAGTAAAAACAGGAGAGAAAGAGAGAGGGGGAAGGGAAGGAGAAAACAGAACAGAGGGAAGAGAAATTGGGAAGGAGAAAGAGAGAGATAGAAAGTGAAAATGGGAGAGAGAGGGGGGCGGGGAGGGGAGAGAGATTGAGATGGGAGGGAGATTTAGAGAGAGCATAGAGAAAGATATAAAGAGAGGGGGTGGGAGGGGGTAAAGGGAGGGGGTAAAAGGAGGGGGGGGGGGGAGAGTGGTGAATTTAGAGAAGTGGTGGGAAGGGAAATGGATGTGGGGGTCACGGAGAGAAAACGAGTACTGCAGGAAGGGCAAGGGGGAGGAGAGGAAAGGGGTTGAGTGTGACATGAAGGAAACACAGGATATGCTCATAAAACTAGGAAAGTACAATTAATTACAAGCAGTGTATAGAATGCACTGCAGGGGTAGTGAGGTGGAGAGAATGAGGGAGGGGTGGGGTGGAGGGTAAGAGAAAAACTCTTGCTGTTGAAAGAGACCACAAAATACAAGATTAGGTAAATGTATCAATATAAAAGAAATGGGCTTGATGGATATGTTTGAAAACTACCCTTAAGAAGACCATATTCTAGCTTGAGCTAATAACAGGAACTTTCTTACACAGTATACAAGTATGATTATTGATTTCTTGAAGTACCTATATAAATACAATGCAACTCGAGACGATATGAAGTTAAGAGTGAATCATGATTTTGTTTATAGCAGGGGTACATTTGGGTATTAGATCATCGGAAGGTTAGTCCCGTGGGGGGAATAAAACAAGACTTGCACGTCATTTTGGGTAAAAATCATCCAGTGAGGGTCCCAAATTTGTGCTATCGTCTTGTTCCTGAGCAACATCCCTTGCTTGCCATTTGAGAACTAAAATTGAAAATTGGCACGTTCTGTTGCCATGGTAATTTGGGGAGCTAGTCCACCACTTGGGGAATCCAACCCTCTAGTCTGTCTGGGTCTTTTAAAGGACTTTTCAGCTTCCTGGCCAATCACTGTGTTCTTCTTATGATTTGTTTATACTTGTATGTTTTTCATATCACTATGTTTATGTATCATTTACCCATGCACATAATGATAATGTGTGCCAAAATGTTATAATGCTTTTTAGTTTACAGAGATTTGGAAATGCATGCTGTTCATATTTGATCTTTTCCATTATATGGTCTGGCATATAATATGCCCCGGAGAGAGAAAAACTAACCTTTGCATGACTGATAAGGTGCTACTCTATGGAAATCGTGTGTCCGTTTTTTTTTTTTTAACTGTGCCTGCATATATGTATATGCGGGCTGGCTTTTTTCTACTCAGATACTCAGCAACACGACTCCCATACAATTTGCGGTGCAAAACAATAGACAACAGGATAGGAACAAACTTCAAAATAGCTCATAGGACACAATTAAGCCATACCCGTTTGGTTTATACTGCAGTTCCATGGCAAATTTGACATTTTAACTGAACAAAGTTTAGCCACAAGCCTTTGGTTACTGCAGTCCTTTGGCAAATTTTTGACATCCTAACTGGAACGAGGCTCACAAAGCTAGAAAATGTAATATCAAGGAACGGGTTAAACATGACAAAAATGATATGTGGCACATTTAGAGTTGACTAACAGAAAATCAAGCAAGGTTGACCTATGTTTGGATGAAGCTATCAAAGCCATTTAATAATGACACATTAATAGCCGTCTCACAGACAGAAGGAATAAGCACAGACAGGCTGGACTACATTACACCTGCTCATGTTAATCCCATTTAAGCCCATGATGTTAACTGGCAGGAAGACATGTTTCTAGGGCTTAGTAGGGGGCTACTCTTACACCATGGATTAGCACCTTAGGTATGAAACAGCTTGTTGTGCACTCGTGTGAAGGGATCTCTATTACCTTTTTGACACCAGCAAATATGTGTCCTTAGCTCTGTGCTGTAGGTGGGGATAAGGGGGGGGGGGGGGGGGCTCATAGACCCCCTTAGTAGCAGAGCCAGTCTTGAACTATAGTATGGGGCTAAGAATGCCAGTGTAAAAAGCCTCAACAAAAGAGTTTAGGGTTAAGAAGAGCATGGGGCTAAGAAAATCCAATGTAAAAAAAGTATATGTATCAAAATTTTGTGTTTTTGTACAAACTAGTTAACTATTTGTGTGCCATATTTAATGTTCTTTTATGAAATTTGTGTATTACTTATGGTGACATAATACACAAACGGCATGTGATAGGTGGATTTTGATTTAATACACAAAAACTACATTGACGCTTTGTTTGCCACACTCAAAACCCATAGAGGTGTTTCACCCTTGAGTGCAATATCCTTAAAAAGTTGTCCTAGGTATGTCCCAACGTCACAAGGTGTGGAGAAGGCAAAACATCAGGGACTCATTAAGAAACTCACAGGATGATAAAAGAAGTTCCTTGCTCTTACCAAACAAAAAAGGATTGATGGAAAGTGAGAGAAAATTAGAAATTCTCTAGGGAAAGTAGTGAAAGCAACATTTTTAGCACAATTGCCAGCTTAAGGAAGGTGAAGTGCTTCTCCAAGTCCGCAGGAGCTGCTTCCATGTCCGTGGTAACGGCCCCATGGGTTTTATCATGTGAATGTTCCCATGCACCCGTAAATATAGGGAGGGGTTTTTACGAGGGAATTTAATTGGATGATTGATAATCATAACGCACCAGTCATTATGAGAGAGAAAATTGGTGAAAAGGATCAGTAGTACTTCTTGTGTGGTATGGAGTGAAGAGTGAAGATGGAATTAAAGGATACCACCGGACAAAAATTTAACACTCTTGTATCAAAGATATTTCTCAATTGAACATACAAAACAAGTTTGAGATCGTGAATTTATTTCTACATTGTTAGGGAATCAAGATATCACATTTCAATAGTTTTGTCTGGTAACGATTCTACCTCATGATTTAAACGATTGCAGCCAGCAAAGCCCTAGATATCACGCGAGCTGCATGTGTGCACATTATAGCATGAAAGCGATACTAACTATCGTTTCTGCCGGCGATAGATCGCCAAAACCTACGTGAATTGATCTAGTGGATGTGCAAAACAGAAAGAAGCGCGGAACATCACGATAGACGATGTTCCGTGCAATGTATTTATTTTTTTAGTTAATTGCATTTTTCTCTAATCACAGATCAGACATCACAACAAGATGATTGATATTCAATTCTAGTACCAAAACTACGAAGCATTGGTTATGTAATACCCAGAGTTCCCCTTTAAAGTGTCAATTATATTTAACTTCCACTTTCACAAACACGTAATGCCTGCCCATGAGTGCAGTAACCCTCTGAGATAGTGATGTGATGTCATTGAATTTGTGTGGGTGTTATGACACATACTATCAGATTTCGAGGTCTCAAAGGAGACATATAAAGTGCTAGATGAAAATAGGTACAGGGTTTGAAATCAATTACTTGAAAAAATATTGACATAAGAAGAAGCTCATCGTACAGAATATCAGGAAGAATGACATTGTAATGAAATAGATGATTTGGAAAAGCGAAAAAGGGAAAGGGGAAGGATAGTAACTAAAACATGGAGAAGCTTTAAAAAACTTTAAAGACAAAACAAAAGGTAAAGGAAATCAGAAATGTCATCAATATGTGGGCAAGAATGGAAAGGAAAACCTCAAAATAGTCATTGTAAATCACTTAAATGATAGGATAAGAAGACAGAGAGTTGAAAGCAAGGGAAACAAAACTTTATTTGAATAATGCTAATTATGATATATGAATATTTATGCGCCTATATATATCTGTAGTATTTTTCTTCCTTTTATATAGAAATTGTTGGAAAAATATAATCTGATGACCATCCAATTGACGATAGATTGTACAGAGAAAAGTTGAATCGTAATGAGAGGTAAAGCGACCGTCCATACTGAAACTTAGTTGGTTTCAATAAAAGCAGAAACATGAAAGCATCATATTAGTGAAGGTTTCATGAAAATCTGTCCAAGGATAAGAAAGTTATGATTGTTTTAAGTTGCTAATTTTTGATGGCATGTGTAAGGTGCCCTCCCATATGTTGTGTACTGTATGTTTCTCTTTTTTTTTGATGAAGGAATATTTTTTTTATGTATGTAAAAACTTGTTTTTCATGATATATCAAGTGCACAGGTAAAATGATGTGATCCTTTCGAGAAAATGTACACAACATTATGGGATAGTACCTCGCACGTGACCTCACAAAATAAAAACTTTAAAAGCCCATAACTTTCTTATTCTTTGATGGATTTTCATCAAACCTCTACTTATACGTTTCTTTTGTGTTTCTGCTTTTATTGAAACCAACTTGATTTCAGGGTGAACTATCCCTTTAACCATTACTCTGCGTGACGAAGGGGTACTTTGTGGGATTTATGTGTATCAATCGTGATTCACAAGTGGTAAGCTATTAAAGGGTTAAAGTCCTCGAGCGTTAGTATTGATGGGAGTAGAAGTCCGTACAGGTTTTGCAGAAGGCTCGTTGGCCTTTACACATTGTTCTTGAGTGTGACATGATCGTTGGACTGGAAACCTAAAAGATCGGACTCCACAAAGTTGACTGAAGCTACATGAAGGTTCTGTCAGATGGCCATGCTGCAATGCTCACAAATACATGCACATACAGTAGAGCCTGAGATCAATGTCACAGCTGATTGCAATCAAATGCATTCATCTCCATACATTGACTGCAGTCTGATTGCAATAGATTGCAATCAGCTGTGACATTGATCTCAGGCCCAACTGTACCACTCATTTCATTTTTGTGTACATATTTACTGATATCACACATGCTCGAGATCGCGGCTATTGAATTTTTATTGATCTTGACGGTGGGGCTCATAAGACCGCCGGCAAATGCAGCGCCCTCTCTATAAAAGCGATTTTGCGCCATGAGAGCGCAGCTGTGTGGGCCTTTAATGAAAAAATGATAGAAGAGCGCCCCCTTGGTCATGATCTTTTTCATGGAAGTACCAATTATGCTTTCAACCAGCGCTCCTCTCCTTGTTGTGAATCATCCCGTACGGTACGGTAACCTCAGAATAGATTGTGTCACTAAAGTTGATGCCTCGGATAAAAATAGTCGAGAGAGGAAAGTGTCTGCCCAGCAAAACGGCCTGTTGTTCCCTTTTAAGAATATACCGCTGTGTTACTATGCACCGACGAGAGATGGTTGTCATGTATGGTGTCCCTGAAGGACTGAGAGGAAAGCACATTTCTTTCTGAACAATTACCGAGATGGGGAGAGCGTAACTTGCGGCGACAGCGATCATTCTGAAATGAATCACAGTTATTACCCTAAATGAGGAATAATGCCAGACTTTGAGGTTGACCTTTTCCTATCTCACACTCTGTACAGTTGAACTCTTGTGTAGTGTAAGGATGATGATTGTCTTTACAAAAACACTCTCCTAACCTTAAACTTACTGGGAATTATTGCTTATTTCCAAGGTAATTTTGTTGTTGTTGAAAGTTTATTATTCCACCAAATTAATTGGAAGCTATTTAAACTGGGTTTGCCTATCATACATTCATTACCATGACACAAAATGGAATTTTGGTTTCAGATTATTGCAAACATGATTTGATAAAACAATTTTACGATTGTGAATGTCAGGTAACTGCTTGCAACCATATTGCAGACACTGTAGCAAATTTTAAATTCAATAACTTCACTATATTTTGGCCAGGTGTCTTTTAGACATAATGTGTTGTTGGCCATGTAAACTGGTAAGAGCTGCCTTTTTGAACCCTCATTCCATTGGCATGAAGCAGTGTTGTAAGTCAATAGGGTTTACCAGGTCTCATAATGTAAGGGTCAACTCTCTCATTACCATTGCCATAGTGATAAATAGAAAGCCAATATGATTTGAAGGCCCGGTAATGTAAAGGTACGTGGAAGCTACTTGGAAAACAGCATATTGAATTTTGTTTGTCTGCCGATTGAATTAAGAGGGACGTTGCAATTAAAGCCCAGGTCGCTGGATAGAATAATGTACCATGTGCAGATATGTGCACCATTTCCACTCCCTGGGGATTATATTAAGAAGGCTGTTGTTTCACTTAAAGGGATAGTTCCCCCTGACGATAAGTTGGTTTCAATAAAAGCAGAAACGTGAAAGTGAGTGAAACATATGAGTGAAGGTTTGACGAAAATCGGTCATAGGAAAAGAAAGTTATTAGATTTTGGAATTTTGATTTTTTTGACATCACATGCGAGGTTCTCTCCCATATGTTGTGTACAATATAATTACATGAATTGCTTTTTTTCTGTTTTTGACAACGGAATGATTTTTTTTTGCATACAGGTATGTGTGTGAAAATGTATTTCTGCTGATGTATCAAATACACAGGTACACAAATAAACAAATACACAGATAGAAGGATGCACATTGTACACAACATATGGGAGAGCACCTTGCATAGAGACATCACAAAATAACAAGTTTAAAAAATCATAACTTTCTTATCCTCTGACAGATTTTCACAGAATCATCCCTAGTATGTTTCTTTCATGTGTCTGCTTTTATTGAAACAAAAATAATTCCAGGGTGAACTCTCCCTTTAATATGATCTAAAGATAGTAGATGATTATATTTCTTCTGATCCTCCTATGACCTTTGGTATTATGGTAGCGTCTTCTTCACCACAAACTTCCTTATATGCATTGTGTGTGTTTGTG
The DNA here is from genome assembly GCA_963669155.1 of Arbacia lixula. Lineage (NCBI taxonomy): Eukaryota > Metazoa > Echinodermata > Echinoidea > Arbacioida > Arbaciidae > Arbacia > Arbacia lixula. The sequence continues at coordinate 12,850,767 of OZ022587.1, read as the reverse complement.
GTCGCACAGCTACATTTTTACTACGTCTTAAGGATGTATTCAATAAGACGTTACATACTTTGCCCTTCTCTGTCAGTGGTACCCAAGTTATATCTGACAAGCCATTACAATACTTAATATATAAGTCCGCCTAAATTGAATTGAGGAAACAGGGACATTGAACAATTGTATCTCAATTAATCCATGCACTTGTACATGAAGTTTGTCACATATATTCAATATTCTCTGTACTGTTTATCAAGTGGAAACTTGTATCATGTTATTATAAATTTACGAAAACACACACAAAAAAAGAATGCCAAAAATGAGAAAGAGGTGTCCAGTTTTGTCCAGTCTTGACCTTATCATGACTGCACTGTATTCTGTCTCACAGAGGTTATCAACATGTAATAAAACATCGATCCTTTCTATTTTATTTTTTTTAGAATTTATGCAGCAATCATCAGTTCACACAATCCTCTAAGACTTGAAATGTATTTCAGAAATTATTCAGTTGGTAATTGCCATACCTTTTCAATGCCCAGTAGCCCCCATTTGTTAATACACATGTTAAATGAGTATGAATTATTAATAACATATCACCATGGATCATTGTAGGTGACTAAATGACATCGACACACTGGAAATTGAAGTAACAATATTTGAAGATTTATGTAAAGTCATGCTTTACAAGAGAGGTCCATATCATATTTCATTTTATTTTGTATAGATTTTCTTCCTCAAGTACTCCAAAATACATGTAATGTCTTCATTTCCCATTATGAAATAAAATGTGTATCACACACATCACACTCGCGTACACACATTCTTCATGGTTAGATCCTCAAAATGATGGATCTACCTTTCCTGTAAGAGAGCGACATAAAGACTGGGTCTATATAATGAAGTGAAACATTGTATTGATTTTGTTATTTGGATACTAGTAGCAGGTAAAACATTTAATATGAATAGATTCCAGAAAAAAAAATGTTTCTGATAATCAGATTATCAAATTTTGAGAGAGAATTTATATTTCACAGTTTGATGTTCTTTGATATACCAACAGAATAAACTGGGTATTTTTCTCACTAATATGTTATAAGTGCCCCATAGAAGAAGGAAGTTTGTAGAACAATTGGCTAACAAAGTAAGCTACCAAAATAATATGTTTGATTCCATTTTGGTAGATTTGTAATCAAATTGTCTACGGTTGGTTTAATTTGATTTATAGTCCCTGTCCCGTCAAAAATGAACAGTGCAACATCATGTCTGAGCTGTGGGAATGAACGCAATCACACATCATGCTCAGCGCATTTGTGCTTTTGGCCAAGCCCTTGATTTTATAAATGGTTGCCAATTTGTTATCCAATTGTAAAGCTGTGAAAATCTGATTGGGATTTGGCTGGGCTGATGGCCGATATCCTGGCTTGGCCTGTGTGTGGCTAGAGGGAGGTCCAGGAGAAAGAGAAAGAGGTGTGGAAATCAAAAGAGATTTGGGGATTTGACATAATTTCCCCTCCCATTTTTTTTTATTTTTGCTGAGGCGATCTGCTTCTCTTGTTTTTGTATTTTGTATGGCGACAATTATCTCTCTGAAGAAATCTGAAGTATAATGAATTTCATTTCTTTTTTAAAAATGGAGATATGTTTAGAGATTATTTCTATGCACAAATTTTGATGTTCAAGCAATTTTAAAGGCAAATGAATTCAATCTATTTAGTGTGAAAGACACACAAAAATATAAGATCAAGACCTAATTAATTTGGGTTTTGTGTTGCAACAATTTCAAATTGTAAAGCACTTTCATTTCTGAAATTACTTGAAATCATTTCAGTATGACAAATACACAGAAACAGAAGGTGTGTGTGTGTGTGTGGGGGGGGGGGGTGTTTCTTATGGTGACAATTACTTGTATTAAGATTTTTTTGCACTGCTTGTTGGACACATGCATCACTATTTATCTTGTAATGATACCAACTGATGAAAAGCAATCAAAAAAAGGAAAAAAAGAAAAGAGTAGGAGTTGACCTAAACTGGGCCCTGTTGCGTAAAACTTACCATTGATATTAACTTTGCTTTCAATGACAACTTCAATGGAAACCTTGAATTTGATTGTCTGTTGAGTGGTGTTGCCATGTTAGTTACCATTGATGAAAGAGTTACCATTTATGGGAAGATTAATGCAATGGGGCCCTGGTATGTAGTTAACTATTTGTGTGCCGAGTATACATTTTGTTACCAATAATTCACACAAATCCCCCTGAGGAGCATTTAATCTGACACAGGAGGGGTTAAAGGAAGGCATGCCAACTCTCTCACTAATCTTCAGTTGGCTCCCAGTGCATGTACATGCCTCCAAATCCAGAAGATGAAACATGTAATTTACCCTCCGTGGGAGTGTCTTGGCAAGATAAGATCATCTAAGGGATGAGGTGTGTTCTCATTACCTGCCCTAAGTTGGATTTATTAGTGGCACGTCATTTTGATCAGTTATCAAATCAGCCTTCCAACTCCTATGAATCGTGATTGCCATCCGTGTAATGTGGGCCTAGAAAGCTGAATATTTATGGGCACTCATGAGACTGTGGTAGTAGCAGGATCTGTTTTTCTTAGTTATTTTGCTGTTTCTGGAGAGAATTCAAGATGCAGCTTGTCAGCATGAAATGAATCATGTGTAAGATGATCTCAGTATATGAGATTATTTCTGGTGACCCTGTGGTTTCTATGGGCTATTAGTAATACCCAGTTAGCCAAATCCGACACAGCAGTAAGCCACAAAAAGCCTGTTTACTCATTACACATTTCATGCACCTATTGTAAGAGGGTTAATATTTTGTATTTATTACAAATTCAATTCTTATTTTTCTTTTTTGTGGTTATGAATGTAGTAAGTAGAGCAATTCAGTACATAAAAACAAGTATTTTGGTTTATTCAAAAATAAAACAGGATGCATTTCTGGACATTTTGTGGCAAAAATAATGACCCAAAAGACAGGCTTAACTATACCAATACTTAGTTTCCCTACCATATTTTTTTAAGAGACACTGTGGTCTTGTCTTTTCATTCCTCACAACCTTTGAAAGCAGTTGCTTCTTTGGATGTTGTGAGTGTACATTTTAGATAGTATTACCTGTTTAATAACAACTTACCGTTAACGTGAAGTCAGCAACAGATGGATGGATGAACGGACTGTAGCGGAATGTATCAAATCCAAACTTGTTGTACTGAACAATAAATCCTGATATCTCCTCATCAATACTAGGCGGCACTCTCCAAGAAATGGACGCCCTCGATGTTGAGACAGTGTCAATGTTGATGTGCTGCGGAGGTGATATGATGACCTCGCACCTCTCCCCGAGGTAGAGGTGTCGGCACTCGCACCGGAACCCCCTGACCCGGTCGCTGGAGCAGACACCTCGGTTCTGACAGGGGTTCTCTGCACAGGTCATGAAGGGTCCTGGGGTGGTGCCAGCGGGGTACGGCTGGTTGGGGTACAGGGGACTCCCCTGGCTTGGGCCCCTGTTGGGGTTGTGGCGGTTGGGTCTCTTGGGCGTGGTCACGCGAGGTCCCACCGGTATGTTCACCACGTGATGTCCCTGCCCGTTCACAGTGATCCGAGGAGTGGATGGCCGTTGCGGCGTGTTGACTCTCGGTGTTGGTTTGGGTGTCCGGGGTTGCGATGGCGGTTGCGGTGGTCTTTGGACGGGAGGTTTCCTCACAGGTGGCTGGAAGGGTTTCTGGGGTGATGTCACAACAGTTCCTCTACCAGAGTTGGGGTTGCGTCCAGGCACACTCCCTGGTCTAATGCCACCACCGGGCTGGCCACCTCTACCAGGCTGGACCCCGGGTTGTACACCAGGACCAGGCTGAACACCGGGACCTGGCTGAGCACCAGGACCTGGCTGAACACCAACACCTGGTCGATATCCAGGACCGGGTTGAACACCGACACCCGGTTGACGCCCACCACCAGGCTGCACTCCTACACCAGGTTGACGCCCAACACCAGGCTGCACTCCTACACCAGGTTGATGCCCAACACCGGGCTGTACTCCACCAGTGCCAGGATTAGGCAACCAGGGGTTGTTGGCAGGATACCCCGGAAGCTGGGGAAAGAGACCTGGATCTGGCTGCATTCCTGGAACACTTGGGTAGGTAAACCCCAATGACGCCCAGGGATCTAGCGGGTCAAGCGGAGGCTGCTGCCCCTCGGAGACGAAGCCACCATTACCAGGCACATTCCCATTGAACTGTGCCAGCACCAAAGGACACGTGTGCAGTGCCAAACAGATCAAAACTATTTTCACCTCCATGTTACCTTTGGTCATCTTGTTGATATCTCACTTCAAATAATTATGTAAAATGTACTCTGCATATTAATCGTCTGCGTGATGGATAGCCTTAATTGTCTGTGGGATTTGTGTGCAATAATGATGAGAAAATGCACGCATAGCACGCAAAAGGTTAAAGGTTCACATGAGTTGGAAGTAAGCGGCACCTGTTGGTCCTGTGAAGCTGGAAGTAGATGTGTGATCAGTAAATCACTCAACAAAGGATTTTTATTCAGTTATGGTGTCACAGGTCTGACTTGGCAGCATGGCATCTGAGAAGAGTTTGTGGCAGGTTTAATTGCTCTTTTAATCCTCGATGGTGCTGCCTAGCACTCACTAATTTCCTTCCTCATCTCTCCTTTAATGCCTGTAACTCTGCAGCCCCCTCTTGTCACCTTTATCAAGTTTCCGTCACAGCACAGCCTGCCCTCAAGTAGTCCCAGAGAGCTTAGACGAGCGTTGAGGGAGCAAGGGTGCCGTTAACATTGGCACAGCAACGAAGCAATCCTATTCTCTCATCAGCAGCTTTTGCTATCTCATCTTCGATAGGTCGGAACTCTAAATCTCCTCTGGTGAGGAGGTTGATCTCTCTTTTTGGAGATGATTCAAGTGAGCGTCGCTGAAGCCGTGTCCCTTGAACAGCCCTGAGCTCCTTGTATCAAGTTCTCATCGCACGCTTTGTGGTTCTTCCTTCCTGTAGTCAGCAGCGTGCTCTGAGGAGCTTCAATCCATCTGGAATCTGTCAGGTTCTGAAAGTAGAAATCTCCTTCCAGGGGTGCTCCAAATTTGATGGCCTGGCAGATTTCTGGATTGGAAATTTTCTGTGTAAAGATGAAAAAGAAAAGAACAATTATAAAATATGTGTCAAACAATTGAAATGGAAACACTACTGTTGATCACAATGATAAATTCTAAGCATAAGTTTATGCTTCATTGTTTAAGCCTGTAATACATGTTGTTTTGGGGTTAGTGGTCAGTACATCAGGAATTTATCATATTATATTCTTAATTACATTTGAAATATAAAAGTTAGAGATCTGTATAGTTGTGAATCAATTGTCTTCTACATTCTTTCATGTCTCTGGTCTGTTGGCAGCTGTTGGTGTTGGATTATGTCTGATCAGTAAAAACTCAACATGCTATAACAGAGACATTTAAAATGCACATTCATTACCTCCAGTTGTAATGTTGTGCATGTAAAGTTTGTTAAAAATCACAGTTTAATTCAAGACAGTCGTGCTGCTGTAGAGCTTGTGTGCATTAGCAAGTGCCAAAAGAGTTGAGGCTCAGCCATAAAACCTCCCTTGTGCCTCTGCACATGATTATATTAGTGTCTCTGTGCCTGAAAATCATGTTCGTGTAAGCTACACATTGCAGCTTCTACTGAACTGTCTTGTTATTGTGTATCATTTTATATGCACTCTCAGTCCTTCCTGCAGTGTTTAACCCTCTTAGCGCTACAGATGAATTTAACATATAATAAATCAATGAGGATTTCCTGGTGTGGCATTGAAAAAGTTATAGGCTCCAGTCTATTGAGTACCAAAGTGTGACATCGTATGAGCATGTTGTCAAGACAACTGGTTCTGAACTGTGTGGGTAGAGCAAGTAGCGTTGATCATAGCGGGGACTTGCATGGAGAGTGCCCGACACTACCCCGCTTAACAATGTCAGACCAGTAGATCTCTCTCTCTCTCTTGAGGGATGTTGCTTAAACCCTGAAACCTGCATAACTATTGATATGATAACACCAGTTCTGTACTCTATGTGGTAACCAATGTGTTTGGTTTAAATGGTTGTTGTGTCTCCCGTTGCGAGGCTGGTTTAGTCAAGACCGCCTCTGTGCCTGTTCCTTCTCTCAGCTAAATATACTGAGAAGGAAGCAGACGCTTGTCTCCCTAGCACACCTCCAGGGGGCAATCGCTCAAAATAGATCATGTAAAGGAAAAAGCACATCAATTTGGTGACTCCCAGATCACTTAACTCGTTTAATTCTTAACACACCACTGCTGCACACAAAAATGCTTTTGACAGCATTCAGGTCAGCACAGAAAGGTAATGTAGAAAATTAAACTTTAGTATTTAAAGCAATTTGCCTCACAGTGTTAACCCATAGCTTATAAGAAGCAGGTGGTCCATATGTTAAGTCTGTGGGAATGATATAATCTGGGAAGCAATGGGCTAACAAGTGTCATACTCAAGAAAAAGTAAAATTAAAATTTCAATTTGCAGGATCACAAGAATGGAAATTCAAATTGAAATTGGGTGACTATGTGTTATGGACGCAAAAGAATGTTGTACAATAACCAGACAAGCCAACAATGCTATACACAGAACTAATAATTAGAAGTGCATTTAGGATGTCTATACAAATATGATTTTGATCACTGCTTTCTTGTCAGTGTTCTTTCTCAAATAGATCAGGTTTATACTTACTTTTTCTGTTAAACAATATTCCAAATGCCGGAGTTAATTTATCCAGGTATAAGCTTCCTTTCAAGCAGTAAGATGTAAATCCTTTGATTGAAAATTATTAAATGCTATTGTGATATCAAGCACAGTCTTCCTTGTGAATTTGTTGTTTGCGGGTTGTTACTTATAGAAGTCAGGTTACGTAGAAGTTCCCGATCTTAGACATGCACTTTATACTTTTGCTGTCACGGAGCGGCACCTTCACGCTTCAACTGCTGCTGATTAAATGATTGCTGGGTTTAGTTTGCGGCAAGAACCTTGCATGACCCGCAGCTCGATGGAGGTAGCGTCTGAGATTCCTGCTTCCTGCCCCTTTATAAACCCCCCATGCCCCTCGAAGGCATGGCCCGGCGTGTGTCTCCCCGGCGCATGCGTCAGCCTGCAAGGAAATGCATCATTGGACCGTACCATCTGTGAGCAGGGGGGTATTTATGACATCATGACTTCAAGGTGGGAGGGGGTGGGTTGTTGATACGTGGGCAGGTGGAGCCATGAGGGGTGTATCATCCTGTTGGACACCTACACACAAATGCGTGGGAGGTAGAAGGGCATTTCTCACTCACTAATGTGTGGACATAGTGCAACAACCTACATGACTTATACATCGATATACATATCGATTATTAATCATTTCTAATTAGAATCCTATGAAAGAGGCACACAGTGCTGGTGACCACACTGCTGAATCAGGTAGTTTCTCTTCCTTCTGTATACAATATGAGTTAGGTTTTTCATTGAAACCTTTTTTACAGTAACCTGTACATTAAAACCTAATTTCTTGTCTTCCTTGAGTAGTCTTCATCTCCAGGTTTCACTGTATGTGTACCACTGCCTTAGATGTACACTATTAATAATAATCATTAGAGGAACTTTGAGTATGGAGCAAAAAGCCTGAATGGGCTTAGTTCACTTCAATACACACAGTTTTCTCCTCTGCTTAATGATACTCCTGCAATAGTTTTGCACTCTTTAACATGCAAGACTAACCTTGTTTTTGTTTATTTGATAGATGTTTGCCTGTTTTGATGGCATGCATGCTGAGATGATTTTAAAATTCTGTTTAGAAACTTCCCTATTGAATATAAAGATTATTGGAACTGGAAGCGGACTTTAAGCCAAATTGTATTGAAATTAGATTTCAGGGTGATTTTGCAATTAGAGCTCTTCAAGTTGAGCTTTCGAGTTGAGTTGTTTGGTTTGGTCGTCTAAAACTCAGTGGTTCCTCTAGCCTATAGACTTGAGACTGCATTAGCGCACAACATGGCTCTTACCACAGTGATACATTGAGGTTAGCAGTACGTCACTGACTGGCGGAATACGGTATACAAATGTAGACAAAGGTTGCTATGAAATAGGGTGATTTAAACGTAAATGAGGACAAGTTATCACAAAACTATGACTGCGAAATTTCAAACATTTCATCATTAGGGTATACTGTTCATCCATCTCCAGATTCATAACTTCTGTTAAAGAGCTACACTACTCTTAATTCTATTTAACTTGTCATCTATGCTATCTCTGATCAGCCCCTGCACCAACAGGGTTCCCAGCCCATCAGGGAAGTCAGTGAAAATGATTTTACTTTTTCCCACTCAGGGGAAAGTCAGGGAATTTGATAAAAATGTCTCAAATCAGAGAAAAGTCAGGGAATTTTGATTGACTCCAAAATCAAAAGTAGTCAGTCAGACTCTGTTATATTTTGTTGCATATCAAAACATCCATTGGATGACTGGCTATGGTGTAATTTTTATTGGAGCCTCTTTGACTGCAATACAAGTAGCTGTAGTGCATGACCTAAATAAGGCCTCTAACTTTAAACATGATTGTGTACACTAAAAAGCCAGATGGGAGTAGTGCCCATTGCCTAATTGAAATGATTATGATTGAATTTTGAGACTTCATTAGGGAAAAATAAGGGAATTTTGTTATCTTGAAACCCTGAACAGTGTTCATACTATGCAAGGTATTTCTTTCCTCTGAAAAACCACAGTCTGTCGACATGCTTCACTCTGACACGGGGGAAATCAGACCTAGCATGTCTCACTTTATCTAATCGGTGAAGGAAACAAGGGTTACTGTGTCCAATGCCAACTCGCATCACTTCTGATTGTGCAATCCTTCAACTAGCATCATGTTTCATCTCTTTTCTCTCTTAATCATATAAAAGTTACCCAGTAGATATACTTTGAGCTATAGATTTCCATCCTATATTTTGAAGAGGTTATTTCCAAAAGGAGAGTAATTCATTTTGAAAACTTAAGGGAGACGCACATGTTTCTAAACCTTACCTTGTACAGGTGCCTTTGGTAATTTATAGGGGAAAGACGTGACAATAGTTGGCTCCCTTAATGCATCAGTCTGTAATTCGTACTTGACCAAAAGCTTCACTTCTTCTTTCATTGCTGATAGTAAGAACTTAATTTCAAGTATAGATTGATTTGGCCCCTTTTGGAAACAAACTCATCATATGTTGTCATAGTATCTTTCTTTTTATGGAAGCACTGTCAAATCAAATGAGAAATCAAAAGACAGAATGCAACAATAATGATTTTGATATGTTACACTCCAGCAAGAGGGGAAATCAGATTAGCAGAGGCTCTTTTTAAAGGGTGATATCATTAAACAGACTCACAGTTCAAACAGTAGTTGTCAAAGTAAAGTTGATAAGATATTACTCTTATATCTAGGAGATAAGATTTATTGTAAATACATGTATACGTCTTCTTATATATATTTATCATTGTCATTATAAGCAGTCACTTACCAAAGATAATTTTGTTACTACCGTACTAAAGAATTTAAGGAATCAGGCTCGACTAGCACTTGTGCTAACTTCTGATTCCTGTTAACAACTTCATTATCAACCATTTCACTTTTGTACAAAATTGTTTAAAATGCTCCATCACAAGTAACATGCCTCATTTCTCCATTCTTTGTTAGATTCTTGCCAGTTTTGTTTGTTTATTTTTTTTGGGGGGGGGGGGAATATGTGTTTTCTTTCTTTTTTTGTTAATTCAGTTATGTACATACATTTTTTTTTCTGTGTTGCTATTGTTGATGTTGTTAGTAAAATTCAATTCAATTCAATTCAACATTTCTCGAGGGAGGGAGCTCTCATTCTCTGCACTCCACAGGTCTACACTTTCACCAGTACTGCATGTAAAGCCCCTTTAGAATAAGTTTGTGTTACACACAAAGATTGAAAGTGTCCCATCTCTCTGTTTGTCATTCCTCACCAAAGAAGAATGCATAAAGAGGTCTCTAGCCCATTTGACTTTAATTGTTATGATACAATGCAAACCCCATTCAATATTTAATTGGCTACTCCTTGAAAGAAACAAAGCAACTGTCTAGTGACTGATAGATATCATGCCTCATGTAAGATATTCTGATTATAAGATAATTAAATTCATTTTTACATAAAATGCAAAAGAAGACTTTAAGGATTGAAGCATTACAGTAATTTGATTGATTCATAAATTCATTTCTGTACAGATTGCTTTTTAAAATGCACATATACACCTACATTATTCTATTCAAATATTATCTAGTGTGGAGTGGGCAGGCGTATTTTGTCTCGTATTTCTTTTGCACGTCTGTTTTGTGAATTTTGTAGCATTCACATATGGTATGTTGCTCAAAATTGAAGTTGCTGATTCAAGCAAATTGGACATGGACTGTAACAAGGATCCTGAAGAGAGCAGTCTTAGCAACTGAAAGAACTACCTTGGTGTAATTATACATGAAGTGAAATAAATCAATGGCAATGACTTGATGTTCAGGAGATGTTTGTCCTGTCGTTCGTGAACTTGTCCTGTTGATTGGTGCTCTTCCTTTGGTGCTAGAGTCCATCAGCAATGTGGTTACAAGCTCGCCACTTCTCGTCTTTGTAGTGCAGCATGCTTTCAAAGTAAACCTTGTTTCAAACGGAAGCTCTAGATAGATTTATCTCCATTCAGGTAACTTTATCTAATTTCCAATCGTATGAATCTATAATTTGATTTGAGATGGAATGGAAATGGGGATTAATGATGATTGAATTAGTCATGATTCTTCTCCTTTGTTTCTCAAAATAACAATGATGTCATGTAATTGTTGTTTTCATTGTTGAATGCTTTAAATTAGTAACATTTGAACTACTTAGCATTTGTTAAAAGTTAACAAATAACTCTTTATTTGCCTCAGATAATTGACTTTTTCTTGCATGAAATCTAAAATTTCCCTTGAGTCTTGTGTACAAAGCATGACCTTAGTGGCTGTGAATACAACATTCAAACACGCTGTTGTGCACATTATACTATGTTATTATCTTGACATAACCAAAAGAGAACTTTGTGCAGGTATACACACACAGTGCACATACTTATTGATCACTTCATCATTTTTTTTTCACTGATTTGATTAACTTTTTAATTCATTCTTCATTTTTTGCAAAGAAAGCATTTTGAATATCTGTTTTGAAGACCTTTAAAAGATTAGAAGTAATTCCACTCTTTCCTGTTTACAGGATATACCACAAAGTACGTTAAAATACATGATTTTTTTTAATTCACTTCAATTCCTTACATCTCTTTTCAGCAGAAGAGTTTTCATCATTACAAACATACAAGTAAATCACTTGGCTGTGGTATTCTACAGTTGCCTAAATGTTTACCACTCATTAGAATGACATGCCTACAATGATACATCAAACACGTATAATTATTTGTAATCATGCGTGGGTGGAGATTATTTAGAAGGTGACACAAGTAGGTAGATTATTTAGAAGGTGACGCAAGTAGGTGTCAGACATCCCATAAGAACAGGAAATTGTTGTGCCATTGAGATGTCAGCTCCTGGCAGTTGATATTGGTAAATATTGACCAGTCGATATTAGTTTATATTGATTCATGCAATGAATATAAGTGTAGACAAGTGTTCCTCAAGTATTGCTCTTGATTTTCATAATGCTTCTTTGTTAGCTGATGGAACTTAAATGTATTGCTTTTGCATATATCTCAAATTTGTTGTCATCCTTCAAATTGTTGAGAAAGATTTCCTAGGGTCCCTCTGTCTACAAAGTAGAATTGTAGGTAAGTTGTTCCTAAAAGGAAATTAGGAATATCTTGTGTTGTCCACTGAGTAAAAATACCTAGTATCAACTCCACAATGCCTCATACCACATGCTTTGTAAATCACATGATTGTAAATCAAAGCTCATAGTACTTGATTTTGTTCCAAGATTATTTTTTGTTTCATATTCTTTGAACATTTCCCCACGAGGCATTTACGTGAAACGTAAACTTGGCTGTTTTCCTAGAACCTGGAAACAGATTTCCTGCTGTGTGGAGAACAGGTAGGAGTGGTACCCTTATTTCCCCCAGGGGCACACACCAGCTGTGAAACAAAAGGTGCCTACTGCTCATGCCTGGGATATCTTTCTTCTCTCAAATCTGACAGGTCCATATTAAGACTGCTTTATATCTTATGTTTCAATATTATTTTGCGTATAAAGATGGGTTAGATATTTCTTTAGAGGATGTTTTGTCAACACAGTATGTAAACAATATACAGGATATACATTTTACTATATGGATGTTTAGAGGTGTATATGAGAAGTGAGTGCATTTATGCAAACAATATAAAATGTAAAGCATCTATAGCTCTCCAGTGTTACCATTTCTTAAGCAATATATGTGATGAAAACTAATTACCACTTAGGGTCATTTTTTTTAAATTAAATTTGGTTTGTATTTTGTTGCTCTAGACAAAGTCAGTATCTAAATACATGTTTTTAACATGGTAATATTCTTAGATTTTGAGGAAAAGGGAGCCAGGGAGAGCTGAAGGGAAAAAAAGGGTGGATAAGGAGGAAGATCTCTCCTCATTTGTCCAAACACATGAACACAGGACAGAGAGAGAGAGAGAGAGAGGGACACCCACACACACTGTCCATCTGTTTCTAAAAACATCTTGAGTCACACAAAGCCACAACACTATAACAGCGGTCTTATAGGGTTTGGTTTGTTTGTAGCACATCCCATGTCCCAGCAAGTGGCTGTAAATAGGTTCCATTACAAGAGAGCAAATCAATCTTGACCAGCTGTGAGGTAATGGGGGTTTTCCCTCGTTAGGAATGTGGAAGTGCTGTCAGGAAAGAGGGCAAGATGGTCCGTAGAGGATCCCTGTATCAATGGAGTGACGTGCAAATTGCCAACCATGCAGATTAGCCAATCTTGCGTTCAGACAAACGTGTAATTACACCAATGTGACTGAGTCATCATGCATACCAGTTTAAATCAAAACATGTGTAGATCCACCAGAATGAAAATGGCTCTCTGCTTAAAAGGAAGGACATACAAATTGTGAATGATTTAAGTTAAGTTCATGCTCTGTCAATCTTTTAGTGTGCAGACATGTGGTTTATTTTGAAATTTATTCCAATTTCTTCCTTTACTTTCGAAACCCTAGTATTTTATATGTCCATGCTTGAGCATAGAAGGCATTTGTTTAAAAGGTAATATCAACCAAAATATGTCAATTTTATGGTAAGATATTGCAAGCTTTGTATTTAAATGCAAATAAGACAATAACAAACCCTGCTTCAATGGAGAAACATCCAAAGTATACAAAATGTGATTTGATGCGATCATCCAGTAGATCTTCATGAAGCAAAGTACAAATCATAGTTTCACCTCTGTTTGTGAAAATCGTACAACGCGCTTTGGCAGAGGACTCCCTGCATCAATGGAGAGACGTAGAGACAATGTAATCGTTACCTTATGTGATTTGATCGTTAGTACAATTGATTAGAACTTGTAGTTGTCACTGGGAGTGATACTATACACTGTAATCTACCGATGACTAGAAAAACATGAGTGTGAGTTCTTCAAACAGTTAACCTCTTATTTAAACTGTATATCCAGCCTACAAAAAGTATCAAAATATCTTGCTTTAAATTCTGCAAAATTGAAAAGGAGAGTATAAAGAATGTTAGAATATAAAGCATAAATTTGCAGGAGGATGGCTACTTAGAAACATTATGAATACATGCATGTCAAGTACTAGCATAACAAAATCTAGCTGCAGTAAAACTATAATATATTTAACCTGTAATCCTGTGAATAGACTCATTACAGCAACAAGTGAATTCACATGCTTAATGCAATATTATTGTACTTAAAAATAACTGACAATCTCATTAAATTAAGTGTATATTAATATAATTGACAGTTGGCAGTCTGAATACTTTGGAAAAGATGTGCACATTGAATAAGGATATTACAGAATGGACTTACTTCAGCTTCGAAAGAGCACTTTGCCAATCATATCATTAATTTGATTTGTTGGCATCCCAAAATAGCATAAGTGATGGAAATTTGAGTGTTGAGTTGAATAGTGTGGGTACCCAGACTTCAGGGTTTCTCTGAGGGTAGGTGAAAGTTGGCCTTGTAATTGATGCAGTGACCCCATTCACATACACCACTGGCCACAAAATAAGCGCAAGGTTTGCAGGAATTTTGTGGATGCCAATCAAGTAATGTAGTATATGCTTCCCCCTTTTTTCCAGCTATTCAGTAGCTATTTTGCGGCTTGATACCTTGGAAAGCTTCTGCAATATTTGAAGTAAGCAAATCTTATAAGCCGCGTCTGCAAAATTAGACGTAAATGTTGCAGCTGGTGCATTGCGTTCCTGCATATGATTTGCTAATGGCAACACATGGACTGCTAAGAGGAATATGCAATCGTTGCATATTTCCTCTAGGTAGGGGTATGGGGAAGAGTGCACCATATCCCCTACGACACCCCTATATTACGATTTTTTCTTGTTTATATGAAGAGCATTTTAAAGTGAATATACTGTTTGGGAAAGACAAAAAAAGCCTTCAAAAATGTGATCATGAGCAATCTTCTTGCCAATAGTCTTAAATTCGTGTATTGTCCATTTTAGAAACTTACTGAAAGTTATTTACCCTCAAATGATCCACAATGATTAAATCACATATCCTCAAAATATTTGGCCCAAACATTTTGAGGATTTGTGATTTAATCACTAATTACCCCCAAATATGGATCATTTGAGGGCAAATGACTTTCAGTAAGTTTCTAAAGTGGACAATACATGAATTTAAAACCATTGGCAAAAATATTGCTCACGAACACCTTTCGAAGGCTTTTTGTCTTCCCAGTACAGTATATTCCTTTCAAGACACTCCCTGGAAAATTGCTTACTGATATTCATCGGTAATATAGCAGGTTTATGGAATATGAATGGGGCTAGTGATGTGAGCGGTGGTTAGCTTGTGTTCCTTTGTGCCATCCTGAGCTAAATTTAGCTCATTGCGTCACCTCACAGACCGTTCTCTCACCCCTTGAACTGACTTTTTCATATTTTCAATTCATACTTGGGAGTAAAGAGAAAGCTTGTTGGAGGAAGGTGACCAGTCTGCTTTGACGTAGGAAAAGCGTAGTAAACATTTTCAGAGATTTAGGACCTGGAATTTGATATCTATGGTAGCCCTAGTTTTGAGCTTGTTCTTTGGTGAGTGATGTGTGTCAACAGGCCCGTGTGCACTCTTGCTTCCTAAGTATATTGTCACGTACTTGCTGCTGAATTTGTGAATTTGCCAATCTTCCTTGTGCAAAGACGTGACAAGTTCTGATCTGTGTGATAGGAAGATAATGTGACTTTAAGATGATCTGTTTAAACTTCTTTATTTGCAGTTGTGGGTGTGATTATTTTAAAGGGATATTTCACCCTGAAATTTCAATATAAGTTTCAATAAAAGAAGACACACATGAAGAAACATATCAATAAAGGCTTGATGAAAATAGGTCGAAGGAAAAGAAAGTTATCTGATTTTACATTTTGCATTTTAATGAAATGTAATTCAGTGTTATCTATGATACGTTTGATTTAATCAAAATTACCCATCAAAAGATTTATCTACATACAATGTTGAACAAGAAACATAATCACATGGCATTACATTTTGCATGGTAGGGATGTTACACATGTCCTTATGAGTGTTAGTGTTTGTTCATGCTGCCAAACAGTATAGCCCTGTTTACGTGTGATTCTTTTCCTTGAACTCCAAGGCATTCCTCGTAAGAATCTAGGGCAGTCTACACTAACTGGGTATGGATTTCTCTCCGTTCTTATCTCACATTGCCAATCTTTGAGGAGGTTTGCTGCACCATAGCTTGACCTAAGAGAAGAAGAAATAAAACAAAATCATTGGGGGAAGTTGAATTAAGAGCGCAATTCCTTAGAGTGTGCATCTATCATAGGAATATGCAGGCAGAAAATGGTTTCAACTGTAATGACAGGATGCCAGGTCCCTGGTGATGGGCTGACAATTGACGTAGGCGGCCATGCCCGTGATTCTGCGTTGCATTCACTTGTGGCAGGTTTGGGATTAAGACTAAATGATCATGTAAAAATAGCACGATATGATTTACGTAGGTGGGTAGGTGAGCGTAGTAATCAGCTGTCCAGGGTGATTCTCAAGTCATGGCGAATGATCCAAAGATTGCTCGGGAATTACGTTGTCCTCATGTCTTTGCTTTTGCACAGATGAACCGTGATGTTCATTGAATTAGAGGTATTACAGTATGACGTACTGAGACCTGAAAATGGCTGAGGTGTTAGTGACTGCATCTTATGACACATATTCATACTTCTGATTGACTTACGCATTAACCATGGCCTTTTGTTATGCAGACAAAATATGAAAGGTCACCTCTGAAATTTTGTCAGCATAACAAAGGACCATGTTTGTAGTGTTAATCCTCTCAGTACCAAGCCAGTAAAAACTCTACAGACTCATGGCACATTTCATGCATCTATGATACTGAGGGTGTTAAGTACCTGCGATGAGGTCATGCATGATTCAAAATTTAATTGATGAAAATGACGAGTCTCTGATTTCAAGGGGGAAAGGAGATGTGGTCTCAAATCTTTGGTGAATGTAGTTCATTAATATTTGAGAGGAATTTCTGAAATCGCTGTGAATGTGGAAATATTAAGATAAGCAGTGAAATAAGTCATATTTGCAAATAATTAAAGGCAAGGATTTTTTTTTTTATATTTTGATGAAATTAAAAAGAGGAGATGAGGTAAAGATTACCACTGAATCACAATGGTATGTAGAATTAGATACAGGGGGAAGAATACGAAGAGTGATTGCAAAAGATACATGGATACAAAGAAAGCTTCTTAGAAAAAATAGAGTTCAGTGAATAAAGTTGGCTTGACATATCAATGACTGATAACACAATCGCAAGAGACGGACGGTTTTCTTGAGAAAAGGGAGTTGATATGATCAGCACTCTTCTTTATGTAAGTGGATACACACATTTTCTATTGGAATTTTGTGTTTGTGTATGTGTATGGTTTACGGTGGGTAGGAACGGGGGGGGGGGGGGGGGGGGATTGCAGAGGGATAAATGTCCAGACGAGGAAATCCAACTGGATGCCACTGTAGGCAGGGTGTCTCCATCTGTTTGCTGATCTTACTCCGTACCTACTCCACATCCTCAGTGAGACTCGCTCAAAGTCACAGCCTTCCTCTCAGAAACTGGCTACAGTGGTTCAATATGGCTATGCAGTGGTGCATGGCCAGCGTTTGAGAATGTGTTCACACTCTACCCAGTCTTTACTGAACCTATGTATTTGTGTACTTTTTCTCCCTTCAGATACTTAGCAAGGTTGTCAATAGATAACAGGCTATGAATATATTTCAAGTTCCTTTACTTTAGGGTGCAATTAAGCCACCCCATTTGGTTGCGGCAGTTCCATGGCAAACTTTGACATCCTTATTGGCCGTGGCTTCATGAAGCCTGAAAATCTAAACATGAGCAACCGGTGAACTATATGTTTGCCAAGCAGGTATCATTTTAACAGCATTACGCACAAATAGCATACAGTAGCATATTATCTTGACCATAAAGAGTTAACTGTCCCAAAATTAATAGTTGACCAGTTTACTCAGTAACAGCGTACATTCGCACAGCATCAGTACCCAAAAATATATTAATTTTGCCATACTTTGGAATACCATTCATCACGCATTCTTCAAAGTAAATAATATTGATTGTATACAATATATACACTCTTCTGTATCATGTTTCACTGTGTTTATTGTTATGCCATCATACTTGAAAGTTGAAAAGCAGCCCCAACAAATTTAATTTTTGCATAAAGTAACATTCAGAATTGTTTCTACGTCTCTCCATTGATGCAGGGAATCCTCTGCCAAAACGTATTGTTTCATTTTCACACACTTTGTGAAAACTATTATTTGGTACTAATTACGCTTACTTTATTTAATTCAAAGTACTAGAAAATCACATAACATTATTTGATTTGTTTGCCCCAATGCATTATTGCTATTCATTTATGATCAAGTAATGATTTATGAAGGGTAAAAACAAAAGTTGTGATCTCTAGATTTTTTAAGGGATTTGGGACCCTTTCTCAGTAACTTCTTTTCATAATGTGTGGCCCAGGTATACACAAATTCCTTTACTCCGTTAAATGATCGATTTGAACGTTTGTCAAGTCTTCTTTCATCTTATAATATTAGCTTCTGCACCAGGCATGAATTACTATTTACTACTTCTCTCTGATTTCTTTGTTCACTTTACCATGAGAATCTGCTGCTGTTACAAGTTTAACTCTGCCACAATAGCTATTTGATTGATAGGAACATGCCCATCTATTATCAATGATATGCATTGATCTAAAGAAGTTTCACTTTCCAGCTGGCCTATCTCATGTAAACCAATGAGTTGACAAAATCAAGTTTATGGCCTGCACCTGGCCTTCAGTTTCTGTATCTAGCCCTTGACGCCTGAAGTGATGTGTTGGCCATTCACCTGTCCCTCTGTAGCAGTGGGACATGGAAACATTTGTTGCACAGCATATTGTTGTAGATTGGCACTTCAGTGGTGTTAAAAACATTTGGTGTTGATCAAAATATGTCTGTTATAGTTTTAGCTCCTCCATGGATATATTGCTAGAGTAGAGCCTTGTTGCATGTAGGTTTTCAATCATTGTAACTTACCATCAATGGTAACTACCATGGTAACCGCCAATGAACCCTCATTATTGAACCTGTTGCCATGCTAGTTACCATTGAAGGTAAAGTACCATATTTGAAAACCTATCTGCAGCATGGCCCAGAGCTGTCAACCAATACAAATTAGTTGACAGTTGTATGTAGTACGATATTAATAGCATAATACAACAATACAACTTTTTCTCATGATAATAAAATTTTGTTAGAAACACTTATAAAAATAGCCATGGGATATTGGTGTACAATGACTGCAAGAGTGATTATGAAGTCTTTTCTGCTACTTTTCCATAACATTCCCCCTTTTGTGTACTTTTTTCAATTAAAAATGTTACATTTTTGGTTCAGCAAAAGTTGACCTCTCACCTATAGTAATTACAAGCGAAGGCTCTAAATTCTCTATACTCGGCAAGGAACAACTGACCAAGTTTTTGTTTAGGGCACACCCAAAGAAGACTTACCGTCATTAAACTTGTCACATTTAGTTCCAACGAGCACTAAATATTCCCATCCCACGCCCCAGGGACAGTGCACCGACCGATCACTGCACCAACGCCTATATATAGCACGTCACAGGCACAGCATTAAGCACACACTGCTTTATTCACTTCCAAATCTTAAGCTGTACTAGTCGTGGACATTTGTGTACATTGAGTGTTGAGCTTCATAAAATGCTTAACTCTTACTGCTGTCGCATTTTTGCGACAAAGGGGTAACGTGCCGCTGACGCAAATTTGCGACCAAACTGTAATCGAGAAAACCTCTGGCACAGAGAGGTCTTACCCCCGGCAAGTTCAGAGTTAATCAAATACGAGCATACAAAATATGGATGCAGAAAATTGTTCAGTTCTAATAATTGCTTTATTAAATTCTGAGTTCCTTTCTCCTTTCGATAGTTTTATAGCAATTGTGTATTTTTCAGGCAATTGTATGATTTAACTTGAGGTCTGTTTTCAGATCAATTATGTGAAAGGAGTTATGATACAATATATTCCTCCATTTTTTTACACAATTTTATGTTTTGACCTGTAGAAGGGACACCCTGTCTTTAATGTGGCTTTGTGTGTATTCCAGAAATAATCATGAATAATTATAGATAGAGCCATATGGTCGGTGTCTCTTTCCCTTCTACAATACCCCAACCCATGACAAGTGACAATGCAGACACACTCACAGACACCTTGTGCCACTGTCATGCTAAAAGTTATCACAATAGATCTCTGAAACCTCACTTTGAATTCCCTTCACTCTAAATCATGCCTTGGCTGTCCTGCTACCATGGCAACCTTTAAGCCACTCCCACTCAGTCATGGGGGCAAGGGGGCGGGGCTGGAGAAGTGGGGCACGGATCGAGTCATAGCGCTGCAGATGTAAATTTGTGTTAGTGAGGCTTACACATAGAAGAGCCTGCACCGCAATAAGTTTAGACTGCTTATATTAGCACCACTCAAGGCATGTGAAGGAAAGATTCTTGAAAGCTTGCAAGCACCACTTGGGTACAGTAGTGCTAAGCAAAGTTACATAAGATACAAAACACATTACATTTATACATCTTTCGCCAATTTGCTTTTGTATCCTGCGAGATTAATCAAGTATGGTACTTCAACATAAGCCTAAACCTAGGCCTAATTTGTGCATTTTTATTTCTAGGTCACTTTGAATTTGGCATCATAGCATCCGTTGGTGCTTAAATGAGTTCATACGATATGAATGCATGGCCGTAGTACATGTATTAGTGCATTAACCCTCTAAGTACCACTCCAGGAAAAAATCAGATGACTTTCTACACTTTTCGTGCACCTATGGTAACAAAAGGGTTAATGCAAGAGTGTCTGTTTTTATTTGATGCAATTGATTTTCAGGGATTCATTTCTCTTTAAGGTTGACTTCAAACGAGGTCTTCTTTATGGAATATCGATCCCCAGGTGTAGGAAGAGACTTTGGCATCGAGTCAGTCCTCAAAAACCACACACATGCAAGGAGGACCAGTAGGGAAGACGAGGCCACAGGTTTAGTCAGGATGGACATCTTGAAGATGTTAGAGAGACATTCTTCAAGATGTCAGAAAAGACATTTAAGATGTCAGAGGCTGCATTTAAAAGATTTTGCATTCCCAGAATCCATGTTTTGAAACACAATTTTAAAAAAAGTTAGTTAAAATAAGTTACACTTCATATCAATGGCAAGTCAAGCTTTTTTATAAGTCAGTGTACTGGTGTTCCTTTTTCCTGATTTTCTGAGAGATTAATTCATCAGTCTCATCTGCACCAAGAGTGGCAGCTAGTGAGCTGAAGGTTAAAAGTTTACCCGTGAATATTGCCATCTGACATTTTCAGAAATTGTCTTGCTGCACTTCATTACAATTGGATGTTGGTTGCGTAGGAAATGAGGTAACATTATCGTCACGCGGTAAACTATGTTTCTGTGAGAAAGGAAACTTAATTTCCGTCTTAAAACCACTTCAGATTCATTGAGTGCATTGTGGGTGACATGTATTTTCCTAGAGCAATGAAGTAATACAACGGGTGAGTGATTGGTCCAAATATGCATGATGAAGTTCATTTTGAAAAGTGAAGAAAACATAAAACAAACAATATGACATATTATTGTACAAATCCTTGTAAGTTATAATCCCCCTTTTCCACATGAGGAAATTCTCTATCAGGAAACAATTCGTGCACTCTTCCTTCAATTAATATAAACGACCTAAAATAAGTTTGGAATGATTGTTGAGTTAAAAGATTAGGTCCATAAATCTATTCCATATCGTAAAGGGAATCTCTTATTAAGGAAATGAAAAAAAAATATGTCATTTAGGTCAAAATTTAAAGCCCATTTAACGGAGAGGGCATATTTAAGCTACTTCTTACATCGTTGCATTACTTGGTTACATTTACATTTGATGTCTTGAGTTATTTTTTGTTCTCTTATCTCAACTTGTTCAAGTGTTACTTGTAAAGCACTTTGATATAATCTTAGTATGTAAATCACTATAGTCTTGTTCAAGTGTTACCTGTAAAGCGCTTTGATATAATCTTATTATGTAAATCACTATGTTAATATAAATCTTGTTCAAGTGTTACTTGTAAAGCACTTTGATATAATCTTATTATGTAAAGCACTATGTGAATATAAGTTATTATAATTAAATGTCCAACCTTACAAAGTGCGCCAAACAGACTTTAAACACTGATGATGATCGTGACTAATCTTTAGCATGTAGAAACAATAGGATTGTGGTTGGAATGGTTTCACCCTTTTATTCATTTGATTAAATTCTGTCTGCAAAGTCTGCTTTATTTGCAAGAAGACAGACCCAGAGTCGTACAGGATCTCGTTACCTTTTGTTTGAGGCCCGGTCACATGGCGTGTCTCTAGCGATCCCGTACACGTATAAGCCAAGTGTCTCAACAGATGGCTCTGGGTACTTTAGATGCAGAGCAGAGCGTTGATCAGGGGGCCGCAGTCTTGTTTCATTTGGGGTGTGAGTCATGTAGAACGCTTCAGTTCAAGCTTTCAAGACATTGCCTGTAAATTTTGTAAACCATATTTATGCTCTCCATTTGCACATCAAAATTAACATCCAGAAATTCAGTTTTGTTCATGTTATAAGCACATGTAACAGCAAACATGAAAGTGGAAAAACCAGTTCACAGAAATTCCTAATAGCATCATACACAAAGTATTTTGTACAATTCAATTAATCATTACACAATGCCATTAACGAATACCCACAGATCATTAGAACACTAAGTTCATTACACAACAAACAACTGTGCCATATTTTATTGTTTAACACTCTCAGTATGAATACATGAAAAGCCTACTCAGTTATCATATATGTACTGAATCTATTAGGCTGAGAGGGTTGAGGTGTGTTTTTGAGATCAAACTCATATTAGATATTGGTGGTGTTACATATTAACACATATACTACATACATTTTAGACCAGTGCTCACAGCTAGGAACAAGATTATGTAGAGCTACCCAGCCACTGTTCCTGTGTAGTATGCATGTGTGCACACTATTGATCAACAAATGGTGAATATTGATCGTAACTGGTTCCTCTCAAGCACTGCCACTGTGTCTACAGCATATTTTCCATTGATACTTAGCAGATACTGCTATAGCTATAGAGTACCGAAGTAGTGTCGTCATTTGAGCATGTTGTCAAGACAATTGGCTCTAAACAAACTCACTCCAGTGAGAGGTTGAGCGGTCCGATATTGTCTATCGGGCTAGTGTCCAACATTCCCAATTACAGTCCCCGTTGTGATCACTGCTGCTTGCTCTACCCATATTGTTAAGAACCAGTTGTCTTAAAAAAATAATGCTCAAATGACGTCACACTTCGGTACTCTATATGATGAATGTGAGTCTCTAAGTCAAAACTTCCACCTTACACTAATTGCTCAGCCATGGAGACTATAATGGCTAAATATCCTCATAAAATTGGACATCCCCAATCAACTGGTTTAAGGTGCTGTTTCCTTGCACCAAAATAAAGACAATAATTCAGGCACTCAGTTGCGACCATTTGTTGTTGACAAATTCAGGCTCCTTTGGATCTGTGACTATCACTATTGCTAAGATGTCCAATCTTAATGGATTAGGATAAATACTTGAAGTTCATGTATACATTGATAGTGCTGATATGTGTCATTGTTGCTGTAAAAAGGTACAATAATTTCACAATCTCAATTAGAATGAGGTTACTTCTGATTACTTCTGATGTGTTAAAGGAGGGGGGGGGGAATCATTCACTTATATATTTGTTTGACCTTTTTTTCAAATTGTGCTTTGTTTTTTAGTTCTTGTTAATTTTATATTAAGTATTTGAATGTTACTTATTTTGTAATGTATTTGTAATGTGATTTTTATCCCAGGGCCCCTTTACAAGGGAGTCCTCGAGACTGAAAGGACTACCCTGACTAAATAAAATGTGAAATGAATAAATGAATAAATTATGATATATTAATATTTCACATTCCTATAGAAATAGGAAATTGATCAGTTGTTCTCAAACAGATGATCATGATAAGTTGCAGAGCACTTTGCATGTAATGGACTCTGTCTATTAAGATGCCCTGCTCCACAAAGGCCACTTTTCTGTTACCTCACGGTGGTTGTTGTGGACAGGTGCAACTGTATTTCTCTGATAAAAAATATGGGAAACCATATCACCAGGGGACATGAGGGCAGGATAAATATTTGTGAGAGTAGGAGTCCTGGAAGCAGCTGAAACAACCCAATACCCTTTTCACATTAGGTTTTGTTAGCCCTGTACTATCATTAGCCCCATACTTTCCTTAACCTCATTCATTTTCCTTCAACCTGTCTAAGTAAATCCATGCTGTTCACATTCAAAATCGTTAGCCCGGACTTTCTTGATAGCTTATGAATATTTATGAGTGCACATGTGCTCTATACCACTCCGTTAAAGGGAATATACTGTACTGTGAAGACAAGCAGTCTTCAAAAGGGTGATCGTGAGCAATCATCTTGCCAATGGTCTTAAATTCATGTATTGTCCATTTTAGAAACTTGCTGAAAGTTATTTGCCCTAAAAGTATCCACATTTGGAGTAATTGGTGATTTAATCCCAACTCTTTGTGATTTAATCACTCATTTCTCCAAATGTGGATCATGTGAGAGAAAATGACTCTCAGCAAGTTTCTAATATGAACGCTACATGAAGTTAAGACCATCGGCAAGAAGATTGCTCACGATCACCTTTTGAAGGCATTTTTGTATTTCCAGTACAGTATATTCCCTTTAAACACATCAAGGTCATTCGACCACTGTGCATTATCTGATTGGTCACTGCGTTTCCGCCTTGCGAGCTTAGCACCGCTTTTCCTTAGATCTGGACGATATTCCTTAATTTCTGTTCACGCTGGACCTCTTAGCCCCACACTTTATGGCATGACACTACAATTGCTGGGTTAGCACTGCTGTTTTGCAGAGCCAAGTCATCCTGTACTATCGGTGTGGCTAGCCCACTTTGGGCTTGTTTATCAACTCTTTTTTTTGTAGAATTAAGGTTTCCAAACGCGTTTTTTTTAACTCATTTAAACGAGTTGATAAACGCAAAGGTGTTTTGATTATGGGGTTTGGAAAGCTATTTTGAAACACGCAAATTTGTACGATCCTAAACGCGTTTTTTTTAACTCATTTAAACGAGTTGATAAACGCAAAGGTGTTTTGATTATGGGGTTTGGAAAGCTATTTTGAAACACGCAAATTTGTACGATCCTAAACGCGTTTCAACCAGAAACGCATTTAAAGAAGCGAGATAAATGCAAAGCTGTTTTGAAACGCGTTTAAACCCCGTGTTCTCGGTGACAAGGCCGGTTTTCGACTTGGGCGATCGAGTTGATAAATGCACCGGTTTTTTAAACGCGTTTGAAAACGAGTTGACTTCGTAAAGGCCTTTGGATTTGATAAACGCACCATTTTTTTAATGCGTTTGGAAACGCGTTTGTAAAGGCCTTTGGAAACGCGTTTAAATTTCTGAAAAGTTGATAAACACGGCCTTTGATTAAAACCAATGTGAACAGAAAGTAGGCTAGTACTAAAGGTGGGGCCAAGGCTAGTGTGAAATGGGTCCAAGAGGCTTATCTCATCCTACAATGTTGAGGGGGAGGAGCTGATAGGGTACTCCAGTGTCTCCACTGGGGAATGGTGGTGGGGAGGGTGATATAACCACAAGGGCTGCAAAACAATTTGCCCACAATACTGCTCTTCTGTGACAAAAGGACACAACTAACAATTAAGAGACATTTCTTGTAAATGAGCAAAATGTACATCTGTCACTTGCATTGGCATCAGGGCAATACCACATCATGGTAGATTACCGTTAATATCTTGGAGCAAGATGATTTTTTTTTCTCCAGATTGCATCTGTGGTAAGGAAATGCTGGGTACAATCTAAAAGTGCCAGTTACCCAAATTTGAGTGATTTGTCACTTGCTTCCTTCTGACAAATTAGGGCAGACTATAGGGCCATTTATACTTACAGCAAAAAGTCACAACGCGCTAGCGAAAGTGACAGTTGTTCTCCAACTACGTGCAAGTTTTTTGTGCGGAAAATCTACCTTAATGTGTGGTTTTTACACATTGTTTGACACATCACGATTTTTGGCTTGTGTAAACGGTCACACACAATCACATTTTTTTGCACATGAGTCATATGTATTACTCATGTTCAAATGGCCTTGTGGACATGTGGATATGTGACATGTGACATAACACTTCCTCCTAACAAATCATAGGAGTCTCACAGGCTTTCAAACATCACATTCTTTTAAACAGGTGGAATTGGTGGGAGAAGAGGTTGCGATTTTGCTAGAGTCATTTTTAAAGTGTAAATAGGCCTAATGTTCTTGTAAGCAGCAATCAAAACACAAAGCGCTCAGGGCGATTCCGCCTGAGTGTTTATTGTATTACAAAAGCATACAGTGATGCCTGAAATCACAACATGAATGAGAACAGAGAGGAAAGCGGAGCTTGTTATCTTGTAGTTGCATACCACATTTAAGATGAGAATGTTGGTTGAAATCAGGTCTACAATCAGGTCATCAACCACAAAATAAGGATGTTGAAAACTAGGTCACAAATTGCCTGAGGTGATAACATGCTTTGCATCACTTGCTTTATGATGATAATTTGGTTATATGTGTACTATGGTAGTGTTTAACTTATGGTCAGATTTTGGTTGAAAACCAAATGTTGATTGCAGTTTGATTCAATTCTCTCTCCTAAAGGTATAATCACTTCTTTGATTTTTTGCTCATTGAACACCCCCTCCCCCCCCCCCCCCCCTTTCCTCTCCTATTCTCCTTATTGCGACAGTTTATAGATGGGTTAACTGTTAAATCTAACTAACATGTTGCTTACTGGTAGATGTTCTGGCTTTGTGAACCCTGGTCTAGTAAGGATGTCAAGATTTGCCATGTAACTGCAGTACAGGGTTGAGGCTTAATTGTGTCCTAAAAGGTATTTCAAGTTTATTCATAGCCTGTTGTCTATATTCTGAACAACAGATTGTCATGGGAGTCATGGTACTTACTATCAGAGTGGGGGGAAAGCCACCTTGCATACACTTCAGCTCAAAGGAATTCGCCTAGGGAAAGGGAAAGTGAAGAAAGGGAAGGACCCACAGTTTTAAACCGCAGTATATTTTGTCCAGTTCAGCATGAAACATGATGCTTTAGCATAAAATGCATCATGTGTCATGCTGAACTGGACAAAATATACCGCTGTTTAGACTGCGGCTCCTTTCCTTTCTTCCCTTTCCCTTTCCCTATGCCAATTCCTTTGAGCTGGAGTGTATGTACATGCAGGCTCAGTACAGAATTGGTGAAGCAAAGGGCCTTTGATATCGTATTACCGTCAGTGATTTGACTATTTCGTCGTAATTATTGTACTTCCACCGATAATCTATAATTAACTCTCCAATCTTGCCCTCTTTCTGTTTTGGTATTTCCTCCAGGTGTTTGCATCAATATATTTCTACATTGCCTTCTTCTTCGTCCACATGCTGACCTGCCTAGGACTGAGCGCTCAGATCTACTACATGGGCACGGTCAGTTTAGGTAAGATTTTATTTTGAAAACATTTATTTACCATCAACCATTGAATCATACATTTGATACATAACTGAGCATAAACATCATACATTTGTCACATATATTGAAAATATTGGAATATAAGAATACAAAACATAACTTCACATTGATTCATACTTCTTCTTCAAACATGTAGATAATCTGCTGACATCACCTACTTTCATGAATCTCTAGGATGAAACACAAATCCTGTTCAACCTATCAGCAAAAGAAACACAACATTTGTGGCAATTTTTCGGATGCATTTCTGAGAGCAGCGTATATGCATTGGAGTCACTCCAATAATGCTGTATTTGCTTCCTCCTTTTTGCCGGCTATTTTGCTGCTATTCTGGGGCTTGAGACCTTGGAAAAATACTGTGATATTGCAAGGAGAGGATCTTATCAAGTGCATCCGGAAAGTAGCAGTAAATGTTTTGGCTTCTTCATGTGATTCTCTTATCGCAGGTCTCTTCTCGCTTAGCATCACCATTTTTTGTTTGCGCTTGCTAGGGGTGTGGGAAAGAGTCCATCATAACTGAAATATGGCAATATTACGGCTTTTTTTATGTACATGAAATTATAAGAGGCTAGCTGCAAACTTGCTTACCGATGTGCATCTGCATTATTGTGTTACTATCAATGGTAAATGAACAAGGCTACATACAGCAATGCAGTACACACCCTCTGTCTCTGCCCTGCCCTTGACAAATAAGCTTCAAATGTGTGACTATAATAATATTTCTCTTGCGTTTCTGCCTTCATTACCCAAATGTTCTAATTCAAGATACATTTTGTGGAATTACAAAATCAAATCCTTGTCTTAAGATGATGAGGCCTCATGGATTCTGTAATGATACATGTAGTTAGATTCGCTTTGGGAGTGAGCCTCCAAAATCTGTTTTGGATTGATGGGATTATACTGGTAGACTGCCAGCATGCAGCAGTTGTTTCAAATTCATTGTCGCCTGCACAATTGTTCTCATGTTCCTACATTAATAATAGCATAAAGCAGTTGGGAGTCGTACACATCTTTCTTTCTCTCGCTTTGTCTCTTTCTATTGCTCTCTCTATCCTCTGTATTATGTAAGGTTTTTTCATGCGTTCAAGCTTCGGGTATGAAAACCCTTCTGTTTGATTTTCATGGTATATCTTAAGTCTTACTTCTGTCAAACTTTGGCTAATTATGTAAAGCCCGTTATATATATTTCATTCTTTTTTTCCTTATTAATGTCTTGGAATATCCACATTATTTACAAATTTACATACATCATGTATCTATCATTGTATTCTCATTAGTTGTATCAGAAATTCAGCAGAAAGTCAATCAATCAATCAAATCAAAGGAAGTAGCGTTAAAGGCAGAAGAAAATTGATGAAATAATGTGGATGTTTTCACTGTGTTTATTTTGCTCACAATCTCAGTCACATTATGTGTCTTTAACCAGTTGTCTGCTACATGTGCTTTTTTTTTCACAAGTAATACATGTAAGTTGCACAAAGAAGCTATTTATCTGGCACTGAAGGGGTTAATAGTCGATTGCTTCCCCACACTTGGCTTTCGTTATCTCTGTGATGATTGTTGTACCCCCTCTGAAGATGTCTCTATGTGTCTGTCTGTGCCGATGTTTATTTTTATCCTTATTTATCTCTCTCTCCCACCATCTTAACCATCTTACTTTCCCTGTCATTTTGTCTTTCATATGTCCTTCATACACACTACAGCTCAAAGGAATTGGCATAGGGAAAAGGAAAGGGAAGAAAGGGAAGGAGCCGCAGTTTTAAACAGTGGTATATTTTGTCCAGTTCAGCATGAAACATGATGCGTTTTAGGCTAAAGCATCATGTTTCATGCTGAACTGGACAAAATATTCCACAGCTTAGAACTGCAGCTCCCTCCCTTTCTTCCCTTTCCCTTTCCCTATGCCAATTTCTTTGAGCTGTAGTGTATATCTCATTTTCAATTGCTTTTTTGTCCTACCCCTCATCTTCTTAATCCCCTCTCTGCCAGACATACAGGCCTATGGGAATGGTGTGTATTACCAGTGTTATAATGCCTCAATTGGGCATAACAAGTTAATCTGAGCCCAATATTAAAGATTCTCTCACTCTTGTGTCCAAGTTTGTTTTGATTGATTCATTGCTTTTATTGATTAATTGGTGAAATGGCTGATCAGGGCCCGTCTTATAAAGATTTATGATTGATCTGAATCAAATTAAAGTTTAATTCTCTGTCTTTAAAGGGAATAAACTGTACAGGGAGGACAAAAAAAAAACTCCAAAAGGTAATCGTGAGCAATCTTTTTGCCTATGGTCTTAAATTCATGTATTGTCCATTTCAGAAACTTGCTGAAAGTCATTTGCCCTCAAGTGAACCACATTTGGAGTAATTAATGATAAAAACTCCAATCCACAAATGTTCGGCCCAAACATTTTGAGGGGTTTTTTTTATGTAATTACTAATTACTCCAAATGTAGATCATTTGAGGGAAAATAATTTTTAGCAAGTTTCTAAAATGGACCATACATGAATTTAAGACCATTGGCAAGAAGATTGCTCATGATCACCTTTTTGAAGGCTTTTTGTCTTCCCAGTACAGTATATTCCCTTTAAACATACAGAGTTGCGATTGATATCAATTGCAAATCAAGTCTGGGTCCATCACAAATTTTTAAAAGACAGAGCCTAGAACACTGCTTTCCTGAACCATGATTAGGTTATCAGACTGGAATTCTAATTTCCCTCCCAATTTCCAACTTGCTGTAAACAAATTTAAGGGATGAGAGATCAATCTCATTTGCATATAACGGCTCACCCTTGTACATAGTAAACTTGTGATCTACATTTTTGTTCAGGACGTTAACCCTGACATTCGGTCTTTAAAACCCCATTTTTTCTGTACAACTTCATGCCAATGGTACTGAGAGACTTAACCCTTGCACTACCAGGCCTTGAAAAACCTATGTTTTTTTTTGTCTTACTGCACATCTTCATGCCAATGGTAATGAAAGAGTTAATGCAAACGGCTGGGGTGGGGAGATGTATTTTAAGGGGCTACCTCGTATATGGAGTTACTTTTTAACCCTTTCAGTACCTACCATACATACCAGTACATACCATACCATGCATGAATTGTGTATTAGGTTAATGGGCTTTTTACGACTTGGTGCTGAGAGGGTCAAATATGATGTCATAAAACAAATATACTGAATGCAAGCAGTGCAATTTACCCTCGGAGAAAATTCAAGGCATTTGTACGAGCTATGTAGTAATCAGAGGGGGCTTTTTCTTTCCATTTTGGGGGCTAAAATCACCCTTAGCCTTCACAGATGTGCATCATTTTACTGCTAACAATCTGTATTAATTTATTAAGGATGAAATAATTATTTCACTTGTATAATCCATATTCACTTTAACTTTCAAAACAGCATGTCAGCATGTAAGAGAAGAATTCATTTACTGATTAGAGGCTTTATTTCCCCAATCGTGACTGAGGACTATGTCTGCTTATTTGGTTTCTTTCCA
The DNA here is from genome assembly GCA_963669155.1 of Arbacia lixula. Lineage (NCBI taxonomy): Eukaryota > Metazoa > Echinodermata > Echinoidea > Arbacioida > Arbaciidae > Arbacia > Arbacia lixula. The sequence goes on along the minus strand of OZ022587.1, from coordinate 12,819,790 downwards.
CATTTCTAATTAGGTATAATTGAGTTATGGAGAGTGAAGATTTATCTTATTTGCATATAACTGCTCACATGGTCCTGGAACATGTGATCTATTATTCTTTGATGATTTTTTTTGTGATCGATCCTTTTTTGTGATATGTTATCTTTTTGTGATCTATCCATTGTTTGTAATCTATTACCTTTTTCTGATATCTCCTTCTTTTGTATGCTATCATTTTGTTGTGATCTATTATTCTTTGTGAACTACCATTATTTGTGATCTATCATTATTTAATTTGTGATCTATCACTGATTGCACATATCAACACCATTCAAATATTATGAAAAGTATTTAAAACAGAGTTAAAACTAGCTCAGGCTGGGGGGGGGGGGGGGGTGGATCACCAAGCTGTTCATAAGTTACGAACAACTGGTGATCCCTTCTTGTGTTTAATCAGATTCTCAATGGACAAAGTGTAGTATCGCATTTAGCACAAGAAGGGATAACCACTCGTTTGTAACTTACGGACAGCTTGGTGAAACACCCTCCAGGTATGTTTCTGGGAACGGGGTATACCTGCTTCCCATAGTAAATGGGTTAACTCTCTCTGTGTCGCCAAAAAATATGCTGTATGGGATTTGCATGTATTGATTGCAAAACAATCCTCATGTGGCATGTTATGGATTACTGGTTGGGCTTGATTCAACCTCCATGACTAATTCTCCAAACCCCCTCCTAATAAGGCCTAATTCTCTGTCCTTCGCCACCCTAAGCGGCTGCGTATCGTTGAGAGCATCCCAACGAGCGTTTGTGCAAAACAGACAGAGAAATCACTCCATTGCCTGGGCTGTCTGTCTTGATCCGATTACCCAAGCAATTTCCATTTTTGCAGAGTAATTTTTCAACGGTGTTGTTAAGTATCTCCCCCGCATTAAGCCACAGACACTGTCTCTCAATTACCACTTCCTACTGTTGTTATGTAATTATAGGGGTTGAGAGGTGTGATGTAAACAGACCAGGGGGGCACATCCTGCCCCCACCCCCCACCCACACCCCATTTTCATCTCTTCCTTTTTTTCATTCTCGGCAAATAAAAAATTTATACATGTTCTCTCACAGCACAAACATTACAAATAAATATACACGTGGTGGATGCATGGTATATTTTATGAACAAGATACAAAAAAAAATGGAATAGTATTAGACTTTGAATAAGTCCTCAACCCCCCCCCCCCACCCCACCCCCTTTTTTTCCTCTTCTCTTTCTTCTTCTTTTTTTCCAAATAAAAAGTTTATTCATGTTCTCTCACAGCATAATCATTACAAATCAATATACATGAGATGGATACATGATATATTTGAGGAACAAGATGCAATATAAATAAATAAAAAAAGAAGAGAAATTGCATAGATTGGAATAAGTTGGACATATGTCTCCCTCTATCAAAAGATAAAATTGATTTATATTCCTGCATGTATATTGTTTCTATGATTTTGTACTGATATTGTCACTTCTTTTGAAAAGACAAAACAGATAAATATCTCTTTGAACATTTAGTTGAAATGATAAAGTATTTAGCGAACAAAAGAACAAAATTAGATGAGGAAGCATGTTCACCTGTTATGCCAAAATAAGATCATTTATAAAGTTCATTTAAATTTACTTTTAAGGGTAAATTTTTCATTAGACGAGGGAACATATTCACCTGTTATGCCAAAGATAAGATCATTTAAAGTTTATTTAAATTTACTTTTAAGGGTAAATTTTTCATTAGACGAGAGAACATGTTCACCTGTTATGGCAAAGATAAGATCATTTATAAAGTTGATTTAAATTTACTTTTAAGGGTAATTTTTTCAAAATCATCGAAGAATTGACAAGTTCAGGGGCATTCCCAAAATAGGTTCGCAATAGTTTCACTATCTACTAAACAGAAAGTACATAAATCTAAATGGGATATACTTATTTAACTTTCTTACCCCTTTGTCTTGTTAGAAGGTACCCTATGCACACCCCTTGATGTATTTTTAGAATCCTTAGAGTGTTAAGTTAATGAACTTTGATGATTACTAGGAAAATCATTGTCTCATGAGCTTCATCATGGTAGCCATTTTGGATTGTTGTAAAACTTGTTCAACTACTGTAACATAACTTTTAAAAGTGGATAACATCTTGAGAGAAATAAATGCACTATCCAAGTCAATTAAGACTTAATGAATTTCAAATAGCTAATTTTATAATTAAAGCACTTTACATACATGCATGAAAATTGAAACATCAGGTTGACATCAGGTATGGGCATATCAGGTATTTATTTTCCTTACTTATGAGTTTGATACACTCAAATGAACTATTGTTTTGTCAAAAAGGGTATTGTTTAACCCATATACTACAACAATTTTGACTTTTATTTGAAAGACTGATGAGATGAGAGGTTGAATTCTTGTGAGGCAAAGGTGAATGAACTTTTGGAATGATTACGGATTCAATGGTCCAATTTCAACCAGTTGTTTCCTGAACGTAAAAGATTATCACTTCAAACCACGACTGTGTTACATTTATATTTTTCATTGTCTGTAACTTACTATTAATAGTTGCTACCGTGGTAGCAGCCAATGGGCTTTTAGCTTTACTGCCGTTTCCATGGCAGCTACCATCAATGAAAACATGTATGCAATGTGGCCCAGATGCAAGACTTATAAAGGCGTAGTTATAGTTTCATTCAGATCAAAAGTTATTTAAGCCAGAACAGAGCTGTCTCTAGGGACGTCAATAAAAATGGCTCGAGGTGATTCAATGTTTTGGTAATCTATTTTGAACTGCATGAAGAAGAAAAAAAAAATGGCACATGCCTGACCAAGCAGCAGTTGCCCAACATGACACCAACCATATCAATCCTATCCTCCCACTCAACTTCCTGTTCCTGTTCCGATCCGTTTCCAGGATTAGCCTTCTATGTTTTCTTTGAGAGAGAGCCACTCACGACCGCTATTTACACTGGCAGCAAAAAAAGTGCAATGTTTCTAAAATTGCCCGCGGAAGGTGAAAGTTGCTAGGCAACTCGCACCAAACACATCCCACAAAAAGCTTTCTGAACCTTTCCTCTTGAGTTTAAGTTGGATTTTTCTCAAATTTTCTTCACCGGATAGATTTTTCAATTTTTCCCTACAGTTAGATATGGGGGCTTTGTGAACCCTGGTCCAGTTAGGATGTCAATATTTGCCATGGAACTGCAGTAATCAAAGGGGTGTGGCTTAATTGTTCCTTATAAAGAATTTAAAGTTTAATCAAAGCCTGTCGTCTATTGTCCGTAAAGCAGATTGTGTGGGAGTCGCACTGCTCAGCATTTGAGTGGAGAGAAGCCGGCTTGCAAATACGTGGGCTCAGAAAAAAACTGGTTGAACATCACATTTTTTTGTCAGTGTTCATGGTTGCAAGGCTTATTAAACTCTTGTTACTTTTTCAAACCACAACAGAAATAAACTTGGCGCCATTTCCGCTGACCAAATTTCTTTTATTAACTCATGCTGCCTTGGCCGTTGTGTCTAGCAGGCCATTAAAGTGCAAGGACAACCCACTCACTGTCTGCCCTAATTCAAAGTAACCACCAAGCCGCTAGACTCCTCTTCCTCCGTCCCATGGTTGCCATGGTGACGTCTGGCTTCCAGGCGCTTCAACATTTCTGATCCAACCTAAAAATAGATATTTTCAATCTAAGACTAACCACTCTATCATTTTCCTCTTTGGTCAGTCCGTCCCGCGTTTAAGGAGCCGGGGAAGATATAGAGATTGATTAGTCTAACGTAGCCAGACCTCTTGATTAAATCGTTTGTTTTGGAAAATGCCAAACAGCCTGAAAGGCAGGCTAGCTATGGTGACTCAAGCGCTGCAGCTTTCTGCCTTGGACTACAGCTGCGCTCACAGGAGACAGGTCACAATGTAAACGTTCTCAAATAATCACCGTCACATTGTTCAGAACAAACCTGTTCCTAATTGTTTGAGCAAATTACGTAGTTTCTACGCTATCCAGTTGTCTTCAGATGTTTGACTCTGGGCCCCCATCTCGTAAAGAGTTGGAAATGGTCTTTTTCAAAAAAAATTCATTGTGACGTAAAGTATTCAGTAGTCTAATTCAGACCTTTCGATCTGGGTCCCATTTTATGACGACTTGCAATAGGGATTGAACGCAAGTCCAATCACAAGTCCAATCCGCTCTCTTTTATGTACAGAGTGAGGATTGATGTCAATCACAAGTCGTGTTGCAATCAATCGCAATGACCCTGAACTTTCTGAAATTTTTATCACAATTATGCTGTTATTCCATCTACCTCTTTGAGTATGGTAAGTTATCTTTCTGTTATTTTGATGGTGAAAATTACTTATATAGTTACAATATAGTTAAATCATCATTGTTTTCTATGATGATGCTTATCATTAACCACCCATCTATCAGGCATAATCAATTGATTCTAATGTAATTAGAATTCATTGCCACAGATTTTTTTTTCTGAAAGGCTCATTCTAACAAATTCCCAATTTTTAAGTCATTTTTAACTGGAAGGATCGTCAAGACTCTCAGAAAAATCCTTGATAGAAACAGTGGGTTGGAGACGATATCCCTCTGGCAAACACAAGTCGCATGATTCACATCCCAGGCACAGTCCACGCTTTGGCTCGATTCCACGGAATCTCCCCACTGGTGCTGTCGTCACGGCAATAACAGCCTTCTGCGAAAAAAGACGTCCCCACGAAAATAAAACAGACACCACCCGACCATTGCGCAACATGAATGTGAGTGCCGGGGACATGTCCGCGTGGGAGGAAGCTCGTAAAAGTTGGACCTACTGCCAAGATCAGAACGGGGTGATGATGATGATGCATCCAATCCATTTTTTTTTTCTTCCCTTCTTGCAAGGATGACAACTGGTCTGACAGTTGTCTGGGGAAAACGGACTTGAGTTAAGCAAACGTAGCGTAGGCAGCGGAAGTTTGAAGACGTTATGGAGATGTTGCCTAGAGTGTGACTAACAGGTTGATCATTTGGGAGTCTGGTTCTTGTTTTGTCTTTTTGCCATTCCACTGGGTGGGAGATAGCGAGGTTAAGCTGGAAGGTGTTAATAGAATAAGCCCACGTCCTTGCTCAAAGTAGCCAATTTACTTCAATCAACATCATTCTCCTACACTTGTCTTTCTTCTTGCACCTCCCCCTCAATGCTTCATTCTTCTCTCTCTCTCTTGTTTTGTTTAGTTCTTTATCTCTCTATTGCACTATTTCTGTCACAACTGAATTACCTTTTTCAAGCCTGTATTCAGAAACCATAATAAGCATCAGTTTATTTGGAATAAAAGGGCTTCATGTCATTTTCATTTCTTGCTTTATTTCCATGATCTTTTTAAATTCCTTTTGTATTTTTAATCTGCACATTTTCATATCTTAATCTCTCTCTCTTGCTCTCACACGCTCTCTCTCTCTCTCCTTATCATTTGTTTTATCAATATTCTGATGTATCTTCCTAGTCAAGCTTTGATAACTTCTAATCTCAAGCTCCCCCTTGTAACTGTACTCTTTCTCCTCAACTGCATCTCTTTTTGTCTCTATCTTGCTCTCTCACTCTCTCTGTTTCCCATTTGTTTTATGTGTATTTATGTATTTTCCGAGTCAAGCTTTCTTGAATAACCTCATTCTTTCTTCTCTAGCTTCCTTTTGTAACTTTTGTCACCTCTCTCTTTCTCCTCATTTGTATCTCTTTCTTGTCTCTATCTTGCTCTCTCACTCTCTCTGTTTCTCATTTTCTTCTATTTTGTAACCTTTTTCACCTCTCTCTTTCTCCTCATTTGTATTTGCATCTCTTGTCTCTATCTTGCTCTCTCACTCTCTCTGTTTCTCATTTTCTTCTATTTTGTGACTTTTGTCACCTCTCTCTTTCTCCTCATTTGCATCTCTTGTCTCTATCCTGCTCTCTCACTCTCTCTGTCTCTCATTTTCATCTATCATATCAGTATTTGTAAAAAAATCTTCCCAGTCTAGCTTCCTTGTCTAACCTCTTTCTTTCTCCCTATTGCCATCTCCTGTTTTGTCTCTCTTGTGCTCTCTCTCTCTCTCTCTCTCTCTCTTTCTCTCCCACTCTCTTTGTTTTTTTTTCTGTATTTACTTAACTAGCTAGGTGAAAGGTAGTTAAGCTGGGAGGTGTTAATAGAATAAGCCCACGTCCTTGCTCAAACTAGCCAAATTACTTCAGTCAACCTTTTTCTCCTTCTCTTTTCTTTCTTCTTGTGCTTTCCCCTGACTGCATCATTCTTTTTCTCACTCTTGTTGTGTATATCTTTTTATCTCTTTATCTCCTTCTGTCTCTTTCACTATATTTAGTTCAGTATGCTTTTTTCTTACCTCTATTAGCACTATCTCTTCCATGCACATATTTCTATGTCTCTGCCACACTTTATGTTTTTGGGGGTCCATAACGTAATATCTTGAAAAGCATTTTCTTTTCCAACCTTTCTACCTTCAGCTTCTATTTGCTCTTCAAAATCACTTACACTTGATAAGGGGGGATGACAAATAGCAGCAATGATAAAAAAAATAAATTCTCAGCATATTGATTTCAACAAAATTTGATTCAAACATTTCATTCATAAAGCTTAAATCTTCCTGTACATGGAAGTCATAGCTGTCCTGAATTAGCATACCAACACCCCACCTTTCTTCCCTTTTCTATTTTTATGCAAAAATCTGTAAAGTGAGAAATCAAAACAATGTGGCGTTGACTCATGAAGTCAGGTTTCAGTAAAGGCAATTGCACAAGATTGGACATTTATAGTAAAAACAAATTCTGAGAGGGCAATAGTTTTTATCCAAACTTCTAACATTGGAATGGAGACTACTGAATTGATGCTGAGGGTTTTAAACAGAATTGTGTGGCTGGGTAATAGTTTTTGGGAAAATTGAGAAATGCTTCACTAGTTTGGTCAGGGTCGTAGCCATTATCAATGTCCATGATTACCTCTTCTTCGGGGAGTTCAGATTGTATTGAGTTAAATTCATCACGATATATGTGGGATTCTACATGGAAACTAGTTTCAAGTAAGGTATTAGTAATTGTAATGAAGGGGAAAATGTCACGCATACGCTGATAACAAGTATAATCACTAATATTGTCAAATATAAAACATGAAACATCATGCCGACATTCACAAAATGTACATTTGATAGAGCTCCGTGACCTAACCTGATAGCACAGTTACAAATATTCATAGTCAACCAGTCATATCACACACATCATAACATATACTACAAACAGACATGATCGCCAACACTTATAGTACAACGCTTAACGGTTCATGTAATTACAATATTCCGGAACAATTGTTATTAAAACTAAATTTTACATTGAGATTGCCGAGACAAGGAGACAGTATGAAAATGATTTTAAAGACAAATGATCACTGATAACTGCAAAGAAGTTTATTTATACCAAAACTACTCCATATTCACTATAATCTATAAAATGCTCCAATCAAACATGAGAAAAACTTCCCTGCAAGTACATATATACCTGTCAACACAAGAAAGAAAAGATGAACAAATGATTTATGAATATTCACAAGAACGGTATACAGCTATCATATGGAATCATGTACTGTATATCAATAATAGTATGCACATAAGAAGTAATTTGGGTATTAAGAAAACATGTTTAAAAAAAGCACTTTGCTGGAAGCGGTATAACAAAAAGATGTACATATCATATATCAATATTTGTAGCGCATAGTGGGAATAAACATCATGCATCTTAGAAATACAAGAAACTCTCTGCTTAAAGAACATATATAACAAATAAGCCTTTGACTTATAACTTTGCAAATATTCAGAACCATATGAAGAAGTAATTAGCATTTCAATAAAAAGGATGTATGAAAATATATCGTAAACCACAAAACAGGTCGGCACATATATTATTTCTTCTCGGCACGATTTCTAACCAAATAGTACAACATTGGAAAACAGAGTACTGCGGTACATTTTTACAAGAGTACTCATATGGTATTATATCTAGTCATTATAGCAACTAAAAGATTGTAAAGTACAGAAATATATATTTGTATAAATATGAAGAATCTATAAGGCTTCACTATAACATAAGATCTGTTTATTTGATGATGATTGATAAACTCTCTGACATGAATGGAGTACTGATTTTATATAAAAACTGCTTACAAAAATGTATTGAATTAGCTTTTGGCACCTTTTAGTTAGAATGCAAAATTTTGAGTAGACACACAATTGCAATACCCTAACCCTAACCTTGTATCCTTGTGATGTCATGAATTTGTACTCAACCCCTGACAAATGTGACCTTTCATTGTGATATGCTTTACAGTTTAAGAGAATACTGTACTGGGAAGACAAAAAGCCTTTAAACAGGTGATCATGAGCGATCTTCAGGCCAGTCATGTATTGTCCATTTTAGAAACCTGCTGAAAGTTATATGCCCTCAAGTGTTCCACATTTGGAGTAATAAGTGATTAAATTACAAATCCTCAAATTGTTCAGTCGGAAAATTTTGTTTTGTACGCCACTGCAACACTTCATCAGTTGTGATACAAAATTGTAGTGAGTAAGGGTTTAAATACCCTTTGGTCAGCACAGCGCACTAATCGAGAACCCGAGTACCAGCGGCCTATTGTTTGGTCGAGCATCTGTGCGCGCCGACTAATAGTATTGGGCTTTGCCCTTTGTCCTTTGACCGTTTAGGAGCGGTTTCTTGGTTAGTCCACTGCGCTGACCAAAAGGTACGTTTAAACCCATACTCACTAGGTGTTTGTATCACACCTGATGAAGTGTTGCAGCGGCGCACGAAACATCATCTTTTTAGATTCCTTATTCACCATCCATTGCGAGACAAAAAATGATCACTAGCGATTTTATCCGCAATGAGTAACATATTTAGCATTCTTTATTGTTATTTTTAGCCAGGGTAGCCACTACAGTGGTTAAACGCTGATATAAAGTACAGAAATACATGTCCTGTATAAATATGAAGAATCTTTTGAGGTTTCACTATAAAATAAAGATCTGTAATATAAACAATGATTGCTAAGCTCTTTCATATAAATGTAGTACTGATTTTATATCAAAATTGCATACAAAAATATGATCCCTCTAGGTAATGTGGAGAGTAAAAATGTAGTGTTTATTTTTTCTCAAAGTACTATTTTCATGATAAAAATATGCCAATGCGGTCTGTATAGTATAATGTAGACAAAACACAAAGTTAGTATGTACAACTACGGAAGGTTTGATTTTGAAAGGCACAGTTGAGGTTGATGTGTGCAATCAGTAGTTGAATTGTTTACCTACCAATTTGATTCATATTTGTGGAAATTTCATGGAGAATAGTTGTTTGAGAAGGATTTTACCAGAAGTTGTTTATCTGTCTCTGAAAGAAATAGTCAAATCGCATTATATACATGTATGTCATGCTCTAGCGGCACCTTTTAGTTGCAATGCAAATTTTCTAGTAGACACACAGTGGCAACGCTAGCGAGTGATCAGTTACGATTGATAGTCAGTTTTTAGCTGAATGGTCCTTGCGGCAGACTGCTCATGAATGTTAATGAGTCAGATTTAATGATACTCTTTGGTATTTGTTTCCATGTTGTCGTGTCTTGATCCATGAACTAGAAATAGCCTGCGTGGTTAAGTCGCCGCCCAGTAAACAGTAGATTGCAGGTTCGAATCCTGTCTGGTTCCAAAATGTATGTCTGACTTCTGTTTTTCTTTCACTTAACAAGATAGAGCATGCTATCCTTACTACTACTGGGTGTATGCCTAAAATTTCTTTGTAAAAAACATAACATTGCTCTAAAACTGTGCAAATTGAAATTAGATATCCATCCAAATGGGGTCTGGGGGGATGGGTTCGGGGATTCCATGTGCTCGGACAAGTTTCCCGACCGAGTGCTCCAGCCTGCAATTTTTTTTATATCTTATATCAGTGACATTTACAGACGTGTTCTCGGAAGATATCGGGATGGATGTCTTAAGAGTTTTTGATTGGCAATTTTTTTCACGTAATATGATAATTCTACACCGTGGTATTAGTGTTACAATGATCTCCATGATCTTACCTTGGAATTGATGTAAAAAAAAGCCATATTTAGTATCCATGCTCTTTTTGGGATTGTCTCGTAATGATTATTATAACCACCAAAAGAATCACTAAAACAAAAAACATCAAAGCTATTTCCAGTCTTCCAGTCCAATTGTTTGTTCTGTCTATGATTGTGTCAAATTTTTCCGTGACCATGTCCTTCCAACTGACTAGCTCACTCTTAAGTAGATCCTGAGTGTTCATGAGCTCATCCTGTCCTTCTTTAATCATCTGCAGATGTTCCATGATCATGTCCATCTTTCCTTGGTCTTTAATGTCAACATCCTCAATGAAGGTATGAACTACAAATGTCTTTGTTGAAGTCGAATAGATTTTATCTCCAACAGCTATATCATAATGCCAGTCCATCTCATCTGCAGGTTCGGCTATTGGCACTTTGATACTTACATAGATCTCGGATTTACTGTAGGTGATATTGATTCTCCACTTTTCCACATTCTGGAAGCGTTGGAAGAGTTGGTATCTCCAAATGATGACTTCACACTTTCCACTCGGGATGATGGAGATATTGGAAGGTGGAACTTGCGTCATGTTATTCAGCCTTACTCCAAACTTGACTGCAAGTGAGCCATTAACGCAGGTCTGCAATTTCTTTTCGTATGTGACCTCGCAGTTTGAAGCTTTAGCAGATTTACATGGTTGTAAAATGATGACATTCTCAGTCCAGCTACTATCAACAATGAATGTCTTTGCTGAAGTTGAATAGATTTCATTTCCCACAGCTACATCGAAATTCCACCTCATTTGATCAGCATATTTCGCTTTTGGCACCTGGATACTAACAAAGATCTCAGATCTACCGTAGGTGATGTTCATCCTCCAATCTCCCACATTCGGAAAAGTTGGGCGGGGTTCGTATCCCTGCAGGATGACTTCATGTGTATCAGTCAGTATGGTGGAGATGTTGGAAGGTGGAATTTGCTCAACGTTAACCTTCAGCCTCAGTCCATACTGGACTGCAAGTGAGCCGCCAACGCAGGTCTGCAACTTCTCCACGTATGTGGCCTCGCAGTTTTCAGCTCCATCAGATTCACACGGTTGTAATAGCTCTGTTCTTGCTGTATCTACTGCAAACACAATTGTGAAACACATCAATGCCAACATTTTTGCCATTGTCACCTGCAGGATTGGACAAAAAATTGATAAAGTGATGTTGATCATACGAATGCTAGCACTGTACAGACTAGTGTGCAATATTGCAGTGTCAGTCCAATTGACTAATTGCAATTGGTTGCAGTCATGTTGTCTGCGAATTATCTGTAAAATTGGGGTGTGGCAAATCTGTGTCACGAATTGCATTCCCTAAGGGTGAATGGCAATGAGAAAATCATAAAACATGTCATGAACTCTGTAATTCATTTATTCAATTATTCAAAACAGAGAGAGAGAGAGAGAGAGAGAGAGCCAGCCATGAACTTGCTGATTGAATAGTACTTTGCCCTCTACTGCGGCAAATGAAATGCTCCTCTATGGAATTTATGTGTATTGTGTAAAAATATGTGGATAAAAAAATTAAAAAGCTGCTCCTCTTTGCATGGGCTAAACAATTCTACATGCTTGTTATGAAAGACAATGCTGTAAAATCAAGCTTCGATTCCATTCATCCCTGAAAAGGGATTAATACATGCTTGGCGCAATATCACTAGACTTTGACCTTCATTGAAGATTACGCCTTTCACATGAAGGTATGCATGATAGTTTGTCCATATTTCCAGTGCGGGGGTTGTATGAAACCAAGTCATCTGAATGGTTTGTCAGGCTAAGACTAATAAGTAGATTTGGTTTAATTGGTTTGGTTTTATTTCCGTATCAAAATCACATAAAACTCAAACATATACAATGAGTTCAATTTACGGCTGGTTGCCCATTTTCAGCAGTAACTATAATGTTACCACTGGTCTTCCATGGGGCCAGTTACAATATATGGCATATCAGTGACATCAACATTTATATATAAAGTGTGGAAATTTTTCAGTCCTCCATAACTAAGTTGGTGAATGGCATTACGCTTTTCTGGTTGTCCCTCCAGCCGTCCATCCAGATGTCATTTACGCAATATCTTAAAACTTTTTTGGCCCATCTTCATTTCTGGAAAAATAAATTAAATCTTAAATCTTGAATCTTAAAACTTTGTGAAATGATTATATATGGCAGGGCAATTAACTGAGTAGACTTTGGGTCAAAGGTTATAGGTCACAGGTCAAGGTTTTCACTTTTAAACAGTAACTTGAGACTTCACCAAACATGATATGTGACAGGACGATTCGTTGATTAAATTTTGTATTAGATACTGGAGAAATGTTTGATAACATTTCATCAAACTATGTTAAATGATAATGTATGAGGAGAAAAATAACTGGTTAGATTTTGAGGTTTATAGGTCAAACGTTACAGGTCAAGGTCAAATTCTTTTAATGTCATATTTTATATAACTTGAGAAAAAAAAACACATTAAATTTCATGAAACTTGGTGTGATATATGTCAGGACAATTAAGTGATTATAGCGTGGGTCAGATTGGTCAAAGGTCACAGGTCAAGGGCTAACTGAAATGTTACTGTTTATGTGATAGATTGTGAAACATGTGACCAAATATGACCATACATGTTATGATGATAAATGACAGGCCTCTCTGTGTCAAGTTCTTTTTTATAGCTAAATAGCGAGTTTCCCATGTATAAGAAGATGAAAATTTACTCAGTATTTATAGAGATTTGAGCCATATCTGTCACCTGCGTGCAGTCAAGGTTATCTAGTCTACAGTTTTATTTTGTATCTCTGTAGTCCAGTACCCTTTTGCAACTTCTCGGTCTTTCCCTCTTCTTTTCACACTGTTTCTCTTGTTCTTTCTCTCTCTCTCTCTCTCTCTCTCTCTCTCTCTCCCCCTCTCTCACTCTCTCTCCCTCTCTCCCCCTCTCTCACTCTCTCTCTCTCTCTCCCTCCCTCCCTCCCTCTCTCTCTCTCTCTCTCTCTCCCTCTCCCCCTCTCTCTCTCTCTCTCTCCCTCCCCCTCTCTCTCTTTCTCTTTCTCTCTCTCGCTCTCTCTCCCTCTCTCTCTCTCTCTATTTTTCTCCTTCTCTTTCTCTCTCTCTCTCTCTCTTTCTCTCTCTCTCTCCCTCTCTCTCTCTCCCTCTCTTTCTCTTTCTCTTCTCCCTCTCTCTCTCTCTCTCTCTTAGTTTATCCTTCTCTGTGATGTGTCTTTTTAGCTTGCTTCTGACCCTCTTTGATATATATATATTTATTCTCTTACAATCATTATTGCTCTTTCTTTCTTTCTTTCTTTATTGTTTTCCTATTTTCTCCTAATGAATCTTTCTTTCTATGTCACCTCACCAACACACTTTTTTCTTCCCCCTTCTGTCCCCTCTGGAACCATGTCATCATCTCACACAACTCTGTTCAGGGTGGTTATGTAACAGCAGCATTGCCAAGTAACGCACCACATGTGTGTCCTTTGCACAGTAATTGAAACAAAACATTTCTTTAGATGAAGGTGCAGTGATGTAACATCCCTGAGGAAAAGATCCATTAACTTCTTAACCGCTTCTGACAGCATTCTTTTAAGACTTCCTCAGAACAACCTCGTTTTCATCCTCATTTCTAAGAAATGACGAAGATGTCCGAGACATTCTGTACATGTTCCTTTCATTTTAAGACTTTAAAATACAAAGCCTAACATTGTGCGTAGGTGGATGCATGCTGCGTGTACATCATTGTCCCTTCCGGCATCAATCCCAAGATGGGATCCTTGCGGAATTCAAAAATATACCAGCCCTAGTCATAACTATTTAGGAATGTCACTGTTGAGGCACCATTTTAGGTATAAACACAATGGTTGCCCCCAATAGAGGAACCATACAAGGGGGGAGGAGGGCGAGTTAGCCCCCATAACTACTCAAAAAGCACCTGTAATGGCCAAACATGGGGGGGGGGGCTAAAGTGACCTTTTTATGGCTCCACGATGTGGCCCAGTGCATTTTACTTTTTTGGTTGTTGGCCCGCCTGTCCATCCATCCGTTCCTATGGGCCACTTTCGTAATATCAGGAGAACCATTCAGTGGATTGCTTCAATCTTGGTACCCATACAATTCATGAAACTGAGGAGCTCTGTGACATTGCAGTCAAACCAAAATTAAGTCAAAGGTCACTGAACTTTGCAATGAATTGCCCCTAAAGTATTTGTTTACAATTCGTTGTGCACTATGGGCACTGTCGCTGTCGCATTTTTGAGACTAAGGGGTAACGTGCCTCTGTCGCAAATTTGCAACTAAACTGTTATAGAGACAAATCCCGACACAGAGGGGTTTTACCCCCGGCAAGTTAAGAGAAAGTCAATTTCCTGTTCTATCAATGGGAGGGAAGTTGTAACACAGTATCATCTTCTTTTTTGTGTGTTTTTTACCCCAAAGAATTGCTTGTCCTGGAAAAGGGACACTCTGTCTTTAAGGCATTGCTAGTTTAGATGAATGTTTCTGATGCATTTTCTTCCCCTCCTGTATGGACGGGGTGCTGCCTGCTTTTTGAAACTGTTGAAAAATAATTGCAAATCATTTTCAACTCAGATCAAATCAAATCAAAATTAGTGTGCATGAGAGAATGAAATCAGAACACAACAATAAATCCTGTCCATTTGTCATTTAGTATTGCATGATGCTTCTGGCAGAATAGAAGTTGCGGGTTGGCATGTGGGATGCACACAGATTTCAAGATCCAAATTTGTCCAAAAGTGAAAATCTCGTTAAATATTCCAAGGATTCTTACAAGAAAAGTAATCAAAGTGTCACAAAACCTGTCTCTAAACAAATTGACATCCCTTGACTCTACTGATGTGTCAATTTCAGCTTGATGTGAGGTGAAACTGATTTCTAATTATTTTTCAAAAGTGTCAACATTTTTTTTTACACCTAGGAGAAGATTCATAGAACAGTAAAACCAGGGAGGTGTTAGGAAGGAGAAGAAACTGGAGCACAATTATTTTCAAACATCTGTATGGGTTCTAAAGTGTGCTCATGAATGTCAAAAGCATTCGATAATCATGACAATGCTTTGATGTACCATGCGCGGGGCCGACATTTAGCTGTTGACAACTTGAAAAGAAATCTCTGTAATTACCCATTTGTCTCTAAAAGCTTTGCTTTTGACAAATTTGTTTGCAAACTATAAGGAAGTTAAGGGCAGATTATGACTGGTCCTCTACTCTGCTTTTGTTTCAGTAAGTAAAAAGGAATCATGAAAAAAATCGGACATATAAGATATTTGTATTATTTACAAAATTAACTAATTTCTTCACTTTCCGACATCTTGCGCATTTGTGGGATTCAACCATTCTCAAAATGATATATGAAGCTGTGTATTATCATTAAGTGTGTGCGTTTGCGTGCAGCTGAGATATTTTACTAGAACAACTTTTATTTGTGTTTGCTGATTGATACGTGTTATGCTCATGGAAGTATTGATGTCATTAACAGAACGGGACAATGGAAACGTGACTGCAAATTTCTTTTGTTCTCTCTGAGAAACTGTTGCCACACAATCATGTTCATCATTGTTCAAACACCTGAAGTGCACTTGTTGAAAACACATAACTTTTCAGCGGCGTGGAGCATGGGTTCAAAGAAAGAAAGTTGTTTCATGTCCTTCCATACCAGTATTCCTGGTAAAACTGTCTACGAAGACTGCTCTAGGGAAATGCGGCCTTTATGAGCAGGTGGACTTCGTGTACAGGTAACTTTGATATAATTTTTCTATAAGAAATGTTGTAGAAGGAAAACCAGAAGTCTGGTCATTATAAAAAGGTGATTGTAGAAACAGCTTTCATTGTATTGCAAAAAAAAATTAGAAAGGGATTTTGAATAATGTTTTGTGTAAAATTATCGCGGATTGTCTCTTTTCATCCTTTCTGATTACCATAGATGGAGGCATCTTCAGGAGAGCTTTTATCATCTGCAAATCAGATATCTTTTCTTGTGCAAAACCAACTCATGCGGTAAGCAAAGTTTATTGTTATTTTGTTTCTTTCATTCTTCAGAACTTCTTGTGATGTCGTTTGTAACTTTTTCATCACCACTTATCTCGTTTAATCTGCACTTCATCTTGTTTTTTTTTGTGTGGTAAAAATAGCAAAGGAAAATGTATGATAAGAATAAAAATCTACTTGATTTATTCTTTTCATTTTACCTTTTACCCCATATGTGGGTAAGAAAGTTACATATAAATTTGTTCATATCCACTTACAATGTAAACCTACAAAATGTTTTTATTATACTTTGACAATATCCAGGGGAGAGAAAGAGAGAAAGAGAGAGAGAGAGAAAGAGAGAGAGAGAGAGAGAGAGAGAGAGAGAGAGAGAAAGGGATAGAGAAATACAGATACAAAAATACACAGACAGAGAAATGAAGGGAGAAGACAGAGGCAGGAGGAAAGGATGGTAGAAAAGGAGACGGACAGAAAAAGCGGGTAGGTAGGGGGATATAGAGATGTTGGGATAGTGAGAGGGGGGGGGGTAGTGTGAGACAGGGAAACAGAGACAGAGATGTAGAGAGTGTGAGAGTGAGAAAAAAAGAGAGAGAGAGATAGGGATGATGACAGTGACAGAGGAGAGAGAGAGCGAGAGAGAGAGAGAGAGAGAAGGACAGAGGCAAGGAGACAGAGAGTGTGTGAGAGAGAGATAAATAGGGATAGTGAGTGACAGAAAGGGATAGGCAGTGTGGGGGGTGAAAGAGAGAGACCAAAAAAGACAGAGAGGGAGAGAGATATAGGGTGTGTTCATGCTCGTTGGGGGGGGGGGGGGGGGGCC
Source organism: Arbacia lixula (assembly GCA_963669155.1). Lineage (NCBI taxonomy): Eukaryota > Metazoa > Echinodermata > Echinoidea > Arbacioida > Arbaciidae > Arbacia > Arbacia lixula. The sequence continues at coordinate 12,802,843 of OZ022587.1, read as the reverse complement.
CACAATCAGTGATTTGATATGCATGTAGTTCAAAACGCGGTTGCATTCATACTCATTTTGATATTAAAAGGTGCATTTACGATCACCGATTCTGACTAATCACGTTTAATGGGGAAGCATAAATGCAGTTCACATGTATACGCATTTAAACACTTACAATACCCCCAGAAAGGGCGTTTTGGATAAGCATTTTCAATCATCATTTCAAAATGCGGATTCTGCCTTCTCAAATTAAACATAAACAGTACCCCCGTAAAGGGCGTTTTGGATGATCGTTTTTAATCAGCGTTTTAAAACGCTGATTCTGTCTTTGCAAATTTAGCATAAACAGTACCCCCATAAAGGCCATTTTGGATGAGCATTTTCAATGAGCGTTTTAAAATGCTGACTCTGCCTTCACAAATTGAGCATAAACCCACCCTTAGACAGAGAGACAGAGAGAGATAGATCTACCAGGCGATGACATGAGCATCGATGGTCTGTGAATCCGGTCTCCTCTGATTTCCATTGACAAGACACCAGTGGGACATACCAGTAGTTCCTGAGGAACAGCTTATTGAAGTAACAAACTGCAACAACCTTCCATTCCGGCCTTCTAAATAAAAAGGGCTCTAGATCCACTATCCCTTCTTTTCTTTCAGTTCTTGCCCTCTTACTAGTCTACATTATATGTCACCCCCCCCCCCCTTCCTCTCCTTCTTTCCTACAAATGTACATTTCCGTCTTTCTTTCTCTCTGTGGATTCCTTGGATTCTCTCTCACTCTCTTCCCATCCCCCCTCTTCCCCCCTCTCTCTCTCTCTCTCTCTCTCTCTCTCCCCCCTCTCTCTCTCCCCCCTCCCTCTACCTCTCCCCCATCGCCCTCTCTTCTCTCTTCCTCTCCTCCCTGTCTCTCTCTGTCTCTGACCCTATCTCTGTCTCTACCTCCTCCCCCCCCCCCTCCTCTCTCTCTGCATCTACTCCATTATTGAGAGGCCAGAATCTTTCTTCCTTTCTCTCTATCTCCTCTCTCTGCCTCCCCCTCTCTCTCTCTCTCTCTCTGTCTCTCTATCCATCTCTCTCTTTCTCTCTGTCTCTAGTTCCTTATTGAGAAGCCAGAGTCTCTCTCTCTCTCACACCACACACACACACACACACACACACACACATTCTCTCTCTCTTTCTCTCTGCATCTAGTCCCTTATTGAGAGGCCAGAGTCTCTTTCTCCCTCTCCTGCTCCTCTGCCCCCCCCCCCCACCCCTCTGTCTCCCTCTCCCTCTCCCTCTCTCTCTGCCCTCTCTCTGCCCCCTCCTCCCCCCCCCCTTACTCTCTCTTCCTCTGCTCCATTATTGAGAGGCCAGAGTCTCTGTATCTCTCTCTCCCTCTCCTGCTCCTCTGCCCCCCCCCCCCCTACCCATCTCTCTCCCTCTTCCCCTCTCTCTGCCCCCCCCCCCTTCTCTCTCTTCCTCTACTCCCTTACTGAGAGGCCAGAGTGTGCTTGGTGAAAGGAATCCTTGGTGGAGTCACAACCGGAACAGGATTGTTAAATTTAGCGCCATGATTCATTGCGCCATTCAAGTTCAATGCAGGGTGCATGAATGCAGTTTGAATCTTACTCAAGGATGAAAAGGATTGATCATTAACATGTTTTCCACTTTTTCTAATTCAATAAGGCATTCAAAATGCAATTAGAGAACATTAATAAGCACTGTAATGTTGTTGTCCATGACTGTTGAAAAATATATAGTGCTACTGTTTTTACTACCACTACTATGACAACCTCTTTCCCTCTGGTCTTTTTACTACTTCTAATAATACTCCTTCTACTACCTCTGCTACCTCTACTTCCTCTACTTCCACCACTATTATGATTATTACAACAAGTAGGACTTCTCCCACTTCTGTCTACTACTGTCTACTTCTACTACTGGTACTACTACATCTATTCCTACTACTACTACTACTACTACTGCCAATACTACCTCTACTACATGTACTACTCATACTACTGCTTCTAATAGTAATTATAAATCTACTGCTAGTAGTGTTCCTATTTACGCTGCTGCCACTTCTACTACTACTACTACTACTAACTCCAACAGGTACTTCTACTACTACTACTACTACTACTCCTACTACTCCTACTACTACTACTACTACTACTACTACTACTACTACTACTACTACTACTACAGGTACTTCTACTACCACTACCCATATCATAATAGTTTTTAAGCAATTAACCTACTTGAAATTGACAATCAAGAAATGAATACTGAAATGAGTAGTGAGAAACAGTGCAAGTGATGTAATGAAGAAATGGTTTTCAGGCCACTGGTGTGTTTTGAAGAAAAGTTGAAAAGCATGAAACAGGATTTGTCCTCTGGGACTTACAGATTTGCGTCTTTATAGGTGGTTGCTTTTAAAAGCAGGTTTCACCGTTGATTGCTGTTTCTTTTTTTTTTTTGCAGGCGAGGCTTGCGTTGCTGTCAGTGGGGTTCGTCGTCAACCTGGCTTTGTAAGTATCCCTCACCCATTTTCCTGTGTTTTGTATGTTCTGTCAAAATTATTGTTTGTTGTTGTTGTGATATCTCACAGACTCTTTTATTGTCCTCATACTATGCCAATTGATATATGAGTGGATGGCCTCTCATGATAGGCACAGAAAACAGACCCATGCAAATTTTCCTCTACACACTAAAGTTTTTCCAGGTTTTTGTGGTTTTTATCTTGGGACATCTCAGATCCCAAGTCTCACCAACACATACATCAAACCACAACATACAACATGGTGGCAGCAGTGGGACACGAACCCACACCATCAAGCCCCCTCAACACAACATGGTGGCAACAGTGGGACACGAATCAACTCCATTAAACCCACAAAACACAACATGGTGGCAGCAGTGGGACACGAACCCACACCATCAAACCCCCCAAACACAACATGGTGGCAGCAGTGAGACACGAACCCACACCATCAAACCCCCCAAACACAACATGGTGGCAGCAGTGGGACACGAACCAGCACCATCAAACCCCCCAAACACAACATGGTGGCAGCGGTGGGACACGAACCCATTCCATCAAACCCCCCAAACACAACATGGGTGCAGCGGTAGGACACAAACCCACACCATCAAACCCCCCAAACACAACATGGTGGCAGCAGTGGGACACGAACCGGCACCATCAAACCCGCAAACACAACATGGTGGCAGCAGTGAGACACGAACCCACACCAACAAACCCACAAAACACATTGTGGTGGCAGCATTGAGACATGAACAGGCACCATCAAACCCCCCAAACACAACGTGGTGGCAGCAGTGGGACACAATCCCACACCATCAAACCCACAAAACACAACATGGTGGCAGCGGTGGGACACGAACCGATACCATCGAACCCCCCAAACACAACATGGTGGCAGCGGTGGGACACGAACCGGCACCATCAAACCCCCCGAAAACACAACATGGTGGCAGCGGTGGGACACGAACCGGCACCATCGAACCCCCCAAACACATCATGGTGGCAGCGGTGGGACACGAACCCACACCATCAAACCCCTCAAACACAACATGGTGGCAGCAGTGAGACACGAACAGGCACCATCGAACCCCCCAAACACAACATGGTGGCAGCGGTGGGACACGAACCGGCACCATCGAACCCCCTAAACACAACATGGTGGCAGCGGTGGGACACGAACCGGCACAATCAAACCCCCCAAAACACAACATGGTGGCAGCGGTGGGACACGAACCGGCACCATCGAACCCCCCAAACACAACATGGTGGCAGCGGTGGGACACGAACCGGCACCATCAAACCCCCCGAAAACACAACATGGTGGCAGCGGTGGGACACGAACCGGCACCATCGAACCCCCCAAACACATCATGGTGGCAGCGGTGGGACACGAACCCACACCATCAAACCCCTCAAACACAACATGGTGGCAGCAGTGAGACACGAACAGGCACCATCGAACCCCCCAAACACAACATGGTGGCAGCGGTGGGACACGAACCGGCACCATCGAACCCCCTAAACACAACATGGTGGCAGCGGTGGGACACGAACCGGCACAATCAAACCCCCCAAAACACAACATGGTGGCAGCGGTGGGACACGAACCGGCACCATCGAACCCCCCAAACACAACATGGTGGCAGCAGTGGGACACGAACCGGCACCATCAAGCCCCCCAAACACAACATGGTGGCAGCAGTGAGACACGAACCGGCACCATCGAACCCCCTAAACACAACATGGTGGCAGCGGTGGGACACGAACCCACTCCATCAAACCCCCCAAACACAACATGGTGGCAGCAGTGGGACACAATCCCACACCATCAAACCCACAAAATACAAAATGTGATAACACTATTTGTTTCTACTGCTGTCAAGAGTAGGAATGCTACATAAGCTGCATCCCATATTACAAGGAATAGATGGCTGGATAGCATACTCATCGTAATCTTCTCTATCGGATGGAAGCATAGAGTATGGTTTTCAAAACTTGGTATCAAGATTGATAAGACCATACGAGCACCTGAAGAAAAATAAAAATAATGACTGTAATAGGTTTAAATGTCTTTGTTCTTGCAGTTCTTACAGTGAGAAACAGGACAAAAAGAATCATATGGAGTAAGAATCAAATTTTACAAATATATTGTCTGAAAGGTTGAAAAAAGTAGGTGCAAAACCTTTATACATAAAATTGTGCGTACTAAGAGAAGTTAATTTAATGGATTTTTAAAAGTCTTTTGAAAAAAAAAAACAACTATTTGAATGGTTTCAATTTATTAGAGGCCTGGTACCAATTATGAACAATTGTGATTCTTCCAAAATGTGCAAGCTGTGATGGTGGTTTGACAGAGAGGGAGACTGGTGATGCCTAATTCTGCCCTTTCTTAAATACTGCAGGAGCATTCTTGGTGTGGTGACTGTACCTGAAGATTTTGCCTCATTCCTGCTAGCAATCATGATTGTGAACATGCTTCTGTACCTTGCATTCTACTTCATAATGAAGGTAAGCTGATGTCACGTTTAGAGGCTTTCACGCGTTGATTCTGTGGGAAGACGTCACTATTTAGCTGCTACACTTACTTGCGAACTTAACGCACATATGCGGCACGCAGCAAAATGGCTCGCCATGATCAGGGCCAAAGGCTTAGCTTCGGTAAGGATTGTGCATTCTAACAAGGCGGGTAAATGCGTAAGTGCCCGAGAAACAATACACATAGGTAAGTGTGCGTTTTGCACGGAACGCAAGGCGTACGCAATATGCCAGCGCGCTAGGGATATATCCTGCGTACGATGCGTGGAAGCCTTTAACAACTCTCTTCTAGCCTGTCCGTTCCTCGGATAGGACATGAAATGTAGGTCCTGTGTATAGAAAAGAAACACTCTATGCATGTTAAGGAACCCACCTAACTTCTCGATTAAGAGCAGGGTGAAAACCTGGTGCAGTGGACAGATAGCCTGTCATGGAAAACGGTCGAAAGATACCGTCCCCTCATGGTTCACCTTAGAAGGCTATTCAGCCTACAAATGGTATTAAACAGGCATTAATGACATCATGAATTATGAGTTATGATAATTCTAGCTTGTATTCAATGTTCTCAAACATATTTCAGGCTGATGTTTGCAGTTGATAAGCACAACCATGTTACGTGATGAGCGTCACTGTTATGAAACGTGAATACTAACACATTGTTTGAAAGATGCCCATAAAATGTGCATACATAACAAGAATAATGTAATGTATATCAGGTTATCTGGTTCTTACAAATTCTCTGCTTCTAACCTTTCTATTATCTACTGTTTTTGTATTAGGGCCCTGTTGCATAAAACTTACCATTGATGATAACTTTGCTATCAGTGGCAACTTCTATGGGAACCTTGAATTTGATTAGCTGTCAAGCTACGTTACCATGGTAGTTACCATGGATGGCAGAGTTACCATTGATGGCAAGTTTTATGCAACAGCGCCTAATACGATTCAACTTAACAAGTCATGTAAAAATGAAATTCTGTATGAGGGGGATTTTTTTGGATTTCCTCATAGCATTTAATACATGTATGTTCCACACAAACTGGACGGTCATCTGTCACAGTTCCACTATTCCAGTAAGGGTCATTTGGGGATCCTCAACACCAGTGTCATAAGGCTTCTGCAGTGTGGTCAAGAAAGTGGATAATATGATTTGGGGTAGGGAGAAGAGGTCAAAGGACTTGCTTCAAATAACACTGGCAATAAGTCGTTTTTGTAATGTAATCACAACTCTCCCCCTAGCTGCATTGTAATGCGTTATGACAAACCTTGGACAAGCTTTGGGGTTAACATTAGCCAATTGCTTACTATTAGATTTTCTGGCTTTGTGAACCCTGATCCAGTAAGGATGTCTACATTTTCCCTAAAACTGCAGTAACCAAAGGTATGAGGCTTGATTGTGTCCTATGAGGTATTTGAAGTTAACTCATAGCCTGTAATCTATTTTCTATAGTCAGCATATTATTTTGGAGTTGTGCTACTTAAAGGTGACATTCATAGGAAATAAAATCAAATAAATATAGTTTATTTTATAATGGAATGAGTTATCAAAGGAATTTATGCAGCTAACATGCCATGAAAGTGTTCAGTTTTGTGTTTAATGAAAGTAAAATTTTACTAAATTGACTCTCTTCCTGACCTACGAAATCGCCTCAGGGAAAGTGGCGTTGTGTGTACGTCACAGCCGGGATACGCTTCACAATGACCATTGTGTATCACACCTGTTAATCCACTAGCAACTGCCATCACAGTTCCATCAACAATGCATGATGCTTCTGGCGGAAAAGAAGCTGCGGATTGGCATGTTTGATGCACAATAGCGCCTCCCGTTTCTTACGTCAGACCTAAAGGCCGTTTCGGATGACAGTAGGGCAAATTTGTCCCCGAGAATACGGTGATTGTTTTCACCCTAATTTCGCTTTTTGGAAAGTGGAATATTGTTTGAATGTCATCCGAGCTCATTGTATGGCTTATAAGCTTTCTGTAGATGAATATCTTCATATTTTTTGGATTTTCTATGAATATCACCTTTAATATCTGAGTGGAAAACAGCCAGTTCTCAGTAGGGATTAGGTTAATCACATATTGTGTGAAAATGTACATAATCTATTCTTCTGTCATTGATTTTCTTTTTGCCAGCTTATATACCGAGAGAAGATAATCCTGGTGGTCATCTTCTGTATCATCCTGACTCTGGCCCTGTGGATTGCTGCCCTCTACTTCTTCCAGATGAATGAGACAGGATGGCAGGCAAGTCAATCACAAATCAGGCCTTTTTTATACCCAGTACATAACCATGTAAAACTGGTAACTTTCTTGGCGCATCACACCAACAGCATATTCACGTTGTTTTCACGCACAAGAAATACCAGGGCCCCGTAACATAAAGGTTTGCGATCAATTGCAAATTTGAAAGACTAATTCTGATTGGTTACTGATCAGTCATTTGAACAAAAATCGCATGTAACAATGGTGTTGATTGGCCATTGCCATTTTTCGATTGATTGCAAACCTTTGTGTTACGGAGCCCAGGTGTTAAAAAAACTCTTTTGACACTTTTGAAAAAGAATTTAACATCAAGCTGAGATTAACACATCATAAAGTCAAGGGATGTCAAATTTTGTAGAAGCAGGTTTTTTGACATTTTGTTCCTTACTTTTTTGTAATAATCCTGAGAATATTGAATCACTCTTGGACAAATACAGATCTAAAAGTGGGTGTGTATCAGATAACCAATTAAGAACACAACAATGGCTATTGTGAATCACACATCTCAAATTACTATTTCTTTCTGCTAGATGCACCATGCTTATCAATAACACTGTGATGCTTTAATATGTTTGTTTCTTGACTTGTTGTTTATCTATATGCCATCTTTACAGATTGTACATGGAAATAAGATCAATTCAATTCTTGTCTTTGTTTGTTGAGTACCAAAGAATTACGGAATCAGGATCGACTACCACTTGCACTAACTTCTGTTTCCTGCTAACAACTTCATTATCAATGTTGACTTTTGTACAAAATTGTTCAAACTACTCCATCACAAGTAACATGCTTTATTTCTACATACATTGTTAGATTCCTGCCAGTTTTTGCTTGTTAGTTTCTTGGGTGAAATACATGGTTTCTTTTTTTTTTGTTAATTCAGTCATGTACATTCAAGTTTTTGTATTGCTATTGGTGTTTTTGTTAAATAAATTCAAATTCATATTCAAATTCAGTTCACGGCTGCTGTCTCTCGGGAGCGCAACCAGCCGTGCCTCATCATGGGGTTCTTTGACGGCCATGACACGTGGCACTTCCTCTCAGCATTCGCTCTCTTTGTCTCCTTTGTTGTAAGTATCATCCCCATCGCTCACAGTTAGGATTTTCACTTTGCGTGAACCCTGGGGGATGTTTCACCAAGCTGTTCTTAAGCCAAGAACGACTTTACACACGACTGGGGACCTGTTCTTGTGCTAAATTAGATTCTTAATGATTTCGATTCCCAACAGCTTAAGTTGAAATCTCTATAAATTAATATTCTTGTTGTTAACAAGTGTCTGAACACAATGTTTTTTTTTTAAACTTTTGAACCACAGTGAGCATAGTGTACATTCATAATCATATTGTCCCTCTCAGCACGCTATGCAAGCATTGTTCCCATTGAACGCATGGAGTGGAAAGCGCATAGCAGTCTACGGTTTCTAAATTATAGGTTTCTGATGACCAACCCAAAACCTCAAAATCTTCTGATCCCTATAACTTTACTTAAATTCAGTTTCAGGGGCCATATTCATGAAAGCTTACTAGCCTAGTTGGTTACTACAATGCATGCATGCATTTTGATGCACTTTAGTAACTAACTAGGCTTAGTATGGTTTCATGAATATGGCCCCAGTGGGGTGTTTCACCAAGCTGTTCGTAAGTTACAAACGACTTTACAAACGACTGGTGATCCCTTCTTGTGCTAAATGCGATACCACACTTTGTTCATTGAGCATCTCATTTAGCACAAGAAGGGATCACCAGTCCTTCGTAAAGTCGTTTATAACTTACGAACAGCTTGGTGAAACACCGGCCAGCTCTATTATTGGGAGGGAAGTTCTAATGCAGCACATGTATATCCTTTATTTTTCTATGGTTTTACAGATTTTTTTTTTTTGACCTCTGTGTAACATGACCTGTGTCTGTTTCTTTCTGGTTTGGCAGGGTGTGCTGCTGCTGGATGATGACCTGGAGCAAACGCCCCGCAACAAGATCCGCGTCTTCTAAGCCTGAGGAAAGCTTCCCCTCCAACATAAATAGACCAGTCCATAGATACACCATGGTCACCACTGAATCAAGTAATACTAGATTGCAGACTTGGATTTGTTAATGAAGCTGTAGTTGATGATGGATGTCTTTTAATCCTGAGGAAAGCTTCTCCTCCAGCATAAATAGACCAGTCCGTAGTTACACCATGGTCACCACTGAATCAAATAATACTAGATTGCAGACTGGGATTTGCTAATGATGCTGTAGTGGATGATGGATGTCTTCTAATCCTGAGGAATACCCTCCAGCATAAATAGACCAGTCCATAGATACACCATGGTCACCACTGAATCAAGTAATACTAGATTGCAGACTGGAATCTGTTTATGAAGCTGCAGTGGATGATGGATGTCTTTTAATCCTGAGGAAAGCTTCCCCTCCAGCACAAATAGACCAGTCCGTAGTTACGCCATGGTCACCACTGAATCAAATAATACTAGATTGCAGACTGGGATTTGTTAATGAAGCTGTAGTCGATGAGGGATGTCTTCTAAGCCAAAGGAAAGCTTACCCTCAGGCACCAATAGACCAGTTTGAAGTTACACCATGGTTGGACATGCCCCTGAATCAAATACTACTAGACTGCAGACTAGGATTTGTTATGAAGCTGTCATGGAAGATGGATGTGAATACATCTTACAGCATGCCAAGAATAACAATAGAAGCAGGTGAAGGTGGTGGAATGTTCTTTCTCTCCCTTCTCAGAGCTGAATAACTGTTGTCATACCTGTATGATGTGGTATTAATGTGGTAGTCTATCTAATGAATTTCCATGTTACTCCTTGCGTGGCATGATTGGTCAGTGGTTATTCATACCAGTAATAATCTGCTCATGTGCACATTGCAACTTTAAACTCACCTGTTCAATAGATATGTGCCAACACTGATACATAAATCTGCGACAGTGCTGCTACGATGTAATCTTCCACTTTATATGCAGCTCATGTGTCTGTTTGCATATGGTGCCGATTCTTTACATCAACTTTTCCTTAAGTTTTAGCTGTCTTAGAGCTCAAACAAACCAATTCAATTCAATTCAATTCAATTCAATTCAAGGTTTATTAAAAATCATCTTCACAGCCATACAGGTGAATTGCGACACTTTACAAGGTAAGAACAAATATAAATGCAACATATGAAATAATACAACCAGGTAATGTGCCAGCAGCATTTGAAAGACATTTGTTCATCAAGCAGGGTGTTCCTATAAAATGAAAATGCAATATGGCTGATGGATTGTCATGTACATGTATGTGTATTAATTAATCCCATGAAACAAAACTGTTGAAATATGCGTATGTTACTAATATTTGCTATGTGACTGTAAGATGTGAGAAGGAATTGAAGGTATAATGTCAAAGCATTATGATAGTAAAGCAGCTACAGTAAATTTCTTTGTATTGTATGATATTATATTTAAAATTCTCCCCATCGCATATAGCCGATATCAAGCGATATCACCTCGTGATACCAATATCTGATCGATTGCTCAAGGGACGTATACTTCCGATAAGAGTTTAGTACGTATTCAATTCACGCAATAACGCACAGAATCTGTAATTTCGACCCTCGTAAACCTCGTAATATTAAAATGGAGGATTGTTGCATGGACGAAGGTCCAATCATTCACGGCAATGTTTTTGGCCTACCTCAACATTGATTGTGGATGGACTAATGAAAGAATGAAAAGACACAAGCAAGACAATGCTTCGTGAACATTCGTAGAATGTTCGTGAACTGGAAGGTCATATCCCAAGAATTAAAGGTAAAAAATTAGAGCACCACACGTGTTCAGATTCAGAGAGCTATATGCAATAGGGAGAATTGTACTTTCTATCTAAACCACAGCTGGTTACTAATTGAGTATTATGTGAACTTAAACTGCAATGGAATTGATACACCAATCGGTATGTGATCAATACATTGCCTTGCCTTTATATGTATCATTGTATGGTACATGTATGTAGAGTCCATTTAAACCCCTTTGTGTGCCAACCGAAATGCTTTTCTATTTGGTTTGTGTGTATTAATGCTGAAATATTTAACAAGTTGCATGCCAAGGGTTAACAACTATCAGTACACAACGGGTGCAATGCATATAATAAAAGAAAGGAACAGAGCTAAGACAATTCCCCTTTCCCGTCCCCCGCTCACACAAACACAAACCAATCACAGGAGGTCTAAGAAGTGTCTAGGCAGAGGGCTTCTTCAACTGGCCAATCACATGGTCTGTAAGATGGATTGACCATTTGAAGGAGAGTGCTGGGATTTTTGCTTTGGTATGTTTTTACAAGGTTGTAAGGACTAGAAATAATCAAGCAAATGAGGAAAAAGCAGACATCTCAGGGTGATTAAATATGTGAAGTAATTTTTTTGATATTTTACTGGTGCAGGTGGAGATATAACAAAATACATGTACTGGTAGGAAAAGTTGAAAGCATTCATTTAGTTCCCAGTGTTTTATGATGCTGTGGAACATCGCTCTCTGGTAGACTTCGACACAAACCAGTATATCAAACCAGCAGACACCAACCGTACAACAAGAGCCACACGACTGTTCTGCTACAGCATCCTGCTTTCCAGGACTGCTCAACACCAGCAGTTGTACTTCCCATAAACAGTCCATCAGTGGACTGCCCTATCTTTACAGGTTGTCCTTGCACCATCTGTGGAGGCCTTCCGTCACCACCTGATGGAAGGGGCGAAGTAATTGCTGACTAGACTTTTACTTACACTTTGTAAATGAGCACCTTGTGTATGCACACACACACACACACTCACACACAGTATCTGCAAGACTCTTCAGGATTGAAGTAGGCAGATTAACCCGAAGAAGAAGGAGAAGAAAATATATGTACAACAGATACAGTACTTTGTGTGATTTGCCATTGGTCCTACAGATCTTTGATCACATAGGTCTTTGCTCCAATATGTAGGTCTGTTTAGTCCCGTGGATGTTTGGGTAGTTGGTCCTTCAGGTCTTTGGTTTTATGGGTCTGTGGGTCTTTGGTCCTATGACAGTTAAGTTCCATGAATCTTGAGTCATTGGTCCTTAAGGTCTTTGGTCCTATGGGTCTTTGCATTTTGTGTCCTAAGACTGTTAAATCCATAAATCTTTTGTCCTTCATGTCCTTGCTCATACTGGCCATTCTACAGGCCATTTGTGCTATGGGTCTTTGGTCCTATTGGTAGTTGCTCCTACAAGTCTTTAGTCCTGTGGCTTTTTCTCCTTAAGACCATTGGTCCTACAAGTTTCGAACCTATGGGTCTTGTGTAAAATAAGTTGCTGGTCCTCATTGTCTTTGGTCTGATCCTGGACTTGGTTTATGGTTAGAGTTGCTGGCAAAATCTAGGACCAGTGACCTGCAAATAATTCATATGTATGTGCAATTGTTTGTCTTTCGATTGTTTTTGTGTCCTTGATTCATGTGTGGGAAAAACAAAACTGGGATGTACATGGAGAGACAGTTAGACATAAACACAACTGGGGATGAAGATTAACAGTATGTATTAATTATTAAAAAGTATTAATAAATGTATGAGCGTGCTTTGTGCATTAATTCCTTTCCTCTGGGCATAACTGTATTACTGTAAATGCCATATTCAGTTTACCATTTGTATTTCTTCCAATGATAAGGGTATGCCTTTTCGTGGCATTAAGCCATAATCATATATTCATACACTCACTGTCTATGTACCATGCCTGAGTCTGCCTCTGTGACTGTCTTAGAAATTGTACATGCATCGCTTACATTATCTTTGCCACAATGCATTTCAATAGCCAATGGTTTATTTTCATGTGAATGCGGTATAGATATACAGGAAGTGTGTCTCGTTTAAGTGAAATATTACGTATGAGAGGATGCCAGTGTAATGACTATGTAGTACAGTAACTGGTTGTACATCATTTATGCTTTTTTCTCTAATGTCAGGTATTTTTTCTACATTTTGCTGCTAATTATCTATATTATGTCTATTCATTATGTATGGGGTATGGCATTCAACCTGTTTATGAAGACCATTTAAAGAGACACAGAGAAAACAATTCCATGGACAGGTGTTTTTTAACACACAGGTGTAAGTGTATTCACACTACTCTAAGGCATTGAAGATTAGTGGTGTTTACCAGAGAATACAAAAGTACAAAAGCGCATCTAAAGGGTACAAATTCACGGCAAAATGAAATAATAAAAAGGAAAGGACGAAAGTTGCGTCATAGCTACATGTAGCTAATATTAATACACAAGGTATATTGTCACACACCCAGGCGTTCGATCGCACTTGCGACATCGCTTGCAAAATAAACTAATGTATTATTATACGCGTACCAATCGAGCGCCTTTTGCAGAACCGCAAAAAAACGACTGGCCTCTTTTAAAAATATGAACTTTGAAGGAAAGATACGAATTTTGGAGGTGCAGAATACTAATTTTGACTTTCAAAGGTTGGCAGCTCTGTTTACAGACCAGTAAAATTTCCAAATACACGTAAATATGGAGATTGCTTAGGAATCTTTGAGAGGTCATGATCTCTGGCTTAATTCATTGTTTTATCTGTTAATGAGTTGCTTAAGGATCTACAAAGTATTACCAAGGTGACAACTTCTTTGGGGGGGGGGGGGGGGGGTTCCGTTACTACCAAGATATCTGTTCAAGTTGTCGTTTCTCAGTGGACTTTGTTCTTGGAAAAGGAGTTTTAGGGAAAGTAGTTTTTGTAGACAGGTTCAATTGTATTGCTGATTATACTTAGCCGGTAGACGAATGAATGTAGATGTTAGTCGACTATGAAGCATATTGCAAATTGTACAAGTGGTTGCTATGAGATACGTGTGGAAGAGTGAATACTGTATACACCATATATTTTCATTTTAATTTGTTTTAATTTTCATGAATTTTGCGAATCTGGACTAGTCACAAATTTAACAACATGTGAAATTATGAATACGACGTGCTCGAGCACATTCTACTAGTATTAGTACTCCTTGATCGCGAATTCAACCACTCGCGAAATTGCTGTGAAGTCCTGATTCGCGAAAAATTAGACTCACAAAATGTATGGCGTATACAGTACTCACATCTGTTATGAAATAGATTATCACAAAGGCAGATTCCACCAAGCCAGTTTTTCCACCATGGCTTATCTGGTTTGATGTATCTATCGGTCTTGCCTCAATGGTGTAGAACTTGTATGAATGTCACACATAGTGGTCTTGTCTCAATGGTGTAGAACTTGTATGAATGTCACACATAGTGGTCTTGTCTCAATGGTGTAGAACTTGTATGAATGTCACACATAGTGGTCTTGTCTCAATGGTGTAGAACTTGTATGAATGTCACACATAGTGCTCACTTATTTCTAAATACAGAATGTGGAAAACTGTTGTTCTTAGGATATATATAGCGGAAAACTGTTGTTCTTAGGATATATATAGCAAGTATTGTGTTTATGTAATGCTGGGCAAGTGAAAATGTGTAGTCATTTGTAAGTAATGATGCAATGATTTTCAAATGAATGCTACAGTACATTCCTGATACGCACAGTTCACACTCAAAATTACAGAGAAAACTTGCCTTTAGTGTGAATGGTCCAGTGTATGAAATGAATCTTCCATGACATTATCAGTACTTATGATTGTGAATGTTCTATTTCTTGATATGAATGCCTTGTCTTTATTGTGGTGGTCAGCGATCATGGCCTTGTTTTACTCCAGTGGTTATTCAATGCATTACGTTGTGTTACTGTGGTTGTCATTGATCATGACCTTGTCTTTCTTATGGTGGTCATCGATCATGGCTTTGTTGTAATGCGGTGGTAATCAATGCATTACACCTTGCGTTACTGTGGTTGTCATTGATCATGGCCTTGTCGTTATTGTGGTGGTCATCGATCATGGCTTTGTCTTAATGCCGTGGTCATCAATTCATTACACCTTGTGTTACTGTGGTTGTCATTGATCATGGCCTTGTCTTTGTTATGGTGATCATCGATCATGGCTTTGTCTTACTGCGCTGATCATCAATGCATTATTCCTTGTGTTTCTTTGGTGGTCATTGATCATGGCCTTGTCTTTATTGTGGTGGTCGTTGATCATGGCTTTGTTTTACTGCACTGGTCATCAATGCATTACACCTTGTGTAACTTTGGTGGTCATTGAACATGACCTTGTCTTTATTATGGTGGTCATCGATCATGGCTTTGTCTCACTTCAGTGGTCATCGATGTGTGGCCTTGTGTTGCTGTGGTGGTCATCAATCACGGCCTTAAATGTTCTTTGAATGTTTCCATGGTGAGAGTATACTAATGAACAATATTTAGAAAATAGTAAAACTTTTGGTAACACCATGTGGTTGTATTCTAAAAATAGTCTTGTTCAATTGTTATAAAATATATAAAAATCAACCTCTCCTCTTTTTCACTTTCCTTTTCCTTTCTTCACCCCATTAGTGGGTCAATTATCCAATAGAATACAACCACATGGTGTAACCGAAAGTTTTACTATTTTCTAAATAGTATTTATTAATCATGGCTTTGTATAAATAGCAGATTTCATTTTACTAGGGGAATATTTTTTAGCATTGTACAGCATGTCATTATATCTTCAAATTGTTTTGTTAAGGAGCAAGAAGAGAGTAAGAGATGTACATGTACACATATACTATCATGATGGCATCAACAAATACCTGGGCCCTGTAGCATTAAATTTGTGATCAATCGCAAAATGGCAATGGCCAATCAGCATCATTGTTGCATCCGTGTTTTGTTCAAAATACTGACCTGTAACCAAACAGAGTTTGCCTTTCAAATTTGCAATTGATCGCAACCCTTTATGTTACGGGGCCCAGGGGGGGCATTTCATGAAAGTTGTCAGCACTGACAACTTGGCAGCTTGGTATAGGTAGAAAACAGGTTTCACTTTAATCTCATATCTCAGTCACACACAAAGACAATCGTTTAAATCCTTTGGTTTCAGTCTCAAATGAAAGAATTTTATTAAGCATAATGTTGCATACATTAATCTCTGTGGACGGAGTTTGTACATATGGACAAATCAATACCAATACTGAAACATGTTCATATAATATGTATAGAAATAGAATAAGTTAAAATCTAATTGTAGAAATACTTTGAAATGGAGCATAGATATCATTGAGAGAGGCCAAGAATTGCTGAAAGAGCCGTTTGGAACAGAGTAAGGCAACGTCAAAGATTTTATTGTATGGATTTGTATTTACAAGTAAACATCATGCAAAAGATAAATCTATGTACTATGTGTATTAAATATCTGGTATCTTGTCATTGTTTTTATTAACAAATGTATATTCTATCTTTTAATGAAATAAAATATATGATACATTGAAATTGATAACCAAATCGTCTACCTTGTATTTCTTATAACCAACAGCTTTCTTAAAATGTGCAACACTCACAACACATCCAATCTCTTCAAACTATTGGTACTTGTTAGTTTTCTAAACAATATGACAACTTTTGTATACACCAGCTTGAGATTGGGGTACATGAGTACATTGGTAGATCCTGTGTGACCATGACTCGCAAAAAAGACAAACTTTACAGCAGCTTCACAAATCATTCCTCACAAAAAGTGCCCTTTTGGGGGATAGTGTCGAGTACTTGTGTATTTTGAGGTCACATGCGGCTGAATAACATAGTGCTTCAAGGTGTTTGTTACGCCAGGCATGAAACTTGCCTGGCTGCGTGTCTCTGTGTATGGACGGACTCGGCAGGACCTCTAATCTGCCCGAGGCTTGTTGTGTTATCTGAGCATACACGTGTTGATGCAGCTACCCCCTGAATAGACTCCCAACTATTTCTAGACAGCGCCCCATCACATTAAACACCAAACAGCAAAGTAGCCAATGCTGCAACAGGAAATGCAGATTCAATTTGAATGATTTCATGGAATTTTTGCTGACATAACATTTCACGGATTTCACAGTCACTGAGTTTTCCTGTCATGTTTTTTGCTGTTTTTGAAGAGAAATAACGCATGAACCTGAAATCATATTAAAATTGGAATCAAACCGTATATTATAGTGCCATCTTATCATAGCATTGTGGTATTGAGCATATCAGTATAAACATGGTCTTTTGTTACGTGGACAAAATTTGAAACATGAAATTTTGTCTGTGTCACAAAAGACAATGTTCATACCCTATGAAACTTAAATTTTCTTCACTTTCATTTTTTTTTTTTTTTTGCCAAAAAAAGGGCACTGCATAGTGATTTTACCAGTGTCGAATAAGTGTCTTACAAGTATAATGAGAGTTCACTTTACATGGATTGACAATGATGTCATAACATAACGCATAGAGTAGATGGGACTTAGTTGTGTCCGTTGATGGATCTGACTCCGTGGGGGGTCTGGGGTACCGGGGGCTGGGTCGGGGGTAAGATATGCCCCCCTTTTCTGGAGAGGAGGCCAATCTCCTCCTTCAGGGCTTCGATCTCTTGGGCTTGCAGCTGCAGGGGGTGGAAGAAGAGAAAGTGCAGGGAGGGGGGGATGAAAATGATAAAAGGAAAGTCAAATATTTTGTAACTTTCTTTCTAGACTTTCAAACATACATATTGACTGAATGAAAAGCACTAGTAACCTGCACGGTGATCAGGGCCCCGTTGCATAAACCTAACCACTAATGGTAATTGTGACATCAATGGTAACTACCATGGTAATATTGCTTGACAGCCAATCAAATTTAAGGTTTCCATAGAGGTTGCCATTGGGAGCAAAGTTACCATCAATGGTAAGTTTTATGCAACGGGGCCCAGGAGTGGTATTCTGAAAAAGAAAAGAGAAGTCAAAAACTGTCTTAGCGAAGTCAGTTCGTATTCTTAAAAAGAAAAAAAGTAAAAAACTGTCTTAGCGAAGTCAGTTGATATTCTAAAAAAGAAAAAAAAAGTCAAAATCTGTCTTAGCTAAGTCAGTTGATATTCTAAAAAAGAAAAAAAAAAGGCAAAAGCTGTCTTAGCCAAGTCAGTTGATATTCTGAAAATGACTCAAGTCAGACACTGTGCCAATCAGCCAATCACAGTAGTTGATTGTAGAGGATTTTAAGTCGAAACTTAAATCAAAACTTCAATCAAAACTTAAAGTTGTTTTTAAAATACCACGCCAGGAATACTTCAATGTCACATTCAAGTCCCCAAATTCTGTTTTTCAACACATTCCAAGAAAAATAGCTCAGACTGTCTACTGGAATCTAGTCAAGGTCTAGTCTGCCTATATGCTCGTTGAGGCCCATAAAAAGCCCAGACACCGCACGAATGTTCATATATGGGACTGAGAAGTGACATTTACACATGTGCATGAGTACGCATAGTGAGTCATCCACCCAAGAGAGGTGCATTTTCCATTTCTAAAAATACATCCCGCATCTATCAGCGAGGGTTCTCCGAGCTCCCCCCATGTTTCTGCAAATTCATGTCATGATAGCTGCCGAGATTAGATGGTAGGCCGACGGGGTGTCACTGAGTGCAACCCGATTCGTGGCCCTGAGCATCAGGGTTGGTGTGTGTGTGTGTGTGTGTGTGTGTGTGTGATGTGAGATAGTCTAAGCCCACCTATCTGAGCATCTTGTCTGTGCGTGTGTGTGTGTGTGTGTGTGTGTGAGAGAGAGAGAGAGAGAGAGAGTTTACCTGCTTCTTATCTATTCATGGTGGTGAAAGCATGTGGAAAGGAAGCCCCTTTGAAAAATATTAGGGTTTGATGTAATCAAGAAGGCCACACTGATATCATGGGGGAGCTTGGGCGAGGGGCACCCCCAAACTCCTAAGTTAAGGGGCACATCTGTGCAAGACAGTTAAATATTAAACCTACATACATATTAAATACATAGTGGGCCCCCATGTTAATGTGCCCCACCCCCTTCCCTCACTGTTTGGATACAGACTCGTGTTGCACATATGAATCCCACAATTCCATGGTGTTTATGATACCTTTTGCTAAGCTGTGGAAAAAAAAAATGTTGCACCACTTCAGGTACATGAATATGCCACTTCCTCCCCCACCCCCGTATTTGTGGCAAAATATCTAAGATGTTACATGTAGCGGTATATTCTACATACACGTGTATACACCTTTTTAATAAAATTGAGAAAAATTAATGACTGGCTCAAGTTGAGTAACACATCTTTGTGTCTATTCCTCTCTTTTCCTATTGCTATTGCTATCTATTCTGAATTATTCCTACATATTTTTTTATGTATTTATATCTATTCATATCAATGAATGGGAGTAATCATACCCTTACCCCTATATAATGAATAAAGAAATACATGAATAAGTGAATAAATAACACAATAAGTAACTAAAATAAGATAATTCCCTAGCCCTTTCCTGTGTGGATTGATACTATAAGAGAGTTAGCACTCATCACTCTAAAGCCAGGAGAGACTCGGCTCTCTCTGTCCTCCTCACTTTGTCTGATCCGACCGGGATTAGACCCGGCTTAACAGGGATCCTGGTCCGTTAAGACATGTCTGTACAATCAAACTTGACAGTCAGAATTAATCTCCCCTCAAATTCCCTGCTTCCTCTATAGCATTGTTTCTGTTCCACTTCTCAAGGTTACTTTTGTGATGAAAGCGATCTTCTGTTTGTGGTTGTATTAATTGATATGTTAATCACGTCATCATTTGTTTGAGGTCAACAACGCGAACAGTCATCTGTACATAACTCATTTCACAACAGATTTTCTGTTTGCAAATGTATTAATTGATGTATCAATAACGTCATTATCTGTTAGAGGTCAACTATGCAAACAGTCATCTGAACAGATCTCTCTTCAGAAGAGATCTTCTGTTTGCAAATGTATTGCTTGATGCATTAATCACATCATTATTTGTTTGAGGTCAACTATGCAAACAGTTGTCTGAACATAACTCACCTCAGCAGAGATCTTCTGTTTGCAAATGTATTACTTGATGTATTAATCACATCATCATTTGTTTGAGGTCAACTATTCAAACAGTTGTCTGAACGTAACTCTTTGGTGAGTGTATTTTTCACATTCAGACATACATACATCTTACTTTGTTTGTTAGGGTTTCCTACTGCACTTAGCCACATTCACACTTGGTGAAAGTCAAGTCTGGATGTACGGTCTCTAATTTGACACTTTATTACAATTTATCGTTCCTTGAGAGAAGGCCATAGAAGTTGCCCTTGGTAGCATACCGTGTGGTCTGCGGTAGCTTCTATATATCAACATGATATTCTAGGCCCTATTGCAAAAAACTTACCATTAATGGTAGCTCTGTCATCAATAGCAACTATTTTGGAAACATCGCTCAACAACCAATCAAAATCAAAGTTTCCATAGAAATTGCCATTGGTAGCAAAGTTACCATCCAGACTGACTGACTACCATTCTAAATATTAATGTGCTATTCTATGCCCTATTGCATAAAACTTACCATTAATGGTAACTCTGTCATCAATGGTAACTACCACGGTATCATCGCTCAACAGCCAATCAAAATCAAAGTTTCCAAAGAAGTTGCCATTGGTAGCATAGTTGCCATCAATGATTTAAGTTTTATGCAACAGGGTCCTAGTAGGAGTCGTAACAACAAACCTGCACAAGCTGGATCAGTCTCTTCCGCTCAACCACATCTGCCTTCCTGCTACCTTGGAACTCGCCACCCTGAGGGGGGAAAAGCAGTCGCAAAAATTCAAATTCAAAATCCAGAATTTAAAACAAAATCAAAACGAGAACAAAAAAAAATCAAAATACTCTCAATTAAAGTATGCAATCCCCCAATCAATATTTTTTCAATCGACATAGCAGTGTTAAGCTAAGATAGCCCCATAGGAAAACCAAAACATGAATGTATGAGATAATAAATACATACCCTTGTACATGCATTTATTCTCTCATACATTCATGTTTTTTTTTTTTTTTTTTTTTTTTTTTTTTTTTGGGGGGGGGGGGGGGAGATATCGTTAACAATTGAACATGTGATGAACAATGTGAATGTGTTGAGGTTTTTTTAATCCACTGATCCTTATATAATATCCCATGCCATATAAGGCAATAAATATCCCTTTAACCCATGATACTCAAAGAACATCTACATGCATCTCGTATGGTAACAGGAAAATTTCAGATATCTCCTCTCTTCGTGCACAATAGATAAAGGGTTATATTCCAAAATACTCACTTAGGAGAAATTTTATCCTTACTTCAGGTTTTCTCCTAAATGGTATTCTGAAATCTTTTCTAACTTTCTTCCAAAATCCCTTCCGAGTGTATCTCCTCATTCTATTTGAAATTTATACAATTTAGCAAATTAGGAAAACTGGAACCTGTATTCCAGAATGTGCAAATGAGAGGATTTAAGAGAATAATAAGAGCCACCCCAGCCATTCATATCACTCGCAATAAAAGAGTAGTTATATGTGTTGAAAAAGGGGACTGCACTGTAAAGGTGCGTGAAAACATAATAAATTGATGGATTTTCCCTGGCTTGGTACTGAGAGGCTTAAACACATTAAAGGGATAGTCCACCCTGAAACTAAGTTGGTTTCATTAAAAACAGAAATATGAAAGAAACACAGTAGTGAAGGTTTGATGAAAATTCAACAAAATATCAGAAAATTATGATCTTTTAAAGTTTTTATTTTGTGATGTCACATATGAGGGAGAGCACTGTGCATGTGATGTGACGTCACAAACTTGAAATTGCAAAAGATCGTAGCTTTCTTATCCTTTGACAGGTTTTCGTCAAACCTTCACTCATATGTTTTTTCATATATGTCTGATTTTACTGAAACCAACGGAACTTCAGGATGGCCTATTCCTTTAAGACATCATCATTGATCAGTGATAATAAATAAGGACTAAAAAAGTAAGACAATAAAGCAAACAACATCAGAAAAGATCCAACATCAAAAAGTCTTTCACTTAAACACTCAGATACAGAGTAAACATAATCAAACTTGAAGAGGTGTAAACCCTGAAGAAGAAAGAGATTTGAAGCTGTTCAATGAGCAAGAAAAACAGATGACATGGTTAAAGTGAAAAGGAAGTTATTACTCAACAGAGTATCAACAAACGAAGCAGAGGTGGTACGCCATTGGAGTCAACACGCATGACTCAGGGCAAACAAAGCAATCAGACAGGATCCAAATAAATACTTCTCTCATATACGCCTTCCTAATCTTAATCCAGAGATCGCTACATGCATTTACGAATGGCAGCCTATTTTTAGGACTTCCTCAATCTTCCAAAGAAGTGGGCTCCAGTCGACAAGCAAGCATAGACCCTGAGAGATGGGGAGCAAGGATGGGTTTTAATCCCACCTGGATTGGAATCACACGGCCCAGCCAGATAACATGTTTATTCCCACTGAATACACCCAGCGTCAGCCCATATGACGCATCACGCCAGGAATAAACCAAGATTCAGAGATAAAATAGATCGTTTTTGCCCTGTCAAATAGCACCACAATCATGACCACACTTGAGTCTTTCTTGAGAATATGCTGTGAATTTTCAAGACGTGCTAGATTCCGATCAACACATTCTGCACTGAACTCTACTCTCATACTTATATCTACTGATAATCAGGGCTACAGTATTGTGCGTCTTTGATTATACACTAGCTCTTCATCGAATAACATTTTTACCTATGATATAGGTAAACAGTTCATATCTAACACTGTTTTCAAATTACAAAACAAGTTAAAGTCATGGCACCCACTTCTAAAGTACTAAAATCCCCAGTTCCATTATACAATTGTTTGGACAAATGTGTACTGGAATGACAGTAAAAGCCACATGGACATAGGTCCATATTCTATGCGTAATCAGATTTGCAGGGAATATAAAATGATGTTTTGAAATGTTCACATCAACAATTAAGAAATAGTCATACAGTACAATAGAATGGTGAAAACAACAAAATACAGTAATTCAAATGTGTCACTCTTTAACCTAAAACGTGCCACTTGTGAGTTATTTCTCTGTCAAAACACACAAATCTCTTCAAGCAGAGTTCATTTGGCACACAAAGAGTTAAAGAAGGGAAGAGATATGGTATGTGATGAACAAAAAGGATGCCAGCATCCAAAGAAACACAGTGGGACTGCACGAGAGACAGCTCACACAGGACTGCAATGAGGGGAGGTTAGTGGATGGCTTTACCGATTTCTGTCCAGTCTGTTACGCATGATGATTGGACAAAGAGACATGAGTAAGATGAATTAGTGAGTGATTCTAACAGGGCCCTGCTACACAAAACTTACCATTGATGGTAACTTTGTTACCAATGGCAAGTCCTCTGGAAACCTTGAATTTCATTGGCTGTCAAGCGATGTTGCCATGGTGGTTACCAGTAATGGCAGAGTTACCATTAAAGAGCAAGTTTTATGCAACAGGGCCCAGGTCTATATGAATGAACATGGTAATGACCTCAACCTATGGCATGATTCAATGATGAATCAAGTTGTAGGATTATTATCTTGTATGACAACTAAAAAGCCCTTCTTTCATAAAAGGAAGCAACTAACAACTGACTTTTCTCGTTAATGAGCAAAATTGATGTGCCACTTGCAATGGCATCTGACGTTAGACTGAATATCTCACAGAAGATGAATATTTCTTCTCCAGATTTTGTCTGTATGAAGGGAATGCTGGGTTCAGTCTACAGGTACCGCTGGCTTCCTTGACTTGTCACTTGCTTCCTTTTGTCAAAGTAGGGCAGTAAAGCAGTCATAACTCGTCAGTTGGTGAGATATGTCACCAGTTGGGGGCCACCAGTGTGGGTTAGTGACGTTATTTCTATTGGTGCGTCTTCATTAGCCAAAGCAGACGAAATAGCGAGCTATGTTGCTGATCTGGGGAACTAGCCTGAAGTTGCAGTCGCGTCTTCATTAGCTCGAAACTCGGGATATGTAAGCTCGAAACGAGGGATGCATAAATTAACCCGATGTTCGCACATGCACAGTGTGCGATGGGAATAGGCCACGACCGCATGGCTTCCGTTGTGAGCTCGTATTCATGCACGTATAAACACCTGACATAAACAATGCCTTGTGCGCGTTGATGCATGCCGGGGTCAGGAAATTTTCAGGCTAATGAAGACGCTCCGAGCTAGCTCGAGCAAATTCGCAAACTAGCTCGAACTACCTTCATCTAGCCCAAGATTTCTTAGGGAATTTTCTCGACCAAATAGCTAGCTATTTCACCTGATCTGGCTAATGAAGATGCAAATAGCTAGCTATTTCATGATCTGGCTAGCTAACCTGATCAGAACAAGCTCGCTATTTCGCCCACATCGGGCTAATGAAGACACCCCTTATGTGAAATGCCCGACACAAAATTGATTCTACATGTACCTCAATCACAGCGGGTCTTTGAATAATGAGCCTGAATCTATTTGTCATTGTAATGGTTAACTTTGAATCTAAATCAAAATGAAACAAATGTTATCAATGAATGTGAGATATTAACATACAAATCGAAAAGATTAATTAATGCTGTTAAAGAACTTGGAAATTTAACAATATCAAATGGAGATTCTTAAACAAAAATAATGATGACCTCTGAAAAACATGGAACAAAAGCAAGACAGCAAAAGTAGGTATCTTATGAGTGTACTACACAAGATAAATATCTCTATCACAGTTGCATATACACAAACAATAATATACCTTGTTATTGATTAACAAAATAAAGACTTTTAGTTGTACCCTAAGCTTAGTATATCATTATACATGAATAATGGCAAAAACATAGCAACTTTGACATTCAAATTAATCAAGACATAACGTTTATATATAGTGAGAGCAGCTGCTTGGTGTAACAATAACATAAAAGACATAATAACAAAAGCAGTTCACATACTGCAAAATAGCAACTGGTCATAGTTCAAGCACAAATCAATGTGATGCAAACTCTCATACGACTATGCAATAACTAAGATTTACATTTCTATGTTTGTACAGAGCAAGTGTATATGTACCTACACAAAGGATTAACAAACTGGTGTGCTCTACTCTATTACATATTGCTGCAACAACACAGGTGGTATGCATGCACATCAATGACAATGGCTGCTCTTACCACAAAATCTCAGAGAAAACTATGTAAATACCATATCATGTGACATAGGTAATAATGGAATGCCACAACTTTCTGTCCAGGGGATGTTTCACCAAGCAGTTTCTAAGCTACGAACCACTTTACGAACGACAAGTGTTCCCTTCTTGTGCTAAATCACATTCTCAATGATTTTGATTCCCATCATGGCATCAGCTTAAGTTCAAATAATCTTATGTTTATAAATGAAAAGTCTTGTTAACAAGACTTTGTCTGAAAACAAAGCTTATGTTATGTAAAATTTTATTATTACTTTACGAACGACTAGTGATCCCTTCTTGTGCTAAATCACATTCTCAATGATTTTGATTCCCATCATGCCATTAGCTTAAGTTCAAATAATCTGATGTTTATAAATGAAAAGTGTTGTTAACAAGACTTTGTCTGAAAACAAAGCTTATGTTATGTAAAATTTTATCATTAGGATTGTTCGAAATTAACTCCCAATATGTCAGAACAGGAACAAAGTGTGTTGTCGCATTTGGCACAAGAAGGGATCACCAGTCGTTCGTAAAGTCGTTTGTAGCTTACGAACAGCTTGGTGAAACACCCCCCTGAGCTCTTTGTATCAGCTCCATGTCATGGTTAATAGCACCTTGCTCTGCTGACCAGTCAGACAGGCTGCTTATCCAAGTAATCCTCCTTCTTACCCTCCATCTTCCCTCCTGTCTCTCATTTATGACTTTGATCTACCACTTTCTTCCACAGTTGGCCACATACTTCATAATTTTCTTCAACTGCTTTTCATAAACCACATTTACATGTATTATCAAATTCTTCCTTGTTCTTTGTTTTTCTATGTTTTCATTGTTTTTCTTGTTTGTCTTCATTTTCTTGCGTATTCATTTGCTAGATGTTCCTCTTATCTTCTCATCTTCTAGTTTCCATCTTGTTTTTCTCTTCCATGCATCTTTCATGTAAGCCTTCTGTATACTATGATTGCTATTGCAATCAAGTAGAAACTATGAAAATAAAACCAATATGACTAGTTGAGTAACACTAAAAATATTTTAACAAAAATATATAAAGCAACAGGAACATATAAACAAGGAGTAACTATAAAGCAACAAACAGTTTTCTGCAGACATTGTGACTTCCTTACCTGCGTCTGCATCACATCTAAGTCATATTTATTCTGGGAGATGAACAAATCAAAATCAACATTTATGTACCTTCTGAAACAAGTCACAGTCATAATGTTCTTGCATTCATCTCATAAGATTCTATATGAAAAATATGTTACGATACATTATGGTTAGTGCGACTGGATAGAACTATATGAAGTACATGATTTATTAATGTTGAGTGGTTATAATTTCTGTAGCTACATGGAATTTGCTACAAAAGGAATGAGTTAATGAATTGATTTCAATGTTTACTTTGCAAGATTAGGTAACATGTTATTTATAGCGATGTTCAATGATTGAGATGCAGAGAAGTTAGGCAGGTGTGATGTACTAAATGGAGGAGCTAGATAGGGGGGAGAGGTATGGGGGGAAAGAATGGATAAAGGGAGTAAGAAGGAAACAGAAAAGCAAAGTCAAGAGTAAACAGAAATGGTGAAGGGAAGCATCGGAAGAGTCATTGAAGAAGGAGAAATACAGGAGGAAAGAAAAAGAACCAAAAAAAGATGATTCCTGGCGAGGAAATAGAAATGAAGGGAAGAATTGGAAGGATCATTAAAGGGGGAGAAATATAGGATGAAAGAAAAAGAAAGATCAAGAACAAGAAAAAAGAAGATTCCTAAAGAGAAACAGATATGGTGAAGGGAAGAATCAAAAGAATCACCGTAGGAGAGAAAAAAAAAGAAAGAAAAACAGAGGATTCCTGAAGAGAAAACAGAAAAGATGAAGGAAAGCCGAGGAGTGGCTCTCTCACCAGACTTGTCTGCCGTGCATCCAGAGCCTTCTCTAAGTCTTTGTTCTCCCCTACTAGGTGGGTCAGCTGCTGAAGACGTTCAGTGTTCTGCTGAGTCAGCTCCGTGATCTGCTTCTTCTTGGATAGGATCTTTTTCTAAAAACAAAAACAAAAAACGAGTAAATCAGGTAATATTCGTGCGACAGCACAACTATAACATATTTGCAAGATGTTAGTTTTGTATAGTTTTGTATATTCCATTTCTCTGATCTCCTTAGCGTTCTACCCCTCATTAATCTTAATCTTCTCCATGATCTCATCTTAAACTCCCCCTCTTTCCCCCTCTCCCTCCCTTCCCCTCGCACCCCATCTTCTAATTCCTCCCCACTTGCTAATCTCTCCCCATTCTCACCTCCCACTTCTGCATCTCCTGAGCATTCTCCCCCTCGTTAATCCTGATCTTGATCTCATCTCAACCTCCCCCTCTCTCCCCCTCTCCCTTCCTTCCCCTCTCACCCCATCTTCTAATCCCTCCACAATTGCTAATCTCTCCCCATTCTCACCTCCCACTTCTGAATCTCCTGAGCGTTCTCCCCCTCGTTAATCCTAATCTTCTCCTTGAGCTCCTCCACATTCCTGTTGATGCCGACCGTCTCCAGTTTGTCGAGGTCGACGATGCGGCCAAACTTGAGCCGCATCATCTCATTGCTCTTCTCCTCCAGCTCATTGATGCGCGACTCCATCAGGCGGCGGTCCTTGATTAGCTGCACATGCTGCTGTCGGTGCTCCCTAGAGGGCAGCAGACGAGATTATACAAAGCAACCAACATTGAAAATCAACAATCAGGAAGATTTTTTAAAAATTTCATCAGAAATCAGGGAGATGTCTATTGAAAATCTACATTCAGGAAGATTTTGAAAAATTTCATCAGAAATCAGGGAGATGTCTATTGAATGCATACAACCCAATGACAATAATCTATCAATAATCAGGGAGTTTGGGTGACATGATGGAATCCAATGCAGTATTATTGCCCCACTTTCAACTTGTGATGAACCACTTGTCCATCTTAAGTTCCCTGATTTTTTGGGAGGGTACTGTCCTTACCACTGCTCCTCCTCCTCATCATCCGCCCCATTTACCCTCCACACCTCCCACCCTCCATCAGCCCTACACCCTGCTTACTTGTAGTGCCTGCGTTGGGCAGTTTTCTCCTTCTACAGCTCCCTGATTCGCTGGAGGCACTGTCTCTTGCACACACTCTACCCCCTCTCTCTCCCCCTACCCATCCTCCTCCTCTACCCCCTCCATCAGTGCCAGACCAGACACCGAGTCGGCTGTAGCGGCGTTACCCCCTCACCTCCCCTTTAACCCTCCCCCTTTACCCTCCCCTTTAATCCTCCACCCCTCCACCCCTGCTTACTTGTAGTGCCTGCGCTGGGCACTCTTCTCCTCTTTGAGCTCCCTGATTCTCTGCTGCAGCCTCCTGATGGCTTGGTTGGTGAAGACCAGACACTGGGTCAGGTCAGGGGGCACTGCCCCTCCCACAACGTGCTCCACCTGGTGTAGCCGCAGGGTCACAACCACATCCAGCTCATTTAGCTTCTGCTGCTTCTCCAGCTGACAAAGTCAAACAAATCAAATTTTTACATTTCTACACTAATTTAAAGACAGGCTGTCCCATTTGCAAAAGTCATGAAACTCGGCAGGAATCAGCCGTATACCCGAATGATAAAGTGACGTGAAATCTCACAGTCATAGCCTAACAAAGCTTTTCAGGAAAGTTAAAAACTATTGATGTTTACGTTTGAAACCTAGTGTTTTAAAATACCTAGTGGTATTTAATGTCTCATTATCTTTTTCACGGTTGAATTTTCCTTCACGGTGTCACGTACATGCGTTTCGCCTGTATATATTCCTTGGTCCATTACGGGCACGGGGTGAAGCTAGCTGGCCAGCGCTAACCAAAATTGACATAAAGAGAATTTTCTGATCTGATGATCTTCCGGCCCAATCAGGTGAATATTAATTATTACACATATGTACTTATTGCGTATGATGTTGCATTCATGTAATAGGTGTATATGTTAGTACTAGTAAGTGTGGTACAAGCTCCTTACCTGGAACTGCTCCAGGTCTGCCTCGGCCGTCTTAAGGTTGTTCTCGATGATCTTCTGCTTCTTGATGAGGGCGTCGGTCTCCTTCTTCAGAGCATCCGCCGTCTTCTTCTCCTCCGCCATCAGCTCCTCAATGTCTAGACGCTTCTCCCTCAGGGCGCAGGTATTGTCGAAGAGGCCCTGGTGTGAATGAGCCCAGGAGTGGGAACAGTTTAATCAATATGTCATAGGGCATGGAGCTGTTCACATTTGAGAGCAATCGATTGCAGTCAAGAGTGTAATCACTGCATACAAACGTATGGAGCTGTCAATGTGTACAAACATGTAGATCTTATTGCATTTTATTGCAATCCGTTGCAGTCAGTAATTGCTATCAATGTGTAGAAATGTATGGAGCTCACTGCATTTGATTGCAATCAATGTGTACAAATGTATAGAGCTCATGGCATTTGATTGCGATCAGTGTGTACAAACGTAAAGAGCTCATTGCATTTGATTGCAATCAGTGTGTACAAACGTAAAGAGCTCATTGCATTTGATTGCAATCAGTGTGTACAAATGTATAGAGCTCATTGCATTTGATTGCAATCAATGTGTACAAATGTATGGAGCTCACTGCATTTGATTGCAATCAGTGTGTACAAACGTAAAGAGCTCATTGCATTTGATTGCAATCAATGTGTACAAATGTATGGAGCTCACTGCATTTGATTGCAATCAGTGTGTACAAATGTATAGAGCTCATTGCATTTGATTGCAATCAATGTGTACAAACGTATAGAGCTCACTGCATTTGATTGCGATGGAGTGCAGTCAGGGAATGCATTCATTGCATACAAATATATGGAGCTGATTGCAATTGATTGCAATCAATGCGTGCATACATATAGAGCTCATTGCAGTTGATTAGGATCAATTCTCGATCTTGCAAATAAATATAAAATATCACCATACGCGGTGCTATCAAATTTTCAGCCAAATTTCATGACTTGTATATTCAGTCTTGTAGTCCGGCACAGAGTGCTTTGCAAGTCAAGTCAAGATAGTTCAGTTCTACCACAGTCATCTTCTGAAACACATTTCGTACAAACTCCCTATATCACAGTATAGTAACAAATACAGTACAAATTTCTGTGGGAAATTGGGTGAGCGGGAAGGTGTCGATGGTAACGTGATCGTTTGCGCTGACCTACTTATATAAGCAAAAGTGCTTAGCTCACCACTTTTCAAGACCAAAATCTGTCAAGTGTTAGAGCGCCATGCACGGTGATATTTGACAGGTATTTGCGATATCGAGAATTGTAATACCAGGGCCCCGTTGCATAAAACGTACCATTAATGGTAACTCTGTCATCAGTAGTAACTACCATGGTAACAATGCTCAACAGCCAATCAAGTTCAAGGTTTCCATAGAAGTTGCCACTGGTAGCAAAGTTACCATCAATGGTAAGTTTTATGCAACAGGGCCCAGGACTGTAACTGTGCACCTACCTGATCACAGCCAGGAGGGCAGACAGAGTCGTCCAGCTGCTCTTCTCCAGACTCGTCATCATCGCTGGACCAATCAGATTCATCCTCAGAGCTCTCATCACTCTCCTCATCAGACTCTGCGGATCATGGTGAGGTGGAGAGAGGTGTGTGAAACAAATACATACCGTACTGACCGGCTGATAAGCCGCATTCGCGTATAAACCACACCCCGACTTTGAGAACGCAATTTGAAAGACAAAAACCTGGAAATACATGTACTAGAATGGGATCGCAGCACCGCCGTCTGGATTGTTTGACAACATTCAACAACAAAATAGATGGCTTTAATAGGCATCCAGTGACACAATTGATGTACCGGCAATACGATCTCAATCACATTACTAGCATAATTACTGGTACTAAGAGAGCACTAGGAGTTGTATTTGTAGGTTTTTTGCAGCATCCATTTTCATTTTCTTTATATTTTATATGTACAATTATTGTTTATACAAATTGTATGGTTTTGAAATTAAACCCATTTTGAATTGAAATGATTTGAATAATTAAAATCAAGATGTGGACCATACCTCCTTCTGCCTTGGCCTTCTTCTTGGCTCGCTTGATCTTTTTCTTGAAGACCTTGGTGAGGAACTCGGCAAACTTGTTGTTCTCTCCGAGAGATGACTGGAAGGTGGCGTAGAGGGCCTTCTCTCTCTCGTTGAGCTTCTCAATGTCCTTGCGTTTATTGTCTAGCTTCAGTTGGCACTCCGTTACCTAGGGTGTGAAATAACAGGTAGAAATCATTGTCTAGCTTCAGTTGGCACTCAGTTACCTAGGATGTGAAATAACAGATAGAATTCATTGGCTAGCTTCAGTTGGCACTCCGTTACCCAAGGTGTGAAATAACAGGTAGAATTCATTGTCTAGCTTCAGTTGGCACTCCGTTACCTAGGGTGTGAAATAACAGGTAGAATTCATTGTCTAGCTTCTGTTGGCACTCCGTTACCTAGGGTGTGAAATAACAGGTAGAATTCATTGTCTAGCTTCAGTTGGCACTCCGTTACCTAGGGTGTGAAATAACAGGTAGAATTCATTGTCTAGCTTCAGTTGGCACTCCGTTACCTAGGGTGTGAAATGACAGGTATAATTCATTGTCTAGCTTCAGTTGGCACTCCGTTACCTAGGGTGTGAAATGACAGGTAGAATTCATAGTCTAACTTCAGATGACACTCCGTTACCTAAGGTGCCAAACAGTTAGTACAATGACATTACCTAACTTCTACATGAATACACACTTCATACACGTGAGCACATTTTGTGGTGTTAAATGTTCATGAAAATTCTTTGTTCAAAGCTCTGTTGATAATCTTAATACAAACGGTTAAAAAAAATTAATATGTTGTAGGTATGCAGAAAATGTACTTGTGTGTACATTACCAGATTTACAATAAAAACATTGCTCAAGGGATAATATCAAATGTGTTCCTTTCACGCAGGTGGACTTTCTATATAAGTGGACTCTAAAGCAGGTTTGATTTATCTTGCATGAGAGCCAAAAGCTCTCACTACTTCACCACAGTGATGCTAGTTCCCAGACTGAGATAGGGCAGACCCTGTCCCATTTAGGAAGAAGATGACGATCTTCACCTTTGCCTGCATGTCTGAGCGCTCCTTGATCTTGACATCCACCTTGGCAGCCAAGACGTTCTCTCGTTTCTCAAACTCCTTCAGCAGCTGCAGCTCCTCGAATAGCGTCACTCGTCTACAGAGGGAGACAAACACATTTAGCCAGGAATCAGACTTTTGAAGGCACAGTCAACAACCTTGTAGTTGTCAATTTTTGTCAAAATGTGGAAGGCTGATATTTTGCTTTTATGATCTGCTTATGGATGTAAAAATTAGAAAGTAAACATATGTTGCAGATATTCTACACAGATAATTTTATTGCACCGATCACCTCAATCCATGCTTTTTGAGCCGTTAACCCACACCAAATGTCATTGGTAGAATCGTAATTCGCCACGGTGTGTTCTTGCACTGCTGGGGGGCAACATTTGGAGAAAAAAACAAAGGGACAGAAGACCAGAGAGCGTGTTTGTCCTCACGGACTGCTCTGAATGTGACCACAATGTTTCTTTTTCCATGAAAATTCAAACATGTCTTATATGCAATGTCTTCTTACGTAAGCTTTGCAAACACTGCACACAAAGTAAAACTCAAAGAAATTCACAAAGATGACAATGCCTCTGGCCTCTGGCGTCGGCTTGAAAAATAGAACGTTGAAATATTTGTAATGTACACGTAATCAATATAAATAAGATATGACTCTGAAATACTTAATCAGATGCATTTTTGTACCACTAATCCACACAATACCCTTTAAGTATGTTGTGTGGGAGAGTAAGAGATCAGAGAGTGGGGGTATCTGCTAACAAATGTCTTTGTTCTTGAGATTAGTGCAAATTGTTCTCAAAAAGGTTAAGCCTTCAGAGAGACAAATCAGCCACGTTTTTGTACCACCTTAATTGATACTTAAGATAGTTTTTGTCACAGCCAAGGTTGAATGAAAGTAAGGTGTATCTTCTAACCTGAGATCTGCATTCTTGAGGTCGACATCCTGGTTGAACTTCTCATGCCTGAGCAGCCTAAGCTCGGCATCGAAGCCCACGACGAGCTCCTCGATGCGGGCCAGGAGTTGGTCCTGGCGGTAGACCAGGTCTATCTCCTGGACTGCCTTCAGCTGCTGCTCTAGCGGCGTCAGCAGGGACGGATCCGAGGGGATGGGAGTCAGCAGGCTGGTCCCGCTACGGAACGACGTAGCAGACTTGGGTGCCTTACTGGGCGTGGCTGCGGTATCAGCCTTCTACGAGGGTGGAGGAGAGGAAAAGGAATACATTTTGTTCATTGTGTCTTCCTCTTGTTGCCATCAGTTAAAATGCTAGGATAAAACTTCTTCCCTGTAACTTCATTTCCCAGAATATTAACCCATTGCTTAATGTTAGATTGCCTGGCTTTGTGACCCCTGGTCCATTAAGGATGTCAAGAATTGCTTAGTAACTGGAGTAACCGAAGGGTTCAAGCTTCATTTTTTCCTGTAAGATTTATTCATAGTTTATTCATAGCCTGTGGCCTCTTGTCTGAACAGCAGACAGTATGGGGGTCATGCTACTTATTATCTGAGCGGAAAAAGGCCAGCAGAACGGTTAAAGCACAGAATGATCTTGTCCATTCACATTATATGAAAAGGCAAGTAAGAAAAGCAGAATGACATAAACAAGTTCTGGTTGGGCTCCAATTGCTCAATATCTTTTCAAAAAAAAAAAAAATGCAAATGTAACAAATAAAGCACACTGCAACAAGAATGTGATGCAATGTCACTAGCCCTGCTGCTCCCCAAATCTGACATCTTTTGACTTTACAATGTTTACATTTTAGCTTGATTTGATTTGAAACATGTTGTATCATCTAGGCTCTGTTGCATAAAACTTACCATTGATGGTTACTTTGCTATCAATGGCAACTTCTATGGGAACCTTGAATTTGATTGGCTGTCCAGCGATGTTACCATGGTAGCTACCATTGATTACAGAGTTATCATTTAAGTTTTATGCAATGGGGCCCTAGTACATGAGGGGTTTCTTACCTGTGCTGCACCTCCCCCTCCTAACCCCCCAAAGCCCCCTCCAAAGCCTCCTCCTTCTCCTCCTGTCTTCTTGGCAAGCTCCTTAGCCTTCATCTCCTCCCGGAACTTCATCAGCGACTCACGGGTGTACTCGTACTTCCTGTTTGGGTCAAAGTACAAAGGTCACAGGTTACATTCTATGTATTTTTACAGGCGCATTATAATTGGAAGACGGCATGCCCTTTTGAGAGCTGTACAAGGTTTTAACAAAATTCCTTGACAGATATAAATTTAGAGGTTACATGATACCTATTCATGCAGGTAATGATAAATTCTCCATAACGTATTAAAGAAGAGGTCGTCCCATGATGCACTGCGCATCCACATTTGGATTTTGTATACAGTCATTTTGGCTTCTGGTCTAGTGTGCTTGTGTATGACAATGAAAGCGGATATGAATGGACAAAATCTGGATGCCGCTTAACAGTGGATTTTAGGATGACTTTCCTTTTTGTCCGGTACAGAGAACTGTGCACTTTCTCAAACCTGATTCATACTTTTTTTGCATGAGGGCGCTTGTATGACTTATTAGATCGGTCAAGAGTCATGGGATAGAAGATATTATTATTTATAGCTTCACTGATTCCTTGTTTTCATGATAGATAACACAAACAGGCTACTAATGCTCTATTTCTTTGCTATACTAAAGTATCAGTGTTCAATACTTCCCGGTTTGAGCAAATAACATGAAAACAATGACAAACCCCGTATTTGTTTTCATGATTTCCTCTGGTTACCGTCAGTTAAAATCCTAGGATAAAACTTCTTCATTGCAACTTCCTTTCCCAAAATGTGGAACTACCTGACTTTATATATTTTACATTCATATTGATTACACAATTGCATAATACAGTTGTGAGGGATAAATATGTTGTGCTTTAGACTATTATGATTGAGTATGTGGCCTGTGATATGATATGTTGACAAATAATTGACAACTCTGTGCTGCTCTTCAGATGCTTCAAAACACGGAACAAACAATGTGTGTCTGTGTGGAATATAAGTACACGGATTCATGAGCCACGAATTAAAAACAGAACCAGAACAATGTGTGTCTGTGTGGTATAACAGTATATGTATGGATACGGGATTCATTCATTTAAAACCAAAACAAAACCATGTGTATCTGTGTGATATATGGTGTATGTACATGGATTCATGAGTCAATTCCAAACAGAACTAGAAATGTTTGTGTTTCTGAAATAAAAATAGAGTTATGAATTCAGAACATGTATCGTATGGAGGTGTTGTGGTGTAGTGATTGTGAGCTGTGATTGAATATCTGGAGGTCAAAGGTCAAAGGTACCAAATGTGGCTAGATTTCACTGGTGTCTTGAGCTGAAGGCTGTATATTTCTTTTATATCCCTCATCGAGACTTTATGATAGGCCAAGCAGGAAAGAAAATATCGCAAATCCCAAAGATCCCTCTAACATTAGTTTTAAGTACAGAGAAACCGCCTTTTTTTCTTCTGCTGCTCGAACAAAACAACAGGAATTCATGTTGCACCTCGGTCGCCACACCACGGGAGTTCCCCGGGCGCACAATCCTGCTGCCTGCTATGGCGCAAAAAAGCAGCTGAAAAAAAATTATTGCGTACATTGCGTGGGTTACAACAAGGACGCACGGACATTGATGCCTCTTGATAAGTACTGTCTGCCCTCTGACGTCACAGATAGTACTTTTCGGCCCGCCGAAAATGTGACGTCAAAGGGTTCGGAGGGCGGATAGTACTTTTCCAGAGATAGTAGAACTATCTTTGGTCACATGTAGTGCTCTTAACCAATCATAGGACAGGATTATTTTCATGAGGGATATACAAACAATTATCATTATCATAATGTGTGTTATATCTATGGAACTTAAGTGCATGCACTATGTGATGTATAATGAATATGAACATAAACGACACTGTGATTAACTACTGTGACTAGTCTACAGTCAATGCCATACAGCTGTATACCCTGTCTTTGGTGGGCACTTGAGGAAGATTTCCTTCCATTTTACTTTACGATTAAACTCAAGTAGAGATTCACGGCTGCAGTCTAGCTTGCTAGGAGGAAGAACAACGGAGATAGTTACATGAACGTAAAGTCAAACACATACATTCCACTCCCATTATTAACAGGTGCACAGTACCAAGCCAATTTTCTTGTTATAAGAACAACTTCTGCTTTTACTGAACATTTGGGTCTATAAACAAATTTGCACTGGTCTGAATTAATGGACCAGAAGAATTTCCTCGTTATAACAGAATCTTGTTGTTTCCATGCCCATTATAATGGGAATAGAGCGCATTATAATATGAAAGAATATTCAGAGAACTATGATGTTTCAAGTTTCACAGCATGTTTACACCATATTTCTTAATTAAACTAATGCTTAGTAGAAGCAAATGCAGGAAATAGACAATAAGCACAAAACAACTTATTGAGAAATAAAAGAACTACATAAAGAATATCAGCTAGTTTGTGAGTATACATTGATGAATTGAACTCGTTTATTATTCTATTACCAAATAAGGAAACTTCAGAGATAATGCTAAAAGATCTTGAATCAATTCTTTAGAATCAACTACTACATTGTAAGAAAAACTAAGTTTAGGAAAAAACTGAATAAAAAATTGAAAATATGACTGTTCTGTTAAAGAAAGTCAATCCATGCCGTAATCTCAGGTAGGATAACCTTGTATGTAACACGTATGAAGTAAAATATGGTCCTGGTTGTGGGGGAAAGGGGGGAAAGGGGGAGAAGGGAGGGGGGGGGGGGAGGGCGGTGAGCTTACTTTTCTGGGGTCTCGAAGGGGTGAAGCACAGGGCACTCTGGGAGGGGCTTGACCTGGTCCGGGCGGAGACTGGCCTGGATGTCTTCCAGCTCCACCAGGACATCCTTGATCTCCTGTATCATGGACACCTTCTTGTCTCTCAGCCGCAGCACACGCCGATTGATGTTCATCTTGTGGGTGTGTATCTGCAGGAAGAGGGAGGTAAATAGGGGTACACCCATTTTAATAATGGAATAGTCCTTTAAGTAGGACAGCTGTTTTTTTTAATACATTTCCTAACATCAACAATTGTTCTATAAGACACCTTCTTGTCTCTCAGCCGCAGCACACGCGGGTTGATGTTCATCTTGTGGGTGTGTATCTGCAGGAAGAGGGAGGTGGGGGGGGGGGGGGTAAATAGGGGTACACCCATTTTAGTAATGGAATAGTCCTTTAAGTAGGACAGCTGTTTTTTTAATACATTTCCTAACATCAATAATTGTCTTTCAGCCGCAGCACACGCTGCTTGAAATTCATCTTGTGGGTGTGTATCTGAAAGGAAGAGGGAGGTGGGGGAGGGGAAATAGGGGTACACCTATTTTAATAATGGAATAGTCCTTTAAGTAGGTCAGCTGTTTTGATCAATCAATTACTTATTAATAATCAGAGTATCAATAAAACAAAGATTATATTGAGAAATACATAAACATTAGTTGTTATTATGAAATACCACATCATGATACATTGAATATCTCGCAGCAAGATGAATATTTCTTCTCAAGATTTTGCCTGTATGTAGGAAGTGCTAGGTACAATCCAAGAGTACCAATAACCCAAATTTTAGTGATTTGTCACTTGCTTCCTTTTGTCAAAGTACTGCCCTAATCTGACAAAAGGAAGCAAGTGACAAATCAATCAAATTTGGGTTATTGGCATTCTTAGATTGTACCTAGCGTTCCCTACAGATGGCCAAAATCTGTACAAGAAATATTCATCTTGCTGCGAGATATTCAATCTAACATGATGTGGTGTTGCACTGATGCCAATGCAAGTGACAGATTTTGCTCATTTACGAGAAAAATCTATTTTGTTAGTTGCTTCCATTTGTCAGATTAGGGCAGAATAGGGTAGCTGACTGATGTCCTTACCAGTTCTTCCAGGGTCAGCAGCTGGTTGCGTTTCTTGAGGGCATTCATGCGGAGGTGTTCAGGCACGGAGTAGTCCTGGGCCGTCTTGAGCTTGAAGTCGCCCATGTTCTCCTGAGCCTCCTTGATGGCCTGCACATCGGCTGGGTCCTCGTAGTCCTCAGGGGGCTTGCTCCTGTTCAGCTGGTTCCACTAGAGGGCAGCAAACACATAGCAGCAACAAGGTTATAGATGGTCCGTCCCTTTTACAAACATCTGCAAACTTCATGAAAGTTTGCACATATTTAGCACATATATTTGGGATACCAACTGTGAAATTTTAAGGTCAGAGGTACAATAACTCTCGTAGAATAAATGAAAATCTGGATTTCATATTTTGAAATTCCTACTGTTTTTTGTGGTACAAAAAAAAGGAAACTCGATCAATTATCGAAGATTATTTCCTCAAAACCGAATATTACGCTTTGTCGATTCCAGGGAAAGGTTATATAGCTACTCCTTCTCAAATGATGACAAAGTCAGCCTACAAAATCATGAAACTTAGCATGCATCAGCAAAGCAGTATACCCTAAAATATGGTGTACAAACTGTCCCAATTAAGTCTTCATGAACCTTTTCCTGAATAGCAAATACTATTCCTTGTTTGCATTAGAAACACCTTGTTTCGTAGTGACCAAAGTCTATATTCATGAGCCGTGTTGCCCGTTCAGTGCGCCATGCATCCATCAGCGAGTATTGCTCGCATCATTTGATGCTGCAAACAGCAACTCTAGTTTCTATGCTACAGGAACTTGAAATCTAGCAATTGCTATGTTTTCGGTTAAAGCTAGTTACCAACTGTAGTGTTATGAAGAAAGTTCTTTTACTGTATTTTCTTCCATTTTCCAGGGGTTTTAAAAAATGTGTTTTTGTTTACCTGCAAATGAGCTACTTAATCTTTGAGGTAGGCTGCAGGTCAAAAAATAAAAGTACATGTAGTTTTGTGCAGTGTCAGGCTTCAGTACACAGATACTGTCAGATGTCTTAAAGGGCATACTGTACTGGGAAGGCAAAAAAAACCTTCAAAATGTGATTGTTAGCAATCTTCTTGCCAATGGCCTTAAATTCATGTATTGTCTATTTTAGAAGCTTGCTGAAAGTTATTTGCCCTCAAATGATCCACATATGGAGTAATCTATGATTAATGATTAAATCCTCAAAATGTTCGGCCCCAACATTTTGAGGATTTGTGATTCAATCACTCATTACTCCAAATGCAGATCATTTGAGGGCAAATAACTTTCAGCAAGCTTCTAAAATAGACAATCCATAAATTTAAGACCAATGGCAAGAAGATTGCTAACAATTGCATTTTGAAGGATTTTTTGCCTAGTATATACCCTTTAAAGGTCCCCTGTCATCAAAATGTATTTCAACTTATTTTGATGCAGCATAATATGTACATAGCAAAATCACTAACTGTTCAATGGAAATAATGTGTCCTATATTTTAAAATAATTTTTATTTATTTTTTCTCAGCACTGATAAGCCCCGCCTCCAAAATATCCTCCAACTTAACATTCCCCCTGTGACATCATCAAAGGTAGAGATTAGCAGGATAATCAGCAGAATTTATGCACAAATTAAGCATTGCAATGACTACCTCCACCTGCCCACAAGAGCATCACATGTCTTCACACAATACCATCTAACAACCTTTCATGTGGGAGTAATATTTCCTTATGTCAGAAATGTGCTAGCTATGTGATGCTATTCTGAACACCTGCAGGTAGTCATTGCAATGTTTAGTTTGTGCATAAATTATGTCTATTATCCTGCTAATTTCTACCTTTGCTGATGTCACAGGGGGAATCTTGAGTTGGAGGATATTTTGGAGGTGGGGCTTATCAGTGCTGAGAAAAAAATATAGAAAAATCATTTTAAAATAGAGGACACATATTTCCATTGAACAGTTAGTGATTTTGTTATATACATATTAAGTTGCATCAACAGAACTCAACATACATTTTGATGGCAGGGGCCCTTTAACTTAGAAGGGGGAAGGGGGAGGTTGATGTTGGTGGCCTTACCTGTCCCTGCCTAGCCAATCTCTTCTGCTTGACCTTCTCAGCTTTCTGCAGAGCCTTATTGACCTTCTCCCCCAGCCTACCGGTCAGCACCGTGGCCTTCTTGGTCTGAGCGCCGGGCAAGGCCGCAGAGTCCAGCTCCGTCTCACTGACCTTGGCCTGACCTGCACCACACAGCACGTAGGGATGGGTATGCATCACATAGTCAGTCAGGTTCAGCTCAAGTCCACGTTCAGTTTACACACAGACAGATACAGCACACAACAACATTGACATCTAATGGTATTGCTCCACTCCACATAGTCAGGTCAAGTTTAAATTTCAAATTCAGCTTACACATACAGATGGGTGATTCCACGGGGTTGGGGCAATTTTTGCAACGTACCACAACTCCAAATCCAGATCTTTTTCAAGCCAGGCAAATATAGTCCAATAATGGCATGAGCAAAAAAAATGAGATTCCATCCAGTATTATTTCTCAAAGACGATGGCATATTGCAATTTGACTTATGAAAATTTCTTGTCCATGTAAAAACAATATGATGTCCATGTAACGATGGTTGATTTTTGTATGCCTGTTGCTTCAAATCCATAAAAGATTTCCAGTTTTAACGTCTTTAACTGAGAAAAGAGAGCAATTTTTCATTGACAGCTCAAAGCTTAACCACATCTGAATTGATCTTCATGGTGAACTGCAAAGGTTGATACCTCCGTTACATGGACATTGCATGAAAACTTTGCCCCAACCCCATGGAATGACCCAGATATAACGAGCAATGAAATTGACAAAAAACACAAACGTAACAACTATAAAACTGCATAAATTCATGTGAAATGGTAAGAATAAGGCACTAATACACTGAAACTTGAACCACTTGTATAGAGAGCATACCTGCCTTTAAAGACCACACTTTTGGTTTCGCTTTGAAAATGTTTCTCATTGAAAAGTATGGACTAACATATAACTTGTGTCCCCAACACAAAACAAATGAAGGACACACCGTGACGGTGCCGCTAAACACTTCCTAAATGAAAATCAGTAAGAATCTGATTTAGCAGAGGAACGGGCCATCAGTCATGCGTAAAGCCATTCGTAGATTACGGTCAGCTTGGTGAAACACCCTCAGGTCAAGTTCAAGTTCAGTTTACACACATACAGATATAGCAAACAATAACATTGACATATATGCATATTGCTACACATAGGCTAAGTTCAATTTCAAATTCAGTTTACACACATAAAGATACGCACACTACATAACATAACAACTGCTCTTAAAACACACTTATTCCAAATGTCAAAATGATTTAAGGAACTCAGTAACCTCATTTCTCGTTTTCTTTGCTCCTTGAAGCGCATAGAGACTATCTTATGTATATGTGTTATGCGCTATGTAAAAATGGCTTATTATTATTATTATTATTATTGACAATAGATACTGGGAACCGGTCACTGATTATGTAATAACAACGCCTCATCCAGACCTACCAGGGTAAAGCTGGTCCCGTGTGGGGTCTCTGGACAGGGACTTCTCGGACACCAAGGTGGCCTTGCGGCTCCACTCCTCTTTCTGTAGCAGGAAGTCCTGGGTCAGCTCGGCCGTGCGGTAGGTGGCCACCTGATGGGGGCTGCGCACCGCCACCACCACGATGCGTTCACACTCAAGCTCCTCCTTGAACCTACAAAAGCAAGTACACATCAATCAAGTCAGTGTTAACATGATTGGGGCTGCGCACCGCCACCACCACGAAGCGTTCACACTCAAGCTCCTCCTTGAACCTGCAAAAAGCAAGTACACATGAATCAAGTCAGAGTTAATATGATGGGGGCTGCGCACCGCCACCACCACGATGCGTTCACACTCAAGCTCCTCCTTGAATCTACAAAAGCAAGTACACATCAATCAAGTCAGTGTTAACATGATGGGGGCTGCCCACCGCCACCACCACGATGCATTCACACTCAAGCTCCTTGAACCTACAAAAGCAAGTACACATCAATCAAGTCAGTGTTAACATGATGGGGGCTGCGCACCGCCACCACCACGATGCGTTCACATTCAAGCTCCTCCTTGAACCTACAAAAGCAAGTGCACATCAATCAAGTCAGTGTTAACATGATGGGGGCTGCGCACCGCCACCACCGTGATGCGTTCACACTCAAGCTCCTTGAACCTACATAGCAAGAACACATCAGAGTTAAAGGGAATATACTGTAATGGCAAGAAAAAAAGGCCTTCAAAAGGTGATCGTGAGCATGCCAATGGTCTTAAATTCATGTATTGTCCATTTTAGAAACTTGCTGAAAGTTTTTTGAACTCATATGGTCCACATTTGAAGTAATTAATGATTAAATCACAAATCCTCGAAATGTTTGGCCCGAACAATTTGAGGATTTGTGATTTAATCACTATTTACTCTAAATGTGGCTAATTTTAGGGCAAATAACTTTCAGCAAGTTTCTAAAATGGGCAATACATGAATTTTAGACCATTGGCAAGAAGATTGCTCACGTTCACATTTGAAGGCGTTTTTGTCTTGCCAGTACAGTATATGCCCTTTAATATGATTGTATGACTAAGGATCACAGGATCACTTAATCTTCAAATTGGCAATGTGCTAAAAAGGCTGCTTGTCTAATTGGGACACTTATTACCCTAAATTGTATGTTTTTGGCATAATGTTGAATTATGATGGACGGTATGTTGTTTTGTAACACAAATTTCATTCCTAACTAATTAACTATGGGTAATATGATGACTTAATCTTCAAATTGGTAATGTGCTGAAAAGGTTGCTTGTTAAATTGGAACAATTGTTGCTCTAAATTTTATGTTTTTGACATAATATTAATTGGTGGAATGATGTACTTCTGTCTTATTACACAAACGCCATTTGTAAAAAATAATGTTGCCAATTTCAAATCAAATAAAGTATCAAGTTTGCACTAAAAATGCCTTCATCCCAAATGAATAAACTGGGAAGAAATTGAACAATACCATCTGTAAGCGACATGTATGACCTTACCTTAGCCTGAGTTTCTCCAGGCCGATGCGGTGCTTGTCGGCCTCCCAGGCAAGCTCATTCCTCACCAGATCAATCTTCTCTGCTGTCTGTCTCTCCAGCTCCTTCCTGATCCCTGGGTCCATCTCAAACTCCTACATTCAAGATTTCAAGATTTAAGACTCAATGTTCAAGATTCAATCTTGTTTTCCCACAAAAACAACAAAAACAATGTAACTTTAGGTACAATAAATATAAAAATTCAAGATTCAAACTTCCAATTTTAATTTTAACTATCTATACCAAAAATTACAATTTGACGTACAAAGTTATGTTTACTTCTTTACCTAACCCCGAGCCGCTGCCATGGGGAACATGCCTATAGGACATGCGTTAGGATGCATTAGTAGGAGCTACTGTTAGTCAATTGATAGTC
Source organism: Arbacia lixula (assembly GCA_963669155.1). NCBI lineage: Eukaryota > Metazoa > Echinodermata > Echinoidea > Arbacioida > Arbaciidae > Arbacia > Arbacia lixula. Next base: position 12,758,839 of record OZ022587.1, on the reverse strand, counting down.
CGAGTGTAACACACTTTTATTTCACACATACTCAAAATACTAATCACTCGTTAGGACTGTGAGGAGTAAAGAGATCAGCGAAACCAAAAAGTACAATCACCTAGAGTGTAACTTTTCTTCTCAGGTGATCAGATGGGCAAAACTATGCTTTATCACGTGATCATCTCTTGAGCAACATTCTTAGTATGTGGAATATAAAGATAAATATACATGGAGATGAGAAGGGGATGGGAGATAGGGATGGGAGAAGGGGATGGGAGATGGGGGGGGGGGGGGGGGGCTGCTCTCTACTAACCTTCCTCTCTAGCTGGAGATGAGAGGGCAGCTCCTGGTTCTTCTCCAGCAGCTTCTTGAAGTTGCGTCTCAGCTTGGCGATGGTGCGGCGCGCCTCCATCTTCTTCTCCTCGGCCAGCTTCATCATCTTGTCATGCTCGGCCTTCTGCTTCTCCAGCTCAATGCTGTAGTGCTCCTTGCTCTCGATGTCAAACACCTTTCGCTCCTCATCCTCTCTCTGTCAAGAGCAAGCGGTGAAAAGAAAACATGAATTCCGATTAATCTAACTCAAGGTTGCTAGCCTGTTCTCTATATCAAAGTCCTTTACCTCTTCACCCTCTCTCTGTCAAGAGCAAGCGGTGAAAAGCAAACATGAATTCTGATCAATCTAACTCAAGGTTGTTAGCCTGTCTCTCTATATCAAAGTCCTTTACCTCTTCACCCTCTCTCTGTCAAGAGCAAGCGGTGAAAAGCAAACGTGAATTCCGATCAATCTAACTCAAGGTTGCCATTCTGTCTCTCTATATCAAAATCTCTTCATCCTCTCTCTTAATTGAATTGAATCTTTATTTCCCACATTTCATAAAACAACAAAATTGAGATCATACATACAATTACAATATACATTTCAAATGTGGACAGAAAACATGAAAAAAGAAAAAAAAACATTATGCAATGTGGTGGGGTTAATATAAAGTTATGAATGGCTTATATCCTGAACCCTGATATGAAGATTTTACAGGAATGAATAAGGGAAAACTAAATCATGGAAAATCATTCCGAAATCAGTAGAAAGGTCCTGAAGATTTTGTGAAACAGACAGATGGATAAGTGGAAAATTTAACAATAAAGAGAAGAATCATTATTCCCAAACCAGTGGAATGGTTCTGAAGACAGACGGATAGCGGAAAACGTAATGATGGAATGACATATTATTTCTTCAAAATCAGTACAAGGGTGCTGGAAAAATTTGTGGAAAATTTGTGGAAAATGGAACAATAAAGAGAGGAATCATTCTTGCAAAATTAGTGACACAGTTCTGAATATGAACAGATGGACAAGTGGAAAATGCAATGATGGAAAGAGGAATTATCTGGGCAATGTTGCATGACTTTTTTTTTCAATTATTGAAACTTACCATCAATGGTAACGACCATGGCAACTGGTGCAATAACGAGAGCTCATTGGCTGTCACCATGGTAGTTACAATGATTGAAAACCTACATACAACATGGCCCGGATAGGAGCTTAGCTTACCCTGGCTGACGGGATCTTGGCCCTGGCAATAGCCTTGGCCTCCTCAATCTTCTCATCGCTCATCAGCTCAAAGGTGAAGACGTTGCCGTCGTCTCCGCCAGACATCACATAGCGGTTATCATGGCTGAGGTTGATGCTGCGGACACGCCCGTAGTTGTTGTCGTGGACGTTCAGCATCCAGTAGGGCCCCAGGCGGCCCAGGTCGGCCTGCGAGCTGTCAAAGGGGCGGGGCTCCCCCCGGGGCTTGGGGTCAGGCAGCACGGACTGGATGCGGATCACACCGTTCTCCATACCCAGCAGTGCATATGTGCCTTCAGAACTGAAGAAAGCAGGCATATGTACTGTTACAATCAATCAACCAAGTCTACAGTGACCACTGTGTATATGGGCTATAATGACCTCTCAGCCTTTTTCTCTCTGTTTTATCAATATCCTTCTGAAACATTTGTCATGTTTCTTACTCTAAAACACTTAAATCTGAGATATTCTGAAAATTTGAGAAAACTCTCATCTTGAATCCCATCAGACAGCTTTAACTGTAAATGCACCTGTTTCTACAGATCACCTGTCCATAAAGATTGACCATTATTTCTGTTCCTCTTGCAATGGTCTTTTTAGGAGGGTTTCAACTCTAAACCTGTTTACTTCAGGAACCCGGTATCCCCTTTCCAAAAAGAACATACCAACTTAAGTTTGTTTTTACTCTAAAGTACTTTTTATATAACATTTCAAACACGTTGATGTGTGCTTATCAGTAGTTAAATAGTGTATCTACCGTTCAGGTTCAGAATTGTAGCACTTACTTGCAGAAATGTTATGTAAAAAATAGTTTCTAATCATTCTATGTCCATCTCTGTAACTCAGTACATAATCAGAAATCTCCAGTGGGCACACAATAGCCATGTCTTGGTTGTGTTTTATAAAAGGCGACAGCTTTACTATACTATGTAAGAGTGACTTACTTGAAGTTGATGCATGTGATGGGGACATCGTTGCTGTCAGGAACAGCTATGGCAGTCTTGGCTTCGTTGATGGCTGCCTCCCGTCCATCTTTAATCAGAAACTTTCTTTCCTCCTCATCGTAGAACTTGCACTCGTACAGGTAGCCAGCATCAAACGCTCCCTAGAGTAGACAATTTACCAGTTATATCTCCATTAAAGATTGTCCGTCCCTTTTGCAAGCTTAAAATTTGAAATCGCCTATCACGATCGTAAATTGAAGAATTGAAGACCATTTGAAGACCATCTCTAAGAATATAGCATGTTGAAGCTCAATGTATTTGTAAAAATTTCAGCCGTTAAATTTCAAGCCGACTTTTTTCGTACTACGAAAAAAGTATTGGTCTTTGTTTCAGTATCTATGTGGTTATTATGCATGTGTGAAATCTTAATTTTATGAGTGATTACGAGATGATTCCTTCTATAGAACAATTTTTTTCATAATGCGTTTTATAATTCAATAAACAGATTAATCAATAAAGCAGATATTTCAACACAAACTGCTAAGAGCCTGAGGTAAAGACTATTAATCAGACGTTCTTTACGTGCATTATTTGAATTTTACACTACGTATTAGTTTCAAATTATGAATATACAGCTTGCTAACACTTCTCTATATTTTTGCCAATGTTTCAAAGGTTTTGTGGTGATCTGAAAAAGGGACGGGCTGTCTTTAAAGTTAGCGATCAGGAACCAGTGCTAATAATCATGATTTAAAAAAAAAAAATCTCAACTTTCTCATAATATGTCTGAATTTTCTTAAATTTCAACCAATCTGGTTTTCTGATTTTTATGCCCCTATTGAATTCAATTCATTTTCATGGATGCATTCTCCTTTAAATAACATTTCTTCTTCTGTATCTTGAAACATACATTATCCATCCACAAACTATTTGTGTAACAACAAGTTTTTTTTAAGTGCATGCAAGGTTTTTATGTTATATGAATAATGTATATCACACTTTTTGTTTTCTTGTGTTTATGCTTCCTTTCTTTACATGGTGTACATGTCATGTAACAACAAATATTGCATGTTTGTAACATGATTTTGTAATGAAGTGAACATATTATTTTCTGAGAGCTAATTAAATATTCATGAATGGCCAATAAATTATTCAATTCAATATGACAGTCATGTTATTTATTTATTACCAAACCCATGGGGGGAACACCAGGTTCAGTTAATGGCAGTTTTTTTTTCAACTGGGTCTTCACATACAAATTTCATCATAAGAGAAAACAGGCAAAGTGACATCTGGGGGGGGGCATTTCATGAAAGTTGTCAGCACTGACTAAATAGTCAGTGCTGACAACTTCAGTGAAATCCTCAGTTTTGATTGGCTGAGAGGCACTAGCCTCAGACTGTTACTATGGTAACTGTTGGAGAACAACAACTTGTCAGTTCTGACAACTTTCATGAAATGCCCCCCTGAACATTAGAGAAAGAAAGATCCAACAACACTAGATGGAAACGATTGCCTTTAATTTGGAAGAGAAACTGAACATCATTTTACATTAAGGTAAAGAAATATAAAATAAACATTTTTGTGGCACATGTGACTATTTTCCACAAGTAATACAGACAAATCCCATAGAGCAGCAGTTTATCTAGGACACAAGGAGTTGAAAAGAGAAGGAGATTGAGTTGCACAAACCATAGAGACCCAGAAGGTGTTTGGGTCTTTGGGTGAGTACATGCCAAACAGGATAGGGCTGGGTTCCTCAGGGATGAATAGCGGTTTCTCCTCCTCCTCTTCCTCCTTCTCTTCTGTAAAAGAAAAATATGTGTGCCAAAACATAAGCATCAAATTAATTTCAATTTATTATCCACTTTTAAAAACAAGGGCCATGTTGCATATGGTAACTACCATGGCAACAGCCAATGAGCTCTCATTATTGCACTTGTTGCTTGACATTTACCATTGATAATAAGTTATAATTGGAAACCTATATGCAACATGGCTGAGATGTACACAACTGCATACAAATATATATTTACAAATTTGTGGTGGAACAAATAAAAGCATGCAGTTGCAGTTATATCTGTGGGTATGTGTGTTCTCTTTTGTCAGCCCAATACAGAATCTTACAGCACTACTGGGCCCTGTTGCATAAAACTTACCATTGATGGAAACTTTGCCATTAATGGTAACTACCATGGAAACCTTGATTTTGATTGGCTGTTGAGCCCTATTACCATGGTAGTTGCCATTGATGACAAAGTTACCATTAATGGTAAGTTTTATGCAACGGTGTGAGCCCGGTCAGCGAGTGGAAGGTCCACTGCTTGCTCTAACGCGACTTTGGTGCAGAGAGGCATGATAAGCACTCCTGTGGTCTCATATTTCTATAGCTAAGGGAACCACTGAAGGTTGCATGACCTATTCATAACTGGATTTAAAATTTAATGGTCAATATAATTCAGCTTGATATCAGTTTCTATATTGTCTACAAACGCATTGAGAGGACTATCACTGCTAGCAACAGGACATGTTTAGTATCTCTCTGAGTTTTGAATGACCTATCTATAACTGGATTTAAAATTTAATGGTCAATATAATTCGGCTTGATATCAGTTTCCATACATATTGTCTACAAACGCATTGAGAGGACTTTGACTGATAGCAACAGGACATGTTTAGTATCTCTCTGAGTTTTGAATGACCTATCTATAACTGGATTTAAAATTTAATGGTCAATATAATTCAGCTTGATATCAGTTTCCATATATATTGTCGACACAGGCATTGAGAGGACTTTCACTGATAGCAACAGGACATGTTTAGTATCTCTCTGAGTTTTGAATGACCCATCTATAACTGGATTTAAAATTTAATGGTCAATATAATTCAGCTTGATATCAGTTTCCATATATATTGTCTACAAACACATTGAGAGGACTGTCACTGATAGCAACAGGACATGTTTAGTATCTCTCTCCTTTTGTTGGAAAATATCGGGATAAATAAAAAAGGGCATCTCTAAAGTCTGATATCTTTCTGATTGATCTGGAGATCTCACCTTCTTCTTCCTCTTCCTCCTCATCTTCCAGTCCCCTCTCCCGGCGGATCCGCCTCTGTCGTTCCTTCTCCTTCTGTCGCTCCTCCTCTTCAATGCGCTTCCTTTCCAGCTCCTCCTCTCTCTGTGAAAGCAAAACAAAATGAATGCATGAATAAATGAATCAGACAGATTAATAATGTAACGACAAAATTAATATGCAATGAATGAATAAATGGATAAAATATAAAGAGTAAAAGAAGGAATGAATTTAATACCAACAATCAAATTTACAAATAATTGCATCGCTCAAACTATACAAATATTTTGGTCATGGGAGTTCACTCAAACAGAGCACTTTTATCATCCAAAGACATAAGTTATACATTTTTGAAATGTTAAAACATTTGAAACCTGGTATGAGGCTGTGATATTTCAATGGGCTTATAATTTTTGGAGTGTGAAAATGTCTTTAATGTTCATACTGCTTTTAAACAAAAGCATCATTCATGCTGTCCTTTGAGAAAACGAACGTATCCCTACATGTTAATATCATATCTTTTGAAGCAACACTTTGAAAATCAATTTCTTCTGTACAAAACGTGGTATTTTCACATCTTTTAAAGTCAATAAATCTACATCAATCAAATAACGAAATCCAGGGCCCTCTCTCATGAAGAATTACTATCGATCGCAACTTGACTTGCACTTGACATCAGTCGTAACTCTGTATATTAGAGATAGGAGATTGGATTTGCAATCGATCGCAACCCTATATAATATGAGGCTCTGGGCTCTGTTGCATAAAACTTACCATTGATGGTAACTTTGCTATCAATGACAACTTCTATGGAAACCTTGAATTTGATTGGCTGTTAAGCATTGTTACCATGGTAGTTACCATTGATGACAAAGTTACCATTAATGGTAAGTTTTATGCAAAAGGGCCCTGATTTGTATTTTCTTTATGAATGTTAAATTGGTCCAGGGCCCTTTTGATGAGGTGAGCTTCCTTCTCTAAGGTCTGCATGAGGTGTAGCATGGGGCAATGAGGGAGTTGGTATTGACTTACCCTGAGTCTGGACTTGATGCTGTTGAAGGTGAATCTCCTCATCTCAAGGTCACTGATACTGAACGTCTTGGAGGTGTCGTAGCTGCCCGGTTCTGGTGCTGTCACCTCCACCACTTCACTGTTCTCACAGAACACTAGCACTGTGTTCTTCTCCTGAAACATCAATTAATCACAACAACAATGAGAGTAAGTCAACGTCTTGGAGGTGTCGTAGCTGCCCCGTTCTGGTGCTGTCACCTCTACCACTTCACTGTTCTCACAGAACACTAGCACTGTGTTCTTCTCCTGAAACATCAATTAATCACAACAACATTGAGAGTAAGTCAACGTCTTGGCGGTCTCATAGCTGCCTGGTTCTGTGGTCACTACCTTCGCTACTTCACTCTTCTCACACAACACTAGCACGGTGTTCTTCTCCTGAAACATCAATTAATCACAACAACATTGAGAGTAAGTCAACGTTTTGGAGGTGTCATAGCTGCCTGGTTCTGGTGCTGTCACCTCCACCACTTCACTGTTCTCACAGAACACTAGCACTGTGTTCTTCTCCTGAAACATCAATTAATCACAACAACAATGAGAGTAAGTCAACGTCTTGGAGGTGTCATAGCTGCCTGGTTCTGGGGTCACTACCTCCACCACTTCACTGTTCTCACAGAACACACTTAGCAAAGGTGTTCTTCTCCTGAAACATCAATTAATCACAACAACAATGAGAGTAAGTCAACGTCTTGGAGGTGTCATAGCTGCCTGGTTCTGGGGTCACTACCTCCACCACTTCACTGTTCTCACAGAACACACTTAGCAAAGGTGTTCTTCTCCTGAAACATCAATTAATCACAACAACAATGAGAGTAAGTCAACGTCTTGGAGGTGTCATAGCTGCCTGGTTCTGGGGTCACTACGTCCACTACTTCACTGTTCTCACAGAACACACTGGCACTGTGTTCTTCTCCTGAAACATCAATTAATCACAACAACAATGAGAGTAAGTCAACGTCTCGGAGGTGTCATAGCTGCCTGGTTCTGGGGTCACTACCTCCACTACTTCACTCTTCTCACAGAACACTAGCACTGTGTTCTTCTCCTGAAACATCAATTAATCACAACAACAATGAGAGTAAGTCAACGTCTTGGAGGTGCCATAACTGCCTGGTTCTGGGGTCACTACCTCCACTACTTCACTGTTCTCACAGAACACACTTAGCAAAGGTGTTCTTCTCCTGAAACATCAATTAATCACAACAACAATGAGAGTAAGTCAACGTCTTGGAGGTGTCATAACTGCCTGGTTCTGGGGTCACTACCTCTACTTCTTCACAGTTCTCACACAACACTAGCATGTTGTTCTTCTCCTGCTACATCAATTAATCACAACAATAAATAATAACTCAACATCTTTATTGAACATTTAATAGCTCTTTAGGAAGCTGTTAAAAATTATTTATAGTTAGTACAACATCGTCTCATAGTTGAAAACAGGAATGGAAATTCAGCTGCTATCATTACTACTATCTCATGCACTATTATGAGTTCTATCAAATTAATTACAAATCATTATTGTTTTTATCATTATTACTTATGTGGCCATAAAAATAGCATCAAACATAACAATTTCATAAGAAAGGAATGGATTGATATCTTAAAAAGGGACATAATATACTAAAATAAGATGACAGGAAGCGATAGCATGTGGGTCAGGTTCCATACATGTGAAGCCAGTCATATTGCCCAAGACTGTGTGAACCCACACTTGCTGTCTAAAAATGCATATATGATTTAATCTAAATGAATTATGTCATTAATGAACTTACAAAGTATCCAGGCGACCAGGTGAGGTGAGTGATAGGGCCTGGCATCTCGATGAAACCTACGGGCTCAAACATGCCGTTGTTTACTGCCATGAAGAAGAGCGTGCCGTCAGCTCCCTACAAGACAGCATAGACAGTTGGACAAAAGACAATCAATGTACTTTGCAATAGAGTACCGGAGTGTGATGTCATATGAAAATGTTATCAAGCCATCTGGTTCTTATCTATGTGGGTAGAGTAAGCAGTGGTGATCGTAGCAAGGACTCACATTGGGAGTGCCGAACACTGGCCCGCTAGACAATGTTGGACGAATAAATCTCTCTCTCTCTTGAGGGCTATTGTTTAGAATGAGAAACCTGCATAACAATGGATATGACCAACTCTTTGATAGACCATTTTTGTTATGTTTGCAAATTGTAACTTTTCCAAGCCACTTTAAAGGGCATATACTCTACGGGGAAGGCAAAAAAAGGCTTCAAAATGTAATTGTTAGCAATCTTCGTGCCAATGGTCTTAAATACATGTATTGTCTATTTTAGAAGCTTGCTGAAAGTTATTTGTCCTCAAATGATCTACATTTGGAGTAATGAGTGATTAAATCACAAATCCTGAAAATGTTCGGCCCAAACATTTTGAGGATTTAATCATTAGTCATTAATTACTCCATATGTGGATCATTTGAGGGCAAATAACTTTCAGCAAGCTTCTAAAATGGTCACTACATGAATTTAAGACCATTGGCAAGAAGATTGCTAACAATTACATTTTGAAGGCTTTTTTGCCTTCCCAGTACAGTATTTGCCCTTTAACACTGAGAAATGATGTGATGCAATGATTCTTAGCCCACTCTTTACTGAGCCCCTGTATTTGCGGGCTGCCTTTTCTCCACTCAGATACTGAGAAGTGTGACTCCCGCATTATCTGCTGTACACACAATAGACAACAGGCTATGAATAAACTTCAGCCATACTTTCTTTGGTTACTGCAGTTCCGTGGCAAATGTTCACATCCTAACTGGACAAAGCTCGAAAATCGAATCGTGAGAAACAGGTTGATGGAGCATAAATTGGCCTAGGGGTCTAGAAGTTTTCTTACCCCGGTAGCTAGGGTACCTAACTGGACAAAGCTCGAAAATCGAATCGTGAGAAACAGGTTGATGGAGCATAAATTGGCCTAGGGGTCTAGAAGTTTTCTTACCCCGGTAGCTAGGGTACATGTACCTAACTGGACGAAGCTCAAAAATCTACTTGTGAGAAACAGGTTAATGGAGGATAAATTGGTCTAGGGGTCCTAGAAGTTTTCTTACCCCAGTAGCTAGGAGTTCTCCCTTGTTATCCAGTGCCATGGCCCTGATGGCCATGGTGTGAGGCTTGAAGGCTTGCTTGAGGATCAGCTGAGCTGGCGTCTGCTGACTAGCCTTCTTGTGGTGGTCGTGATGATCCTGCCTGGCAATCACCAAGGCTCGCACGACGCCATCGTCAAACCCAGCCAGGACCGTGGCTCCCTTGGGGTCAATCTGCGCACAGAGGAATCACGCTCAATTTAATATTCCATTCCAATATTTTAGAATTAAGTATGTCTTCTTTTTTGTGCATTTTGCATATTTTTTCACACACATGGCTTCCATTTGAGTCACTTTCCCATTTGTGGACATTGTGCAAATATGCAGGGCTGTCAACCTCAATCAAAACAATCCAGTTTACTAAAGGCTGAAAATCAGTATTTTGATGGAAAAATCTGTATTTTCAAATAAAGACAATAGAACAACCCATAAACTAAAACTTATGAAATAAACATTTTGTATGAAACCATAAGTATTCTTCTGGAAATCAGTACTACTTTGCAGCTCGGACCCCTATCAGTCAAACAGGCGAAATGGCGCCCCTATAAGGTAAATGTGGGCAAGTGTGATTAAAATGTGATTGGCTATAAGGACAAATCATGTAGCACCCACTCTAGTGGTAAAGGTGGTATCATGCAATAATAGTAATAATAATATTCAAATTCTTAGAGACGCATAACACCATTCAAATAGTCTCTATGCGTGTGAAAGTAAAAATTGATTATGTGAGAATTTGAAAATAACTAATAATTATCAACAGATGCCTCTTTAGTCTTGATTTGAATTGATCGAAGTCTGTCAATGATCTAATGCCTTGGGGGAGGTTATTCCATAATTTGGGTGCCGTATTTGCAAAAGCTGTATCACCAAATGTCTTAGATTTTACACAAATTTCAGAGAGAAGATTTTTTATTGAGAATGAAGATTACACCTAGGCTGGTATCGTTTGATGAGTTCAGTAAGATAGACAGGAGCATTTCACATAGGCATTTGAATACAAGAGTGAGGATTTTAAACTGAACACGAGCCCTTATCGAGAGCCAGTGGAGACTACGTAGGATCAGAGTTATGTGTTCAAATTTCCTTTTTCCCGTTACAAGCCTTGCCACTGAAATTCTGTACACGTTGGAGTTTATTTACTATTTAGAGTCTCAGAGATTTTTTAGCTTAATAGATAACATGTTCAGGGGAAAAAAAATTGCAGGACTGCTTAATTCTTTAAGCACCGTGCATGCATATTGTCATCAGTGATGCACACTTATCATACAGCACAGCTTTTAATCTGGCGCAGGAAAGAGTTAAAAACCAAAAACTTACGATCTGGGGAAGCCAGAGAAGATTGGTGGCACCAGCATTGAACTTGGAGTAGCACAGCGGTGTCTTTGAGGCATTATCATACACACGCACAGTGGCTGCATGGAGAGACAAAAGAAAGAAAAGATGATAACGGCCAAGAACCTCCACGAGCAGTATCCCCATTCGTGACTACCAACCACTTATTTTAATTTTAATACTTCCACAAAAAATAGAACAACAACCCATCAATTCAGGTACAAGATGTTCAAGAATAAACAACCATAGTACACAAACATTATCCATTGAAAAGTGATATTTCATTCAGTATCAATCATATTATTTTTAGTTGCTAATTTGCAATTGGCAATGAGGTTTCAGTTGGGTGATGCATGTGGAATCATTGGTCCTTCTTTCTTCTTTTGTTGTTTTTACATGAGTTGATCTGTGTTGCATTCTGGTTTACAGCATTGTCATAAGCATTTGTTTGGGTATATTCATGTTATTATGTATTGTTGTATTATTTGTACACAGGGCCTTCAGGTAGATCAATGCAAGCTCACTGATGGGGCTACCCTGTTTAAAAATGACTAAATGAATAAATCAAACTTTATCTAAGTTCATTTTGAGAATTGGTTTATTCTCACCACCTAATACATCAATTCAGGTACAAAATGCTTCAGAATAAACAAATATAACACAGATATTATTCAGAAAAGTGCTTCAGAATAATGCTTCAGAAAAATGGTTCAGAATAAACAAACATAACACAGATACTATTCAGTAAAGTGTGATATTTGACCAAGTACGTGTTGAGGATTGGCTTATTCTCACCGTCGAGGGCGGTAGAGGCAATGAGCTGTGACACAGGTGAGGAGACGACTGCAGTGATCTCTCCTGCATGGAATGAGAAGAGCTTCTCCGGGTCCTTGGTGGTGTGGGAGAAGGACAGATCCAGCTTCCAAATCCCTCCATTAGCATCCTGGAGGGAAAAAAATCATAACAATAATCCCAGTTTGTATCTAAATAGCACCTTATATGGAGCAGTATCATATCTAAGTGCTTGACTATAAGCTATAGTGAAATCTGTCTATAGTGGCCACCCAAGGGAAACAAAAATTGTGGCCTTTATAGACAGGTGGCTGCTATAGACAGGTTCTTTAGCACATGAGCTCTCTCCAGGGGAATCATTTTAGTGGCCACTACAGACAGATGGCTGCTATAGACAGGTGGCCGCTAAGACAGGTTTGACCGCAGTGAGAGTTGTTGATCACATCATGTAGGCTACATTAATTTTATGTTAATTTCAAATTGGCAACTTAAAATAATATGATTGATATTTAATAGTACTTTATCAAATATCACACTTCTATGACAGGGATAATGCTATTATGAATGAAGACTATGGTCAGTGCATTTCAAATTTAAAAAAAAAAATGAAGGCGTGATTGCAGAACTCACCTGAGCATACCAGAGACTCTGGACCTCTGGGTCACATGACTTGACCATGGACATGAGGTGGACGTCGTTGCCCACCTTGAGCTCATTCATGGGGTCCATCTCAAAGGCCCCAGACTCGTCCACCGAGTCGGCCGTGTCCAGCGACTCAAAGTCCCACACCTACAGGAGGACACAACCACAACAAGCTCTCTCAATCACTTTATTTATTTGCGAGCCGCGGACTCAAAACAACCAATAAGTTGCAAATGCAGCAATGGAACTAGTGTAGTAACTAAGCTGTGGAGTACATGGGCACAACCGGTTCTGTATACAACTATGTCTGGTAACACAGTCTACGCCCTAATACAAATTGCTGGCCTATCCTCTCTTCACCCTCGCAAGAGAGTGGGAGTGGCGTAGTCTGTGTTATATAGTTGATAACATACTCAGTTGTTACTAGGCTTTAAAGGAACAAATCATCAAAAAGATTTTCTCTGAATAGAAATTACTGATTTCACATAACATAACTTGTTATTCAGGTTGGTTCTCATACACTTAAGTAGATGAATTGTAAACCATTATAAATCTATAAAGCTGTAAACCTATATTTTCAGAATATATTATTTCAAATATCAATTAATTTTGGTCATCTTTTCTTGGCTTAACAATAGTACAGTTGAAGTTCAAATTAATTAAAAAAGGGGAAAAAAGGCAATCCATAAGAAAACAAAGAGGAAAATGTGCCTTTTCTCTTTTTACAAAATTTTTAAGAAAATATTAAGGAAGCTTTATGCCGTCAAATCCTCCAAATATACCATCCTCATAAGGTTTAAAGGGTATATACTGTACTGGGAAGGCAAAAAAGCCTTCAAAAGATAATTGTTAGCAATCGTCTTGCCAATGGTCTTAAATTCATGTACTGACCATTTTAGAAGCTTGCTGAAAGTTGTTTGCCCTCAAATGATCCACATATGGAGTAATTAATGACTAATGATTAAATCCTCAAAATGTTCGGCCTGAACATTTTGAGGATTTGTGATTTAATCACTCATTACTCCAAATGTAGATCATTTGAGGGCAAATAACTTTCAGCAAGCTTCTAAAATGGTCAATACATGAATTTAAGACCATTGGCAAGAAGATTGCTAACAATTATCTTTTGAAGGCTTTTTTGCCTTCCCAGTACAGTAGATGCCCTTTAAGAAGAGAGTGGGGGACATTAGAATGACTTACCCTGACAAAGCCGTCCGCTCCGGTGGTGATGAGCTCCCCTTCGTCCATGACAAACTGCTCGATGGCCCCCTGGTGGCAGGGCTTCTTGCCCTTACGTCTGACCTGCACCTTGATCAGGCCTCCGTCCCACAGCAGCATGTTGCCCCACTCCGTGCCAGACAGCACCTTGCCGTCGGGCAGCTCCACGTAGCCGCGGATGTCCGAGATCTCCGTCCGGCCAAATTTTCCCAGCGCGCCCTGCAGCTTGAGACCGGTGAAGGTGCGGGCCATCTTCCAGAACCTGGGGGTGCAAGGAACGATTAAAAGGGATATGAGTGTTGGCTTTGAGGGAGATTGACACAGCTCTACTACCAGACAACTCTCTGATCCCCATGGTATCCAATGCTGATGTCTTCAAATGATCTACATTTTGGGTAATGAGTGATTAAATCACAAATCCTCAAAATGTTCACAACTTTTTAAAAGGGATGTGAGTGCGGGCTTTGAGGGAGATTGACACAACTCTACTACCAGACAACTCTCTGATCCCCATGGTATCCAATGCTGATGTCCTCAAATGATCTACATTTTGGGTAATGAGTGATTAAGTCACAAATCCTCAAAATGTTTGGCCCGAACATTTTGGGGATTTAATGATTAATCATTAATTATTCCAAATATGGATCATTTGAGGGCAAATAAATTTTCAGCAAGCTTCTAAAATGGACAATACATGAATTTAAGACCATTGGCAAGAAGATTGCTAACAACTACCTTTTGAAGGCTTTTTGCCTTCCCAGAACAGTATATGCCCTTTAATGGGGATGAACTATTTTGCATTGATGTCAATGATGTTTCAGGGTGCACGTACGCTATTACGCAGAATGATCATATTTTGCTCTTTTTACACCTTAGCCATGAGGTATCTGTTCTCTTATGCATATCTGATGTGGCCAGTGCCGCTGGTAGTCAGCTGTATGGTGTTCATATTTAGGATAACAGTGTTGCCAATTTGCCAAAAACACAATGCTAATCCTGTTTGCTCTATAACCCTTTTTGTGGTAAATAAAGTACTGACCTATGGGTTTTGTGTGTATCACTAATCTGCCCTACGTTAACAAAAGGAAGCAAGTGACAAATCACTAACATCTGGGTTATTGGTACAGTTCGATTGTACCCAGCATTCCCTACATAAAGGGAAACTCTGGACAAGAAATATTCATCTTGCTGCGAGATATTCATTTTAACATGATGTGGTGTTGCACTGATGCGAATACAAGTGACAGACATATTTTGCTCATTTACAAGAAAAGTCTCTTTTGTTAGTTGTTTCCCTTTGTGATATTAGGGCAGACTTGCATTACTTGTATACACTGCATCAATGGTACATGAAGGGATGAAGGCCTTGACCACGAGGTCTGCTGTCCGTACCTGATGTGGCCCGTCCCGCTGGTGGTCAACTGACCCTCGTTCTCCGGGGAGAAGGTGACCCTGAAGACATCCTGAGAGAAGGCCTTGGACCTGAGCTGGATGCGCTCCTGTCTCCAGTCCCACACGGTCAGCATGAAGTCTGGCTGGCAGCCTACCGAGGCTAGCAGAGTCCCGGCTGGGTTGAAGTCCACGAAGGCGTAGCCGCGCTCCGTGCCCCCGCGTAGGATACGGTAGAGCCGCAGAGACGGGAACTCATACACGTTGATGTTCGGCATATCACCCTTCTCGGCGACCACAAAGTACTTCAGACTTGGGTGCACCTATGCGATTAAATTCAATTATGGTTCATCAACCCTTATATTACTGGGTCTTGAAAAGGCTATGGGCATACGACACATCTTCACACCAATGGTAAAGAAAGGGTGAAGTACACATCGCATCTTAACTCTTAACTTGCCGGGGATAAAACCTCTCTGTGCCGGAGGATTTCTCTATTCCAGTTTTCTCTATTACAGTTTGGTCGCAAATTTGCGACAGCGGCATGTTATGAGCTAACTTCAATATTTGTTGTGGATATGTCTCTTATATAAATGCCAATTGATTTTTTTTTTAACAAAGCATTAAGAACTGTGGTAAAAGTGGAAAACAAAGTCAAAATTAGTTTGTATATTAATGAGACACTAAATATCTCCATATTTTACTATTGATATTGTATTGAATTCAAACAACTTTTACTGGTTTGCAGGAGAATGTTTCACCAAGCTGTTCGTAAGTTACTAACGACTTTACGAACGACTGGTGATCCCTTCTTGTGCTAAATCAGATTCTCAATGAACAAAGTGTGGTAACGCATTTAGCAAAAGAAGGGATTACCAGTCATTCGTAAAGTCGTTCGTAACTTACAAACAGCATGGTGAAACACCCTCCAGGTCTGCTTCTGGAAACGACCATGACTGAGAAGTACTGGGATTAAAAAACAGTTGAACTCACCGTGATAGCACCAACTCCACCACCACTTGTGGTCCGCACATACTTCTGCTCCTTTGTGATCAGATTCAGGATCTGGACTACGTTACCAGCCGCAAAGAGTACCGTGTTGGCATCCAGCATGTACAGATTAGACAGCTTCTTGCAATCATATCCAAAGGAGTGACTGGTGGGAGAAGTCTAGGTCAAGGAAAATCATTTGTTTGATTTCAGTGAACTCTCTTATTCCTATTGCCTATGGCAAAAAATATTATGAAGTAAAATCAATGAAGGTTTCATGCTAAGTGGGTTAAATGGTGATAAAGACCGCCCATTAAAATTGATTTGCAAAATACATGTAAATGAACCGTTACTACTCAGTTAGGGGGAAAGTTGTGAATGCATAAACTCTCTCATTACCATTGCTACTAAAATGTGTTGAAAGCAAATAGGTTGTTCAAGACTTGGTTAAGAAGGGTTGTAGAGTAAACGGCTTATTGACTGAAAAGGATACAACAGCTTGAGCATGTCGTCCGGTAGACCAGAGTTCTCCGTCACTGTGGGCTTAGAGACCTGGTCCTCATAGTTGTAGTAGAAGTCTGGCGGGATCCAGTTCTCCCCCTCCTCTCCCTCTGGTCGCACTTGCTCCACCTCCACCCAGCCGGGCCTACCCTGGCTCTCCCCCTCCCCAGCGGCCTGGCCTTCCCCCTCCTCCTCCCTGGCGGCTGCTGCCTTGGCAGGTGCCTGCTCCCCTCCCTGATCAGCAGGGGCAGGGGCAGGGGCAGGGGCGGGGGTGGGGTCTGTCTCAGCAGCAGCAGCAGGAGCTACCTCCCCAGCCTGCTGCTCTGGCACTGCCTCTGCCTGGGTGTCTGCCAGGGGTGGGGCGGCCGGCTGCTCTGCCTGCTCTGCGTCCTGGGTTGCGGCACCCTCTGCCCCACCCTCTGCAGCAGCCTCTGCCCCACCCTCTGTAGTAGCTTCTGCCCCTCCCTCCGTTGCACCCTCTTCCCCAGCCTGTGGTGCACTGGCGGCATCCTCAGCGGCGCCATCACCACCAGTACCATCACCCTCCGTGGTGCCTTCCGGCTCGGGCTCTACTTCTGCTGCTGTCTCCCCCTCGGCCTCTCCATCACCCGGTGCGCTCCCCTGTGGCTCAGCCTCTCCATCACCTGGTGCGCTCCCCTGTCGCTCAGTCTCTACATCACCTGCTGTGGTTTCACTCGCTGCAGCCTCCTCCGCATCAGCTGCAGATAGAATATGCATTAACCCTTTGTGCACTATTCAAAATGCTGCTTAATGGGATTTTTATGTATTACTTGTACAAAAATACATCAATTAGAGGATAAAGGGTTACATAGCAGAGATCTATTAACAATTCTTTCATTAGCATTGCCAAGGGAATGTGTAGTGAGCCAATGCATTTTCTAAAACCTCGTAATATGAAGGTGGATTCATTCCATTGCTAAGAGCCATGTGTAGTTGGTCACTTATATTTTCCTGCCTACATGCACAGCAGAGCCCAACTAAGATATGTCTGATCTAAATCAAATACTTTGCATGTAAGAACGGAATCCTTGTTGGAAAGTAATTGACACTAATTGTCGCCTATTTGCCACATCTTCAGCACAAACAATCGTGGTACATTACTTAGAGAAGCCACAACATCGATATGGAATGAAAGCGCTGACTGCATGAACTCACCATCTGGTTTCTGTTCCTCCTGTGAGGGTTCGGTCGGCTCCTGCTCTGCCCCGCCCTCGTCTGCCAGGGTCTCCCCACCCTCCTGGGCGTTACTCCCCTCCATAGCCCCTGGGTCTGCTGGGGGGTTTGTCTCTCCAGTATCTGCCCCACCCTCATTCACTGCTCCTGTCCCTGTGGTCATACAATATTAAATTGCTCCAAGTACATATATTTTGCAGCAACTTGCACACATACATGTACAAACTGAGATCCAATCCTACCATGTAATTTAAAAAGTGTTATAGTCTCTGCCCCACCCTCATTTACCTCTCCTGTTCCTGTGGTCATACAGTAACAAATTGCTCTGTCTATTACCGGTAGTCCACCCATTTTGCAGAAACTTGCACACAATATGCAATTTGAGATATTGCTGCACAAACTAATTTAGATCCACTCAGACCATGCAATATAAAAATGTTATCATCTCTTCAGCATCTGCTCCACCCTCACTCAAAGCTCCTGTTTCTGCAAGCACACAGTGACAAATTGCTCGGTCTACATGTAAGTATAATTGGTGGTCTTTAAATCGGCCCCTACCCTTGAAACCGACCTCCGCATATATCTGCTCAATACGCCTTATCAAAGGTTGGATGCGCAATTTGTTGTGTATTTGCGCAGAAAATTTCAGAAGAAATCTTAGACAAAATCTGCAAATATTTCACAATTGCACATTTTCGTTCAATATCTGTTTTCCAACTTGATTCATATTTCCATGATTTTCTCATCGATCACCGAAAGTTTCCCCATCATTTTTATATTCAGCTCAAAAGATCATGATCGAGACCAACTACTGGTGAAATGTCTCCACTGTACTTGGAATGTTGGAGATATCGCAGATAATATCGGATGGGGCCAGTTTCAAGGTTCAGTGATGTGAACGAGCGATTTTTTACCAAGCAATATTCAAAGCTCTATTTCTCGGAAAGTTTGTCGCTGATCTTCAATCAAAAAATAGTTCCTTTAAGAGCATAATTTTGTTGATCTGTGAGTGAAATTTCAGTATTTTACCTGTTAACTTCCATCTTGGTACAAATATATTCAAACGAAAACAAGTAGGCCGGTTTGAGGCACCCGCATCATACGTACTTTGCAGAAACTTACAATCCACACATAAAAACTGATATTTCACTGCACAAAACCATGTGTCCATTCTTTACCATACATGTTTATGATTGTACAAAGTATGCCTTCAAATAAAGTGTTTTTTATCATGCTACCATCTTAATTACAGGGGGTGTATCACTGTTGAAGTTGAAATAAAATGCTACATGTCTGAAACAAACTTACTATACATGTACATGTAGGATCAGTTTGTGTAGCAAAATACTTTTAATTCAAGGGGAATTTATACTCTATCAGACATGCATACTATTGACGGTGTGCACGCAAAGTGAAACGCCATCGAAACCTGCGTTGTAGCTGAGAGTTGCAATGCATGATAAAAAAGGGTTATATTTTGTGGTTTCGGGTCACAAACTTCCTCCAAAATCACATACATATACTAATCGCACTGAACCCTACCCTACCCTAACCCTTTTTCTAGTCCGGATCCTAACCCTAGCCTAATTTTGTTGAGTTAAAGCTTAATTCATCAGTTAAAAACCATCAAAAATAAATAAGCATGAGGAAAATTGCTGCCCGATGAAGTAATAAAATACCCAAATTAAAATACAGCATGAAAAATATAGAAGTTTGGATCATCCAGGAGAACTTTACCTTCCTCTGTAGCATTCTCTGGAGCTGGTTCAGCTGTTGGTTGTGTAGGACTTAGCTCTTCCTGCTGTTCATCTGCAGCAGGATCTACAATGAAGAAAAACAACAGACACTTCATATTGCTACATGAATTGCGCACACATTTGCTCAGCTTTAAAGGGAATACACTGTACTGGAAAGACAAAAAGGCCTTCAAAAAGTGGTCGTGAGCAATTTTCTTTCCGATGGTTAGTTTCTAAAATGGACAATACATCAATTTAAGACCATTGGCAAGAGGATTGCTCACGATCTCCATTTGAAGGCCTTTTTGTCTTCACAGTATAGTATATTCCCTTTAAATTTTATGATTTTGCATGTTCAGTAACTATTTTTGTAAGGTAGCGATGGGTTAAGAATTGTGCTCACCAAATGACAGCAGTCGTAAAAAAAATACTCCATGGACTAACCACATTTCTGCCCCGATTCAGTCTTCATTCAGCAATGATTTGGTATGCATGGTTTTCGACATACATGGCACATGCTATAATCTTAAGGTTAACCTAATGCTTTCTCAAAAAACATCACTCTGGTACATGTATGGTGGTGAGACCTAGTTTCGCGCGTGTCCTTATTTTGCGCACTCACACTAAATACGCTTGAACTATGCAAACGAGAGAAGGATACACGATGCATACGTAGACTAAGGTACGATGTACTGTATTCTTCGAACAAGATACATCATCTAAACATCCAATCAATAAAAAATAATAATAAATACCAATTTCGAAGTATTTACTCAAATTGCTGGTATGTGCTTACCTAGTCAAGGTGGTTTTCAAACGTTTTGACACTTGTTGTCGACCACAAGAAGACAGCACACTTACTGCGCAAAATTAGGTCACACATGTGAGCAGACGGCAAAGTCGGTAAGCGTTGCAAATTTCTCAAAATTGCATTGATTTTAATATGAAATTTGAATTCCAGGCCATAACTTATAAGATATTCTCATTCTTTTTGAGGTATTGAACATTAGGTCTATGTGCAATAATCTAGGTGTCTTGGAATCGTCAAGAAAAACAAAATGTGCGCAGAATATGGTCACCCCATCATATATAAATTATAATATTCCAATGCTTTTTCTGCAACAGCATGCATGAATTTTTCTGCTGATTCTTAGACTTAGATCGATTCCAAGAGTTGTGATAGCTGTGCTTTTCATTATTATAAGATGGCTAAATAATTTGCAGCTTGCTGATTGGTCAAAGCGTACCACGTGATCATTCGCGAAAAGTGTCTATCCCTGCACGCCCGTGCGTCTTTCGCGCACCCAAATTGTCTAACGCACGGTTTTGGCGCATGCGCAGCGTCTAAAACTATCGAGATTTCGATTACGTACCCGCTTTATGCTCAATTAGCCTGCTGAGGTCACGTACCGTATGAATGAGAAACTTTGGGATCCACCATCATATGTTGAAAAAGAAAATAAATTTATGCACAACTTTATCGATCGCGCGCGTGCCTGCGCTTGCGCCTAGTTTAGCTAGCTGGGACGTATCGACGATTTCGACTGCGTTTGGGTTAGAACGATACAGTGAAATTCTTCATTTAACCAGATTTTCAAGGCCACCACTCATGTTATTTCATAGGATTTAAAACTTGTGCCATCAAATTAGAATTAACTCCTGTTGAAACAAGACTTTTTATGGCTCCTCGTTTACTGATTTTGATCTTCATTTAACCAGATTTTCAAGGCCACCACTCATGTTATTTCATAGGATTTAATGTGACCATCAACAACTAGATCTAGGCAGTATAGCTGTCAAATCTGCTGTAAATAGCTGTAAATGTGTTGAATTCTTGAGAGTTGAAACATTTTCGAGTTCATGTGTTGGATTTTAAACTTTGTAAACTGAAAGTTGGCCTAGGCGTACATCCTACTCTGGACCATTTACAAACGGTAAGTGCAATTTCATTTTTTTTTTAATATTTGATTTGGATCCCTTTCTTTCTCATATAAGGTGCTTATAATTGCGCTCGAAATTATTTAGCCATCTTATAAAAGGAATAACGCATTTTCCCGTCGTTGTTCAGCGAGTATGCAGTGCACTCGAGGTTTCTTCTTCGCATGCACACTCCACACTCGCCTCCGGCTCGTGTGGAGTGCGCATGCTCAGAAGAAACCTCTCGTGCACTGCATACTCGCTAACCAACTCCGCGCAATGCGTTATTCCTATACTAATGTATTGTGTTTTTCCCAATTTCAGTAATATTATGCAAAAGAATGTCAGCGTGACTGAATAATGCCTATGGACCCGATCGAGCCATGGGCAGGTTTCTCTGTTTTGTTTTTGTGTCAAAAATGACATTTGTGTGGTAATGAAATGGGCTTTTCTTCAATCAATCGTAATCAATTAAATTAGAAAATATTTCAATTTCTATTTTAGTATAAAAAGTGAAAATATTTGTAGAATCTGTACACATAGAGATAGGCGTATTCGGTGACAAATGAATATTTTTTTTCTTAGAAAAAACAATCGAGGTCTTTGATCAGGTTCCAGCCGCCACACAAGATTTGAGGTGCATCGGTCGAGCGCCAGAAGTCTACGCCGCTGCAAGCGGGTAATATACGGAGTCAATTCCCGGTGCTCAAAATCGCACAACTGTCGCAATCAATTGAAAACGTGCAATTCTCGATCGTGATACACGAGAATAACTACGTAATCTCATACAGTTGAATCGAATTGAACAACAAAATTGCAAATATGTTGTTTTCTATATAGAAGTTATGAGAAACATGTAGAAAAGGGCTAAATTTGGTTTATTATTACCTGCATTTGCCTGTTGCTCATCTTCCATTTTTATTCGGAGTCGTCGGTTGCCAAGGTTGCCATTGCGCAGGCGCAAGTCAATCAATTAAAAAAAAATATACCGCCCTCTTTCGTTGTAATTGTATCTTGCCGATTTCTAGCTGCTGTTTTCAAAGAGCTATGTGTAAGCCTACTGACAGAGACAAACATAATAGCTATACATTTGCAATAAATAAGGAGGTTGGTATCAAAACATAAACATGAATATCTAATCAAACTCATTCTAAGCTTGTACCCTAATAAGGGACATAACTGGAGGCATGAGTTGTATTGCAGTGTACAGTGTTGTTCTTTTTGTGTTCAAATAGTGTTCACCAAGATGTGGCTGTTCATATTTATTTTCATTCGATAGGGCATTTACAACCCTTATTTGTTTTGTTAGATGTCAAGGGGGGGGGGGGAGGAGGTATAAACCAAATAACTCCAACTAATGTTGTGTATTTAAAAATACATGTCCATGTCCATTTTCTCAAAAGATATTTACCATTACACCTGTGCGTTTCATATATCATTAGACATGTTAGACACACTCTTTTACACAATATCGCTGACAAAAATGTATTCCTTCATTAAAGACCATTAGATAGGCGATTTATGGATAAAGTGGGACACGACATAATGGGAGAGCACCTCGCACGTGCCGTCACAAAATCAAAATTTTAAATTCATATAACTTTCTTTTCCTTCGATTATTTTTCGTCAAACCTTCACTGATATGTTTCTTTCATGTGTCTCCTCATAATTTCAAGGTGAACTATCACTTTAAACTCCTCTGAAACTGCCAACAGAGCCGCAGCGTTACATTCCAGAACAGACGGGTCATAAAAAAAATGGCTAATAAAATATTACATCCTAACCTCATTGGTATGTTTTTTATCATTATCAATAAACCTTGAATTTAATTTTACTGGGAACACATTTAAATTAAATAAAATGGTCCCGCACATTAATTTAATTTTTACTGGGCTGTTTGTGAGCAGATTCTGATTGGGGGGCGGGGGGGGGGGGGGGGGAGGGGTGCATGTTGAAACTCTCTAGTAACATCTCAGCCACGGAATGTTGTATCGACGCGAAATTTCACGTGGAAATAACGAAACATGTTAAGAGCGCGGCTGCATATATTTGCTTAAATAAAAGAGTATTCATTTTTGTGTATGTCATAATTTTTGCAAATTAGATGCATATTTTACTAATCTTTTTTAGCTTATATAACAAGATGGCATGAAGGTCAAGTTTTTTTTACATATCGAGTAAAATAATCAACAATATGTTATGTTATGAAATTGCAAATTAATGATGTTTGTTATAATTGTTTTTTTTTTCACTTCTTATGTATTCTATTAGTTGTTTTCCATTTTTCTCTATTTAAGTTATTTTTGTTGCTTCATACATGTATTTGTAAACGTTTCAATAACAATGCGATCTTGCAAAATACCTTTTGATATAGAGCAGTATACGGAAAACAGTATTTTGTACACAAAACTATGCGAAATCTTACTCTCTGTCAAAGTTTGGTCTGACCTGCGATTACTTTGTCACAAGTGTTAAAGTGCGATTTTTCTGGTAAATTAAACCGGTAATGGTACAATTCTCAATACCAATGTGCGGATCGCGTGTAATTCCTGGCTTGTGCTCTATGATTACATTTTACCCTCAAAGGCTTAAACAGTCCATATTCATGAGGGGTTTTTTTGATACGCAAAGATGAAAGCCATTTTCAAAAAAGACAGATGGAGTTAATTCAAATTGACTTTCATAAGAACAAATATTGCACATAATACGTCATCACAATGTTTCATTCTATTGAAACCAAAATAATTTCGGTGTGAACTATCCCTTTAAATAATTTTTCAAATGTGTCAAACGAACTGACATAATTATTATTGTACAAGACCACCGTCCTGAATGAATAACTTTACACAGTCCATCTGGTGTACATGGACGTCGTACTACACCATGGCAGCGCTCTGGTGTATTTGCACCGATACACCATGTAGATAGTCAGTGTACATGGTGTACGCCGACATGGTGTAGCACGAGGTCAAAGAAAACGTGTACCTACAGGTCGTCCAGTCTCCGGAGCCGCGACACGGACACACTCATTCATGCAACCCTAGGAAAGAAAGAACAATAAAAATGATCAAAGGTTCATTAGAACGTGAAATGGGAAGATGTTCTTAAATGATGGAGTTCTGCATGGGTTGCAACAGCCCCTAACCCACACGTTTTGCATGGCGCCCTTGTATTTTGTTTTTAAGTAATAAAGACATTAATAAATAAATGCCCTTTAAAACTTAAATAGGTGGTTGTGAAGTTTAAGATGAAACACAATTTTCCACCATTTGCATGATTATTTCCCTAACTGTTGTTATATGATAAATGATTTAACTTGTTACGTCGCAAACCTCTATGAAAGGACCAATGAGACACGAAGAATTTTATTTTTGTGAACAGGCGTGTGACTTTCCTTTTTTTTTATTGTCAATGGTTACTTACATTTTTTTGTCAACACTTACTTTGATCATGTATTTCAGAAACAGCACATTGCAGTACACTTTGCTGTCGAAAATGATACGATCAAAGATGTTTAAAGAATGGATATCCTTCCCAGTCTATCGGCAGCGCTCGCTCGTTCTATACAAAACGTGAGCGTTTTATTTTTCGTCTAGCGAAATCTCACGTGCAGATTTTGCTGCACAAGATAATGAATAAATTCGACATGCTCGCGAGATCATTTGCTGTTGTCTCTTGTAAGCATATACTGATCACGAATTTTTAAGACAGGGATCGAGATTATATCTTTCTTAATAAGTCTTTTCATTTTTTTTCGACCGTGGATCGCCGATGGCATAACGTTATTATCGAGGACTATGATTGGCTGGTTAGGATCATTCACAACTTTGTCATGCCTCACGCAATTTGGATTTGAATATGGTTGATATTTTGCTGGATCCTGACCCTTCTACAAGAAGAGGTTGAAAAATACTGGTATTTTCAAAAAGTAATAGATTCCGCTTCAGATGATCTATATATAAGTGTTGGGGGCTCAAATGCGATTGACATTGAAATATATATAGAGTTTATTTTCATTTTTTCTTTTTTTTTTAATTAGAACCACATTATTTATCTCAAATTTGCAATATTTGTCTGCCTGTTTTAATTGACTGTTTTTTTTCACACTTGATAAATTTCGACCTCCAACATATAGTTGCAAAAGAAAGCGTACGAAAATATGATTTGTTCATGGAGGTATCGCAATTTGAAAAGGTGACCTTTTCCGCGGCTCAAGAGATCAAGTGAAGGTCACGACTACCGAGCTGAAAATGAAATAAGCGTGTTTTCTGCTGCCTGCCGACTGGCTGTTCCCTTTGAACAAGTTTTGAAGTCGCCACTTAATGTTCATGATTGGAGGCAGCTCAAGATAACAATATGATGCATACGCGAAAATCTTGCGTCATGTCCACCTGGATTTTCAAGAGGTCATCAGGGCCGTCACCAGCTTTTTTCTAGGGGGGGGGGGGGGGGTGCTTTTTATGAAAAAAAAACACAAAAACACAAAAAACAACGTATTAACTCAATTTCATGCAGTTGTCCCTACCCCCCCCCCCCCTCCGTTTTTTTTTTTTTTTTTTTTTTTTTTAATTTTTTTTTTTTTTTTTTTTTTTTTTTTTTTTTTGTTCTGAAGGGGGGTGCGTTCGCACCCTCCGCACCCCCCTGGCGACGGCCCTGATCATGCATAATTATTTCTATACAATACATTTCAGCTTTCGCCGATGAACTCTTGACTTTGTTATTATGTGGTTGTTAATGAGGACAAGCGAACACAAAGTGTTATACTTTTCTAGATGAAAATACTAAACACAACAACAACAGAAAAAGAGTAAGTCCCCAACTCAGCAAACTTTTTATCGTAGAGGTTTTGGGCAAAATAATTTGGCAGGATTGTTTCTTAACTTATTGACTAACTTATATGTGAAAATCATATTAATCCAATTAGTTATGCATGAGTGAGCAATTTGGAAAGGCAAATATGTTAGTTTTTAAAAGTCACAAAGGTAATTCTGGGATTCTTAAAAATCACACAAGAAATACCAAAATGTATTGTTAAAACGCCATGAACTATTACCCTTTTGACTTTTGAAAAGTGACATTTTTTGCCTTTAAAATTTGCCCACTCATGCATGACTAATAGGATTAATGCGGTTTTCACACAGAAGTTAGTCAATAAGTTACGAAATAATTCTGCCAAATTATTTTGCCCACAACCTCTTCGATAAAAAGTTATACTATTTTGCTAAGGGGGGGGGGGGGACTTACTTTTTTGTTGTGTTAAGTTTTGGAGCGTCTTGGCACATTTGTCATATTACTTTTTTGAAAGGAAAATATCTTAAAGTAACGTTTCCAGCAACTTTGTAATGGATATTCATCTTCATATATGCATTGTAGGTATTGCAAAGTCATGTCACAGCTGCGCAAGCATTATGGGTGAGGATATTTCCCCAAAATTATTTTGCGCGTCCTGTACGTCAAATCCAGGTAAAAAGTATTCAGAGATTCGGCGGATTCGAACTTGGGATAAAAAAAGAAACTCTTTGTAAATCATTTTTTTCGTGACAAGAAGAAAAGTACAATGAATCTGCAATAATTAAACGGCTAATGGTACTCCACGAAATTTAAGCACCCTTCATATGGTACAATACATAGCGCGCAATGCCTTTCCTTGTAAACGTTATGTAAAAGTGAAATAACAACATAGTAAACCTTGGCATTACATGTGACATGTTTGACGGATATCTAGCCTACTTCATTTACCAGCAATGATACTTGATGTTTTGAAGGAGAGCCTGTGGTAACGTAATATATAGACGACAATAAAATATTTTTACGGTATGCTGCAAATTGCAGGTAGACATTGAACCTCCATCCGATACTCTCGTTGTTATTTGATAGGGTTCAGGAAGTGATAAATATTTACTTCACATTCTATATTTTATTCTCTCTGCCGGCCATTGCATGCCTCATAATCTTTTGTAAAATAAGATTTGTAATGACACTGCAATTTATGCTGTAAAGGGACATATAACTGATATCGTTTACAGAGGGCGCTGCAATCGCGCGACGGTGTTCCAGAGCTATCTACATACAGAGTTTGGCATGGTTTGGCCATGGACCTATCATGGATGGACTGCGCTCGGATAGACTTCCTTTGATCTATGAGGTCCGCCGCCTCATAACAATTCAAGACATTCAGGTGTTTTAAACAATTAGCTGTATTTCTAATTAGGTAGTGCCTTCCTCTGAATAATAAAAGACAATCTGTTTTGAGAAGCATGTCAACCGTTCAGCCTTCGCTGGGAGCTCGTAGCTGATCTATTTACACACACTGTGAATTAGTTTTGGGGTGAGCGAAGGGGAATTTTGAAAAAACTTGTAGAAAGAATTTGGTCCGTAACTTTTCCGGACACCTCCGCACACGAAATTGAGATTGTTTCCATGAAAGATTAAACACTCAATAAACAATTTACAAGATATTTTTAAGGAAATATGATTCGGAAATGTGCGATATGGAGGCATTTCTCTGGCATGTTTTCTACAGTATTCTCCTTTTATCACAAAAACGAAGCAACAATATAATCTGAAATTCACAGAATCGTATCTTTATAAGATGTAATACTACTGCACATGCACTTCAGTTCATGAAGTGGTTCTGAAATCTTCTGCGCATACAGAATATATATTCCTCAAAATGCATCCTACATTTTGTCATGCTTGTTTGGCGGCGGATCTCCCTCGATCAAAGAGCCAAACGCGTCAAATATTCCATTGTGATATCAATGCACGCGACTGCTGTAGGAATAAATTACACTTCGTGCTGACTCCATTCCTTACACCTCTCTGGTTTGGCCAACTCGTTTTCATTCGATTACAGCATGGTGCATATTCTTTTATTACTTGCTTGCCCAACAAAGCAACACGCGCCATATTGTGATAGATGAAACCGAGTTGGCCAAACTCTGTTTATAGATGGCTCTGCGGTATTCGGCGGCGGTCTTTCAGCCCAACCCACTGAACTAGTGCCCGGCCCCATCAAAAGGCTATATAGAAATGACCTTGTCTCATTAAAATTTTACTCGTGTTTTAAAAAAAACATAAACCTACTGCTTAAACCCGACCTACGCATCCCATTTTTAGCTGCGGTGAAATATTAGCATATTCAGTTTCGCCAAACTAAGGTAAAATAATTCGTATTCTATCTTTTTGTCTCTTTAGATGGGAATATTTTCTTTTCTTTACTCTTCATTTATTATCTGACCTGAAAATCTTTCGCTTTATCTCCATGTTGATTAACTTTGTAGCAGCTTTGGTTGAAATTGGTACAGCGGATTTCTACTCATATGAGAACAGAATCTGTTCATAGCAAAGTTCACTCATATATTAATCTCTCAGGGACCCAACTTAAAGGTGATATTCATAGGAAATAAAATCAAATAAATATAGTTTATTTTATAATTGAATGAGTTATTAAAGCAATGTATGCAGCTAACATGCCACGAAAGTGTTCAGTTTTGTGTTTCATGAAAGTCAAATCTTACCAAATTGACTCTCTTCCTGACCTACGAAATCGCCTCAGGGAAAGTGGCGTTGTGTGTACGTCACAGCCGGGATACGCTTCACAATGACCATTGTGTATCACACCTGCTAATCCACTAGCAACTGCTATCACAATTTCATTAACAATGAATGATGCTTCTGGTGGAAAAGAAGCTGCGGATTGGCATGTTTGATGCACAATAACGCAATTTTAGGCATACACCCAGTAAATTTCTTTGCAAATTGAAATTACCCCAGAAAGCCCTTTCACTAAAGTCTAAGATCATTAAAAAAAGTACAATTGAATAAAGGTAATTTCTTTATAGCCATTTGATGCAGGAAACAAGATAACATAAATTTGTGATGCTATACCTGTTGCCTGCCCTCCATTACGCACGTCGTTAAATCTTGCCAAATAACCCGTCATGTTTACAAAGAAATTTAGGCATACACCCAGGATAGCGTGCTCCATCCTGTAAATGAACGAAAAACAAGTCAGACAAAAATCTTGGAACCAGACGGGATTTGAACCTGCAATCAACTGCTTACCATTTCCATGTTGTCGTGTCTTGACCCGTGAACTAAGTCGCTGCTCGGTAAGCAGTAGTTTGCGGGTTCAAATCCCCTTTGGTTTCCAAGATTTTTGTCTGAGTTGTTTTTCGTTCATTTACAGGATAAAGCACGCTATCCTTAATACTGGGTGTATGCCTTAAATTTGTTTGTAAATTGAAATTATCCCTGAAAGCCCTTTCACTAAAATCTAACCCGTCATGCTTGTATACTTTCATGTCTCACCAAATACATAAAAACCATTGTGCACGAAAAGGGAATTAAAGATATTCCACAATAAAGAAAAACACGGGTAGGCATGAGTATGGTAAGGCGGCCCTTAATAAAACAAATTCTTTTTTTTTTCTTGGCGTGTGAAGTAATGCGATATTTCTTTTACGATTTCGATATGATAAAGTTAGATATCGGCTTACGTCAAGACAGCTCTATGTCTACAGGTTGGTACGTGCATTATTGCTACCGTGCGGGCCGTTGTAGGCTCTTGTCTAGTCTGACTAGAACACAATGAAATATGCTTCGAGAGTGCGGGTCCGCATTAAGGTAGGAATCAGTCAGCTGGACGAGAATTATTATTATTACCCGAGGATTATTACCTGAACAGCCAGTCAAGAATTCTGGTTGGAGAATCTTATTCAGAGTAACTACGGAGTCCACAAGTCATTGAAACTTTTTTTTTAGTAAACCCTTAGTGATGTCCTATAGATAAACTGCTGCTGTATGGGACTTTTGTGATGTACGTGTGAAAAATGCATCTGCGAGAGACACAGAGTTATAGAAAGTGACAAACATTTCAGGTGAAGAACGACGGATTGGCCTGTCATAGGGTAAAACTGACTGCCCGACGTTCAGGAACAACGACGATTTGGTGAACGTTTAGACTGGAGACGGAAGTGCTTGGTTGGTAAAATCGAGAGTAAGTATGCAGTTGAATTGTGTGTCATAGTTGAATTGTTACATGATAAAATGTGTCATAGTTGCATTGTTTTATGATTTAATGATTCATAATTGCATTGTTGCATGATGTAATGTGTCATTGTTGAATTGTTTTATGATTAAAAAAAATCCATGAATATCTGACACATTAACAATAGATCTTCAACAAAGATGTTCATAGTCATGATAGTTATACATATTCGATCACACCCTAGATTAATTTTTATTCTCAGTTGTTTGGGGGATGATAATGTTAGTAGTCTCTATATCCCATAATAAAGATATACCACAAAGAAAAAAAAAACAATACTACATGTACTAGGTGTTAAAAAAACTTTTGACACTTTTGAGAAATGATCAAAAATTAGTTTGAACTCAAATCAAGCTATAATTGACACATTAGAAAGTCAAAGGATGTCATTTTTTAAAGACAGGAATATTCAATGAGATTTTCACTTTTTGGACAAATGTTGACCGCAAAATTTGTGTGTATGAGATAATTCAGAACACATCGTTGAACATCGTGTGTTACACCTGTTTATCCACTAGCACCTTAGATCACGGTGTCATTAATAATGCATGATGCTTCTGACAGAAAATAAATTGCGGGTTGGAATATGTGATGCACAATGATCATTGCTGTGTTCTGAATTGATTATCCGATACACACATATTTTCAGATCCAGATTTGTCCAAAAGTCAAAATTTAATTAAATATTCCAAGGATTACTTCAGGAAAAGTCATCGATGAAATGTCACAAAATTTGTCTCTAACAAAATTGACATCCCTTGACTTCGTGATGTTCCAATTTCAGCTTGATGTGAGTTGAAACTGATTTTTAATTATTTTTCAAAAGTTCTGTTTAAACACCTATAGTAGCTAATAAATTGTGGCCTGCAGTGATCTAACCAGGGAGGTGTTACGAAGGAGTAGAAACTTGAGCATAATACATTCAAACATCTGTATGGGTTCTAAGGCGTGCTCATGAATGTTAAAAGCATTCCATAATCATGACAATGCTTTGATGTTCCATGTGCCGGGCCGACATTTAACTGATGTCAACTTGAAAAGAAATTTCTTTAATTTCCCATTTGTCTGTAGACGTTTTGTTTTTGACAATTTGTTTGCAAACTATAAGGAAGTTAACGACAGATAATGTCAGATCCTTTACTCTGCTTTTGTTTCGAAAAGTATTAAGGAATCATTAAAAATCAGACATACAAACAATTTGTATTACTTACAAAATTGACCAATTTCTTCACTTTCCGACATCTTGTGCATTTGGGGAATTCAACCACTCTCAGAATGATATAGTAAGCTGTATATTATCATTAACGGCGTTTGTGTGTGTTTGCGTGCAACAGACATATTTTACTTGAAAAACTTGTTTATTTGTGTTTGCTGATACCTGTTATGCTCATGGAAGTATTAATGCCATTAACAGAACGGGACAAGCGAAATGAGACAAGCGAAATGTACATTTCTTTTGTTCTCTCTGAGAAGCCGTTGCCACACAATCATGTTCATAATTGTTCAAACACCTGAACAGCACCTGTTGAGAAAACATAACTTTTCAGCGGCTTGGCAAATGGGTTCAAAGAAAGAAAGTTGCTTCATATCCTTCCATAACAAATCCCTGATCTAACATAATTAGTGGCTGTGTTCTTCTTTGTGCGATGTTAGTTTGGGGCGATGAGGCACCAACAACACTCTCCAAGCCTACCCACGTGGGGGATGTTCATTTTGCTGACAGGAGTCATACTCGCCTGCAGCCAAATCATCTCCATAGCTGCCATTCACCATGCGGCTGTGTGTAAGTAGACACATAAGATCACACTACTGAACATGCTGAATATGTTACTCATTGCGGCTTTAATCGTTACTGATATTCGTTTGTCTCGCAATATACGTATACATGATGTACAAAAAAATCCCGGTACTGAGACGCTAATAAAAGATTTTACAGTATACATACTTCAAAACGCAGGGAGTCGTATAGATACATCCATCTGATACCCTCAGTGTTATTCAAGAGGTTTAATTTGGTGATTAGCATTTTCATCATAATGTATTTTCATTTGGGTTAATAGATGCAATATTATCCTTAGTCATGGCAAATGAAATGGCATCGGTGGTGGTGGTTGCAATCAAGAATTTAACTTCAATTGGTCCTATGCGATAGTTCTGGGTAATCATTTTGATAGTGCACTGGTGGCGCGGATGTTGTCTATCGTTCAAATGGTACAGTTCGATATTTCGAAGGTTCGTTATCCCGAAGGTTCGTTATTCCGAAGGTTCTTAATTCCGGAACACGTAAATTGCCTATACCTCGATGCTCGTTAATCCGAAAACTAAAAAGGGTTCGTTAATCCGCGCATTTGTTGCGAAACGTTGGGAATAACGAACCTTCGGAATAACGAGTGCTTCCCGTTCAAATGTCCATGATGAATCCCTTTATATATATATAAAAAAAAAATCCACTAGTAACTGCCATCACAGTGTCATTAAGGAGCTTTCTAACGCGAGAACATTGAGTATTGTTCATTCTGAATAAATCATGTGATACACAATTTTTAGATCCAAATTTGTCCAAAAGTGAAAATCTCATCCGACATTCACTTGTTTACTACAAAAAAAAAAATCATTGATGAAATGTCACAAAACCTGATTCTAAAATATAACAATATCTCCTGACTTTATGTCAATGTGAGCTTGATTCGAGTGGTAGATTATTCTAAATTATTTTTCCAAAAGTGTCATTTTTTTTAAAACCCACAATTAAAGGCCTGAATACAAACATGTACACAACAACCTCTCAACAAAATCCCAACCAAAATTATATCAAACTTCTCAACCCACAGTACTTAACACCCCCACCCCCTCCCCCTGACAGACAAGACAATTAACGGATGTTATCGCAATGGGTAAGTCAACTTGCAACTTCGTCCCACGCGCCACCGACACACAGGTCGCATAAAATCAACTATGAAATGACCAAACCCAACTTCCTCCCATGCCCATTGTAAAGATCTAGAACCTTCATCAGAAACAAGAAAAACACCCGAAATGAGTCACCCCGCAACGAACCTATGACAAACCATCCGTCGGCAAGGCGCGAGAGAAAGCCAAAACAGCCCGGACCCACCCCAATATACTGGAGAAATGCATTAATACCCCATCCCCCATCCACCATCCCCCCCCCCCCCCCTCCCATGAATGACATACATGAAGTGAATGGTCATACATAAATCAAGATGTACATGTATCTCGATTTAATGAGTACATAGGAAGTCAATTATCTCCTGAATTTTTTGTAGTATTCAGTAAACCATCACAGCAATATGTATCCCTCATATCAATGAGCTCCTTAATTTGCTCAACTGTTAGACATGTTAAAAGAATACCACTTTCTTTGTCACACACCTTTGACCACTTCGTTTTGATCTCATTCATCTTGAAAGCGGGATGCTTTACAAAGTACGTGTAATACACCCAAATGAGATATACAATGCCCTTAATTGCCTTATTTGGATTATTGCAGCTTGGTCTGGTCAGGCGCGAGCTCATAAAATCTAACCCATTTATTTGTTCTCCAGACGTGCCAGTAGAGAGCCATTCGATTATGTACTAACTCAAATGACCTTGCCCATTCTTCTTCACTTTTCACAGAAGTACACAACTATTCATGATCGCATATCTTTCAAACTCGGAGTTTTTGTTTTCAAAGTTCTAACTGGGCTACTGCCACATGTTTTAACATATTATTTTGTACAATATTCCCCAACCCATACTTTCAGTACTCGTAAAGGTCTTAATTTTGTCCTGCCGTTCTGTCGTTTGCAGCAAATTCTATTTAGTAAAAAGGAGCGATATTTTCGAACTATTTTGATTAAAATATGAAACACCTTTAATTCTGTCAGTAACTTCAACAGCCAATTAAAGAAAAACTCCCTGTCTATTTATTAGTAATAACTTATTTATGATAAATTTTTACTGCGCGATATGGAGTTGTCTGGACAACTGGTCGAGCAAACAGCTATGATCACAGCAGGGACTGTGATAGGGAATGCCCGACACTACCCCGATAGCCAATATCGGACCGCTAAACCTCTCACTGGAGTGAGTTTGTTTGGAGCTAGTTGTCTTGACAACATGCTCATGCGACGACACCGCTTCTCTCTCATGCGTTTTGTGTTCCACGCTACATTTTGAGTTTCAATATGAAGAGCGAGTTTCTTGGTTGTGTTTTTAACACATAGTTAATGGTATTTATTTTAGAGCCTCACGCTCTTTATGATGAAAAGTCAAGAATGTGGATAGATGTGATACTGTGGCATACCCAAGAACAAGTAGCTTGATCGTGCCTATAACTATTGAAGGTCGCAAGGTAATTTTCCTCCGCAACCAAGTTGAACTCACTCATACTATTGGCATGATTAGAGCACGCGAAAGTTTTTCGACCTTCCATGGGTGGAGCGTAGTCATATATTTTGTTGTAATTCGAGTTGCCCGCGAGGCGTGGGAAGGAGTATAAATAGGCGCCTTATATTTTAAATGACATTTTGACATTGCAAATTGTTTACTCTGTTCATTGTCTTAACTGTTAATAATATTTGGGTTTCGTTGTTTTTTTGTGTGTTTGTTTGTTTTAGTTTTTCTTTGATTTTTTAATGTAATTTCTGTACTTTGGTTCATCTTACTGCCTGTCATTTGAATGATAGACTATAATATGCTTAATGTGTATTGAACCACGTGCTAAAGGTCATCAAACCTCACAAGCAATCGCAAGAAAATCGCATTGATTCACCTAGTCAAGCATACACATTAAAGGCAAAATTGTTACTTTTCAAAAGTCACAAGGGTAATTTCTAGATTCTGTCAGATGATTTTTTAATTAATTCTATTTCTGGTGCATAATTTATGTCCTTTCATTGTTTATCATTCATCTCTGGAAGCACTAACATCTATCCCGACACTTAAACCATTGTTCTGGTTGAGTGAGCACCGTTTAAAAAAATCACCCCTCTTGAGTTTGAAACTTTTAAAAACCCTTTATTTTTGTGAAAAAAAAATAAAACTCTATGTAGGTACTTTGACAAAGATGTAACATGGCCTTTTATTTGAACATAAGAGGACATTTTCGTGTCATAGTTGAAATGCCAAAGAAATGCCAAAATGTACTGTTAAAATGGCATAAACAATCACCCTCGTGACTTTTGAAAAATGACAATTTTGCCTTAAATGTGTGCTCACTCAAGCATGACTGATTGGATTAATGTGATTTTCACACGGAAGTTAGTAAATAGGTTAAGAAACAATCCTGCAAAATTATTTTGTACTCAAAATCTTTTCGATCAAAAGTTATGCTATTTCGCTAAGTGGGGGGGGGGGGGGCTTACTTTTTTGTTGTGTTTATATACGATACCTCATTATTTGTGGAATTTAGTGCTTTATTTAAGAATGCTGAGACTTGGATCCTTTACACCGGCTATAATTATGATTAGGTTGATTTTCTTTTATTTCCCAGCATCGCATGAATGTGTCCGTCGGTGTAGCGGCCCGGGAGACTGGAAGATATGTAAGTACAAGTTCATTGTGACGTCATACTACACCATGGCGCATCCCTGTGAGAGCAACTGCTCTGATCCATTGGGCGTTGAGTGCATCCCAAACCAGTGCTCGCCGGGCGACGGATACCCACAGTTACTAACAGTGGTCAATAGAAGCATGCCGGGACCTACCATCGAGGTTTGTGGAAAGGAGAGATTAGCCGTTCCTGTACTCTTTGTTGACGCACCTTTTGTTGATTTATTACAGTAAAATCCTCTTCCGTCTTTTAATACACTTGGTTTGGTAATCGATTTTGGAAAAGACTCAACTTGGGGAAAGAGGGACATCTTGTTCGATACAATAAGACTGTTTGTCAGAAGGGCAGTGCCTCATAAAAACAATAGCAAAAACATCCACATTTAGATTTTACAACATAAATTAATGAAGACAAACACAAATACATCTTAAGAAACTAACAAACAAGAGACACACACAAACAATTATGTAACAGTGTCAAACACATGGAGGGGGGAGGGGGGGTGAGGGGGGTGGTCCTGAGCAACTTTCCATCGAGTCTTTTAGAAAAAGAGAAATGGTGGAGTTAAGTCGATTGAGATTACGACTTTTTGGATAGACTTCTGAAAGAATGACACATTATTTTATTTATTCAATTTTAATACGACTGTTTGGGGTGATGAGACGATTGGTATCCGAACAGCTACCCCCTGGACAATTCCCCCCCCCCCCGGACAACTACCGCAGGACTACTACCCCCTGGACACCTGTCCCCCCCCCCCCCCCCCCCCCTCCTTAGGAAAACTACTCCACAGGACATTACCCCCCAGGACAATTACCCCCCAGGACAATAACCCCCATGACAATTACCCCCTAGGGCAACTACGCCCCAGGACAAGTACCCCCTAGAACAAGTATCCCCTCCCCCGAACAACTACCCCCAGGACAATTACCCCCTACACAATTGCCCCTAGAATATGAAATATAATATATATATATCCCAAGCAGAGAGTACTATGAAACTATGGACACAACATTTAGTAGTTGTCCTGGGGGGTTCTTGTCCTGGGGGGTAGTTGTCCTTGGGGGTAATTGTCCTTGGGGTAGTTGCCCGGGAGGTAGTTGCCCGGGGGTAATTGTCCAGGGGGTAGTTGTCCTAGAATCGATGCAATTATTGTTTCAAATGTTGGTCCGGTGTCTCGCATATTATGCTGGAGTATAATATCTTCAATGTTTTGGAATGTTGAAATATTTCGATATTATAGTGAAACATTTATGAATGTCATAATTTATGTCAATCTTGGAGGAGCTGGGTGTCCGATTGTTATTGATGGAATTGTTGTACAGTGTTTGTAATATGTGATATTTTGCAATTTAAGTGAATTTAAATCAGGTAATCACTTTGAACGTAGAACCCCCAGACAATAAACCTATAAAGGTGCGTTTTCCGCATTTTGGCAGAGGAAGTCCCTTCCGTCAAAATGCGGATTAGTTTTTAAACGCTACGTTTTCTGTTCACATGATGCATTGCGTACTGAGTTGATAACAAGCATTCAATTAACCATAAACTTGATTTTATCCGAGTTTCTCTTACTGATCTCTTCCTTCAGTTGTATGCTTGTCCCCAAAGTAGCTTCATATCAAAGTGAAATTCAGACAATGTTTTATATCCCGGCACAGACTAACTCTAAAGATACTTTCTTTCACCAACTCTTCATTCAATGATTCAGGAACTCAAGGAGTTCCGTGGTGAATCTTTTCATGACATAAACTTTTAAAGCGTTACATTCTGTTCCGTGACAGGTGTGCGAGGGCGATCGCGTAATCGTGGATGTAGTTAATAATCTGATAAACGGAGAGGGCACCACGATCCACTGGCACGGGTTGTACCAGAGGGGCACTCCGTATATGGATGGCGCTGCAATGATAACACAGTGTCCCATACCGCCTGGAGCAACCTTCCGCTACAACTTCACCGCCGACCCAGCTGGCACCCATTGGTGGCACGGCCACAACGGGGTACAACGAGGCGATGGATTCGCTGGCCTGTTCATCGTCAACCAACCAGAAGCAGTAAGATCTCCGTACTTTTCGCCGGACTTGTTGTGCAGTGCTCACAACCGGCCGTGCAACTATCTGCGTGTGGTCTGCGTCGGGTCTGCATCGATTTCTTGATATCAAGAATTCGATTTCTTGATATCAGGAATTGCCATTGCTTAACTACATAAAACCATTTCTTGATATCAAGAATTCGAATTGTTGATATCATGAAATGGTTTTGTGTAGTCAAGCAATGGCAATTCTTGATATCAAGAAGTCGAATTCTTGATATCAAGAAATCGAATTCGTGATATCAAGAAATAGGAATAAATGTTAAAACGGCTTGCCATACGGTCGGTTGTGACTACGGCGTTAGTCATCATGTTAACTGTTGGGCTTACCAAAGTTAAAATATCAAATGAATGTACGCAGTGTTAACCACAGTTAAAATGTCAAATGAATGCACGCAGCCGATGTATTCGGGTCCTTCAGTATCGAAGTACATCTATAGCTTCATGTTGTAGTTTCATTTGTTTTGCAATGATATGGATCGCACCTTTTGAATCAAGTACAATGGTATTAACATAAAAATAATAATCATCTTTTTCAGAGTATGATGTTTAAATCAAACATTACATACGTTTAAAATTTGGTGATTTGACTTCAGGTAGGCTGCCTTCGCGATTTAAAGAGAATTTGATTTGGCAAATTCCAAGAATTTTAGCTCAAATTGTTTCATTTCTTTATGGTGTGGTCGGTCATTTGGTTTCCAGAGGGTATTCATTGCATTCAAAATCGCGTGGATACGATAAACTGTTTGTATTTTTTCTGCCAAGTTACTCATTCACCTTTAATGAGAAAATCACAATATCGTTAAGTGAGTAACTGTTGGTGGTCCATCTTTGCACAAATTATTACATTTGGGGATACAAAGTAAATTTAATGATCATGTACACGCTTTAACATACTGTTTGCAAACACAATTAAACATGTATGTTGCAAATTAAAGTTACAATGCAATTTGACAAATTTACTCCCATAACTTGAGCTAAATATATTCAAACGTCGGTATGGATACTAATGCGTGCTAATAAATAACAAAAGCATTCCACAATCACTACAATGCTTTGATGTCCCTTGTTCATCACCGGCATCTAGCGGAAGTCAACTTGGAAAGAAATATCTTTGATTGTCTATTTTGTCTCTCGAATCTGTGTTTCTTATCACATATTTTTAGCATTTCTCAAGAAAGTGAACATGGTGAAGGGCAACATCATTGTTCTCACCTTTCTCCTAAAGGATGGAGGAATAATGAATGAACGGAGATATAATTTACTTATGATAAATATGTTACTTATTTACTTATTTCTCCACTTACCGGAATTATCCGGAGTTGTGAGATTCAATCATTGTCGAAATTATATCTTAAGATGTGTTTTCCCAAGATTCTCAATATTCCCATAGTGACAAGTCATCATCAAATGAAGAAAGAAACTAAACAGTAGACAAAGTTATGCAAAGTTATGCTATATTTTGCAATGAATACCTGCAATTGTTCATAATAGCATCACGTGTTTGATATACAATGAAAACTTATTGTTTCTTCCTTGGCATACCTGGCAAAATGTGTGACATAGCAAACGATTATTCCCATATGAAATGTTGTTAGATGGTATTGTGTGAAGACATGTGATGCTCTTGTGAGCAGGTGGAGGAACATTGCAATAGCTAGTTATGTGCATAAATCATGTGAATAAAAACATGTATTTTGATGTCAGGGGATCTTAAAAGGGTTGCTAAATTAGTAAAATAAGTTCCCACTGATCTATGGAAAATTATCCACTGAAAACGAATTTCATGTTTGTTTGCCGCAAGAAAGTCTCATTTTCACGAAAATCTGAAAAAATGCACACCTCCAGTCATGCCAATGACGTCAGAAAAGTGCCATAAATGCCAACAATAGACCATTTTTGTAATGTATTCAGAACTTTCCCACTAACTGCGTAGTAACGCGTTATTGCATTCACCTGTATCTTGTCATTCATATTCAATAGATGGAATGCACTTTGAATCTATTAGATGTTGTTATATTCCACATACTAAGAATGTTGCTATATGATTGGTCAAGAGTTGAAGTGATGAAGCGTAGTTTTTCCCATCTGATCACCTGAGAAGAAAAGTTCGTTACACTCTAGGTGATAGTACTTATTTTGAGAAGAAAAGTTCGTTACACTCTAGGTGAGAGTATTTTTTGGTTTCGCTGATCTCTTCACTCCTCACAGTCCTAACGCGTGATCAATATTTTGAGTACGCGCGAAATAATAGTGCGTTACACTCGGACTATCAATTGTACCTCGGCGCAGACGACGCCGCGGTGCGCGGTAATTACAAATGTTTGGTTATAGCGCCCTGCGCCCGGGCGTGTGTACGTATGTAAACGTACGTACAAGCAGTGCAAGCCTTCCATTTCCCCACACAGTATTCCACCAAAGCAAGTGTGCAATTCTCTATCACCTCGTACCAAAATTGACCTAGAATTTCCCTTTCCTGTATTTTATATGGATTATGAAAGGTATTCTCGGAGGATCTATGTTCTCACCGATACCGCACAGGTAAGCGAATTTCGATTACTTCTATGGCATCGTGTTCGTTGGAATTTGTAGAGCCTATATCGCAACGTTCACACAGTCAATTTGCTTCCGAGTTTTGGAGCGTCGCATGAATATGAAACCAAAAAGTACGATCACGTAGCCGCACCGACCCGAACGCTTTTGTACGTTAGATTGACATTGTTTTGTGTAGGTTGTTGGTATCAGATGTGGAATATAAAGCAAATAATCAACTTTTGGTTTCAGGCAATGAGACAAACTATCACTTCCTCGGCGGTATGAATGTAGACGCTATCTTTGCTCGGCTACGCTTCGGAAGTGATAGTTCGTCCCATTACCTTCACCAACGTTGATTATTTGCTTACTACTCGGACAAACCTCGGACAAGCTTTGTGGTTCCCATTGGTAACGTATTGTTTGAACGGCGTGAACGAAATATCTTATTCAAGCCGTTGGCATTGATGGCATTTTGACTTTTCAAATTTTCGTCAAAATGAGACTTTATTGCGTCAAATGAATGTTTTTTTTTTTTTTAGATTAGTGGGAACTTATTTTTCTAATTTATTAACCCTTTAAGCTAATACCCCTTTCACGCTGCATCCCCTGGGGTACCACCGGTGAAAGAAACGGGCAATCACCGAGGAAAATTCTAATAAGTCATTTTCGTAATGTATTCCCCCCTAACTGCCTGGTGATGCGCGTTAATTTCGTGATTCAGTTTGGATTGATGGAACGCACTCTGAATCTATTAGTTGTTGCTACTCGGACAAGCCTCGAACAAACTTTGGTGTTACCATTAGTAACGTATTATTTGAACGACGTGAATAAAATTTCACCCGGTGATTCACCGAGGTGGTCTTTCACGCTAGACTTTCCCGGGTGAACATTAGGGAGTTCAACGGTGTTTACCTGGGACGAGTCTAGGGTAAACTTTATTGAAAATTTAATCGGAGGTTCCTCTGGCATGTCTGGTGTTCCAACCGAGTTCCCTTTCACGCTGAGAGATTCCCCGGGTGTACCCGGGAAAACCCTGGTAAAATCTCGCCAGCGTGAATGACTTTACGCACGGCTGGTGACCCCTTATTGTGCAAAATCAGATACCCCATTTTGTTCTTGTTTTAATGGAAATTAATTTTCAACAATCCTAATCAAATTTGACGCCTCAAAACTTTGTATTCAGATACTTGTTAACACCAAGAATTTTGATTTATTAAGATCAGTTTTCAAATTAATCTGATGGGAATCAAAATCGTTGAGAGTCTAATTTACCACAACAGAGGGTCACCAGTCCATTCGTAAAGTCGTTCGGAGCTTAAGAACAACTTAGTGAAATACCCACCAGGGCCCCGTAACATAAAGGTTTGCGATCAATTGCAAATTTGACAGACACATTCTGATTGGTTACTGGTCATTCTTTTGAACAAAAAGCGCATGCAACAATGATGTTGATTGGCCATTGCCATTTTGCGATTGCTCTCAAACCTTTATGTTACGTGCTTCTGGTCTACCCAACCTTTGTTCGTATCATACACAGAAGGAGAAGCACATCGAGCTGTACGATACAGACCTCGCCGAGCACCGTGTCCTCGTCAATGACTGGAGCCCCTTTCGCTCCTTGAATTACTACCTCCGATCCCTCCAAAATCATCACGAGACACCTATCGCCACATTTATCAACGGCTTAGGAGTGACTTCTCGCGGGACCCCACCTCCGTTGATCGTCTTCCACGTGGAACAGGTGTGTAAAACCACAATACCAACCAAATCACCATGGAAACACAAGTTTACGAGTAGCACTATGGTATTGATCATCATGCAAATCTTTAGGCAGTCAACCGAAGACGACACGATCCGATCAGTCGTGCGAGTCTGCGACTGGCTGATTTACAGCACCCGGTCTTCAGATGTGTGCAAGAAGGTGACGTCACATTTTCAGTCAAAGGCCTTTACGACTGCAGAATCGTGTCAAAATCGTGTCTTCTTCGGTGGCTTTTAGAGGCAGTTTCTGTTTCAATTATATACAATGTACATCAGATTGATATTCAAAATTAAACAAATATTGCGACTTTAGAAGTAGACATGTTCTTCTCAAATCAGAGGTTTGTGTTGTTGCTCCACACAATCACTGAATACGCCTTGCAAGTCCACATAGGGTTGTTTCTCACGTGTATTTAATGTAAAGTTTGCACTCAGAAGATGTTTCAGGCGTGTTTCGGGGAAGTGATGACATGCGTGTAGCTCTGCTTTACAATGACCTGGGGGGGGGGGGGATTATTCCGAAAGCGAACTTAGGAAAAACTTTAT
Organism: Arbacia lixula; assembly: GCA_963669155.1. Lineage (NCBI taxonomy): Eukaryota > Metazoa > Echinodermata > Echinoidea > Arbacioida > Arbaciidae > Arbacia > Arbacia lixula. Next base: position 12,715,837 of record OZ022587.1, on the reverse strand, counting down.
TGTGTCTCAGGGACTGAGGAAAAACTTTATCTTTTGATATTCCGAAAAGCCGATTTACAATAAAAGAGAACATTTTAATTCAAGTGAGCTAGAGATATTTTTTTTTTTATGTAAATGAGCCTCCGAGATAAAGATTCAATCGAGGAATACAATATGGCAAAAAGGCCCTAAACGTGATATCAAGTTGCACTATAAAAGTCTCACTTTCACAATGTGCCGCATCATACTCAATTAAAAAAGTGCATAAAACCTAACAAGCACTTAGTGGCAAAATTAAAAGTTCAGCAGCGACAGCTGAAATGTATGCAAGTATATTAATGCGCATGACCTATTATAAAATCCAAATGAACGTGACGCAATCGCTTATGCCTCATATTGTTGAGAGCAGCGCTGCTAGTTATGAGTATTGCGGAATCAAACCTTGTTCAAATGGATGGATATCCATGTACTTAACATCTTTGCTGCGATACACGACACTGGCTTCCTGTAGGAATCTTTTATCCCCCGTTCGTCAGATAAAATGGTAACCTATAGAATGTTCCCACAAGCAGCCGTATTGGAGGACAGACAATAAAAACCTGTGCATCAGACCAGGGAAGTGTTATAGGAAGGAGTAGAAACTCGAGCATAATACATTCAAACATCTGTATGGGTTCTAAAGCGTGCTAATGAATGTCAAAAGAATTCCATAATCATGACAATGCTTTGATGTTCCATGTGCCGAGCCGACATTTAGCTGATGTCAACTTGAAAAGAAATTTCTTTAATTTCCCATTTGTCTGTAGACGTTTTGTTTTGACAAATTCGTTTGCAAACTATAATTATAAGCAGATAATGACAGATCCTAATACTCTGCTTTTGTTTCGAAAAGTATTGAGGAATCATTAAAAATCGGACATATAAGCTATTTGTATTACTTACAAAATTGACCAATTACTTTACTTTCCGACAACTTGTGCATTTGGGAGATTCAACCACCCTCAAAATGATATATTAAGCTGTGTGTTATCATTAACGGCGTTTGTGTGTGTTTGCGTGAAGCAGAGATATTTTACTTGAAAAACTTGTTTATTTGTGTTTGCTGATACCTGTCATTAACAGAACGGGACAAACAAATGATACTGTACATTTCTTTAGTTCTCTCTGAGAAACCGTTGCCACACAATCATGTTCATAATTGTTCAAACACCTGACCAGCACCTGTTGATAACACCATAACTTTTCAGTGTCTTGGCACATGGGTTCAAAGAAAGAAAGTTGCTTCCTATCCTTCCATAACACATCCCTGATCAGACCATGAAAAGTCATCCATGGTCTGATGCACAGGTTTTTATTATTTTGTCCTCCAATATGGCTGCTTGTGGGAACCCTGTATTGGATTCAAAATGTATTACTGGTGAGAGATTGTGCACTTGGCACATATACGGTTAAATGGAAGGGCACTCATCCGCTTCGTCCAGACATCATCTGAAAGGCCATTAGGCATGTCGTTACGGCAGGGTCAGGAAAACTCACTCACTCACTTGATCGGCTCCTGCCGATCAATCGATCACTATTCTTCGCCACACCTCCCGATCTGTCATCAGGGTCGCAAGCTCCTGAGTGTTGGTAGCAACGTTGTCCCTCTTTAGTGTGTCGATGTATGAGGTTTTGCCGTGAGTCGGCTCCCATAATACCAGTCTCTGGGTGCGTGGTTATTGATGGCGGAAGCAATGTCTGGTCAGCTGCAGTTCTCTACAGTTCTAGACGATATCTTGTCACTAACTAATGGGAGTCTAGCTTTGAGAGTTGGAGTTAAACTCTAAGCCGTATTTTTAACGATGCCACGCCAGCCGTAACAGTATTGTCACATGATTGTAGGCGGTGATGCGGCATGCGGAAAAACATGCCCAAACCATTTCAAGCGTCTCTTGGTTACTTCTTCACAGATAATGGTAATGATCGCTACATTTGAAATTCTTTTTATTTTGATAGAACAAACGTCACCGCTTCAGGTTCGTCAACGCCGATTTTTCCGATATGCCGGCGAGAATAAGTGTTGACGATCACCGGATGACCCTCATTGCGTCCGATGGAAAGCCTTTTCAACCAGTAACGGTGGATAGCATGGTCATATACGCGGGTGAAAGGTGCGTCCGTTCAACATTGAGACCCTTCGTCCTCTTATTCTATATATTAAGTATATTATTATATGTATAACTATAGTGATATATGTGTATGTTTATGTGGACAGAATGATATCTTGGTATATTAGTTATATATTCCATTGTTTTGGTGTAGGCGTAATTGTTTGCAAAAAGTTACAAACGGTGCTTTTATTGTCGTGGTTGTCGCCTTTTACGACGCTAACACGCTTCAGCAGTAAATGTTAATGCATACATCCGTTCTCCAAAGCAAATGTTAATAGTATCATCATCTTACAGAGACTTGCATGACTCACGTAGGGGCATAAAGAGGTTTTCAAAAAAAGGCACCACATGATGATTCTATCGTTCATGGGCATTTCCTTTTCAAGTAAAACTTTATATTTCCCTCATTTGCGTTGAATTCGAAATATTTGTACAAGTTGCAGGATTCTACTTACGAAACAAAAAGTTTTTGACGAGGTTTGGTTGATATCGCAGATGGACAACCCGGATGCAGCCCGGATGTAAAATGCCTAGGACTTCTCTCACGGCGGATGCATACAAAATGCATCAGATGTATACAGTCAGAACTTATTAATGTTGTGAAGGAAAATGCGTGCATTTTCATAGCGAGATTTCGTTAACCTTTATGAAAAATAAAAACGCTATTCCACCGCGCTCAGCCACGGCTCACCATTCGCTAAAGTAGTTGATCTTTTGTCTCTCGATAAGGCAAACGGTTTATATTACAACATTTCGAATGCAAGTGCTGGTCTTCGTCAGGCAATGTGGACAATCGTCGCTGCGCGCGTCTTTTATAGCGTAAGCTGCGGGCCGAAAGGTGCCGGAACCACCGCGCTGCGATCGGTTGGCGCAATCGACCAATCTTTCACCATTATTTCCTTTATCACAAAAGATACGACATCATCCTGGAGGCCAATCAGAAGATCGACAACTATTGGATGCAGGTCATAGGCACGCAGAACAGCACCCTCTTTTCCGCTAAGGCCATCGTTCGCTACGCCGGTGCGCCGGCGGAGGAACCCACCGAAACCCCGTCCAGGGGCAATTTGACTTTCCAGAGATACAAGTCCGACGCTTCGAAAAGTGTCCTGACCCTCAACGAGATAAATGGTGTCGGTAAGATGATACAGTACATGTACAAGACTACACTATCTTAGTTGACCCCATCTTTAGTAGATATGTGCGCGTGTGTGTGTATATAGAGGTGTGCGTATATAGAGGTGTGTGTGTGTGTGTTTGTGTGTGTGTGTGTGTGTGTGTGTGTGTGTGTGTGTGTGTGTGTGTGTGTAGTGGCGGGCGTACCTACACATTTGTGTATTGGTGAGTGTATTTTTCTATTCATGGTTTAAGTTGTCGGTATAATTGCTTTTAAAACCCCTCACAAAGTTTTGCAAATCAAATTCAACGGTTATGTGTGCATGTTTGCTTCATCACGGCACCAAACTTCGAAGGGCATATACTGTACTGGGAAGTACAAAAAAAATCAAAATGTGACCGTGAGCAATCTTCTTGCCAATCGTCTTAAACTCGTGTATTGTCCATTTTAGAAACTTGCTGAAAGTTATTTGCCCTCATATGATCCACATTTGGAGTAATTCAGAATCCAATCACAAATCCTCAAACTATTCGGGCCGAACATTTTGAGGATTTGTGATTTAATCACTAATTACTCCAAATGTGGATCATTTGAGGGCAAATAACTTTCACCAAGTTTCTAAAATGGACAATACATGAGGGTTTTTTTATATTCATATGACAATACATGAATTTAAGCCGATTGGAATGAAGATTGCTCACGATTACCTTTTGAAGGTTTTTTTTTTTTGCCTTTCCAGTACAGTATATGCCCTTTAAAGGCTTCATAATCACAACTTCATTGACGTATTGAATATACCACTCATTTCTTCCAATACTGCAAAGCATCCTTTAATCACTTGCATGCCTTGCAAATATCTTAGTTCTTGCGACATTGGTGAAACTTCTTCCAAATCGATAAGTGGAAGATATGAGTATGTTTAAGGGATATAAAAATAAGAATAAAACAATTTCAGCCATCTTTTCTTCCCTGTTTTTCACAGAACCGGCATATCTACCGCAAGACAACCTGGTTCAAGTCTACGTGGGGTTTGGCCATGTCACGGTATGGTTTTAACCCTCCTTCTACCAGTGCTTAAAAATTGTCTTAACTTACTAAACATCTCCATTCAAATAGTAATGAAACGATTAAATATAGAATAACCTAATGTAGTGTTACCCTCTAACACACTTCTTCCAAGTAACCTCTACTTAATGGTGTCAATCCAAATAGCGTTTTCGGGATATTGTTAACCGTTTCAACACTGTGACATTCAAGAGAGTATCTTCTGTGCATTTCAAGTCAATTAAGCGGAGTAAACACAAATAGGTAAACACAAGAAATGAAGGACCACCGGGCATTACAAAACCAACGATTTGTTGGTTTGGTACTAGAATTGAAAATAAATCAATCGTACTGTTGTGGGGTCTGATACATTTCTGGAATGTGAGAATAATGCAATGTTGATAAATACGGCACGCGGAATATCGGCTATCTCGATGTTCCACACACCAGTTTGTCTGGTTTGTCTGGGATGGGCTAACAATTGAATCACAATTCGACTGTAGCGCTATATATCCGCTTCAATACTGGCGATATTGAATTTGAAATAGAAAGCGTCAAACTTGAGCGGGACATGTTCTGTATAACACCCAAAGGCATATTGAAATGTTGGTATTCTAATGGATGCTTTCCCTTCATTTCTCGTGTTAAACTATTTTTGTTTACTCGGCTTAATTGACTTGAAATGCAAAGAAGATAACTCTCTTGAATATCAGTGTTGAAACGGTTAACAATATCCCGAAAACGATATTTGGACTGACACCTTTAAGTAAAAGTTAATTCTTATCGTCTCTGCAGAGAAAATAATACAAGATCTGCGATACTTGTATGCATGTAGATTTATTCTTGCAAGCTATCATTATTTTTTTCTACCTGTGGTCATTTTTTTTTTCAGTTTCCTTTGGTGAATAAATTCAAACCGGTGTTCAGCTTCCCGCTTAACGACAAATTTTTCGCCAAGCCAGGATCTCCACCTCTCTCCCAGTACGACGACATGCCAGGCACGTTTTGCCCCATCGACGTCACGCCAGAAAGGTGTACGGTGTCCGCTTGCTCGTGCATTACAGTGCTCGAAGTGGAACTCAACCAGGTACTCATTGGCTCGATAACGGATGAATACGGAAATGAGTGATGTGGACAGATGTGTGCGTGCGTGATCGGTGAATGTATGTGCATAAGGTCTATGACCGAAATATTGAAATACTTTTCTTCTCCGGCGTCTTCATTTATTTATTTTGTGTTTATATTCACATTTTAGACGCCATCGCAACCTCATATATTCTTCTTTACATAAACTTTATATAAAAGTATTTATATCTATATCCCTTCAATGAATATTCATGAGTATTCTAGGAACGTGATTGGTCAATCGATGCTCGCAGAATACAAAATACTTTCACAAGATCGTAAACAAACATGGCGACCTATCTTCCTTTTTTTTTTATTGTTTTAAAAAAGGTATATAAAACAAATATACCAAGCACAGAGTTCGTAAGTATAGTGGAAAATATCTATTAAGTTACTATTTATAAAATATAGTTCTATGCCAGTCCCTCTTTACATAGATAATTTCGACTATACAACCTCACAGTTTGGTATATTTTGTATAATATATATATATAAATACAATACATGTATGGATGTAAACACAGACAAATTAATGAAGACGCTGGAGAAGAAAAGCTTATCCACATTTCTTTATCAAGAATGAACAATTAATATATGTACATGATTGCATACTGTTACTTCGACAAGCGTATTTAAACTGTAAATAAGGGCGCTTATTATATATTGTTATGTAGTAAAAAAAAGAAAACACGTTTTAAAAGAAATGTTGGTTATTTGTTTTCATGAGTGTGAGCTCCCATACCAGACTTTAATAATATATTTTCCCTTTTCCATTTGCAGGGGATGAATCAAAACGTGATGTAATGCAAATTACTGCGACTACGTGTAAGATGATCGCTCACATATATATGATTGTCTTTCTGTTGTCGCTCTTGTGTGTGTTTTTCAGACTATAGAGATAGTGTTGATTGACAGGAGCAACAGTTCGGAGATCAATACTCAGCACACCTTTCATCTTCACGGGCAATCCTTCTACGTACTGGCCATGGAGGAAATGGGCTTTGTCACAACTCCCGAACGTGTCAAGCAGATGGACAAAGGTCATTATACATAGCGCCACCAACGTCTGGTATTTGATAGGTTGGGATTGAGTTGGGAACACTGATCTCTCCACGTGCAGGAGAGATCAGTGGTTGGGAACGTGAGCGTACGTAGATTGAAGGGTGTGGGGGGGGGGGGCGATATATCCTATTGACTACGTGTGGGAAGAATTGCTCGTACAATTTCTTACCCTATTAGGAGAACAACGTAAATGAATGCAAGATCACCCCTTCGCATGCGCACACGCGCGAACACACACACATGCACACCCAAACACACACACACATTTATATTCAGTCGTAAATAATAGTGAGATGATCTTCAATAGAAATAATAGTGCGCAATGTCAATATAAGTAGCTGCGTTTTCAACCCTGAAAATTGACTGAAATCATCCATCGTTTTGTCAAGGTATATAAAGTCACCGTTTGTCTTTTTATTCTCAGACGGCGAGATCAAGCGGAGATATGACCACCCACCCGAGAAGGATACGGTGATCGTGCCCAGTGCTGGCTACACCGTCATCCAGTTCGTGGCCGACAACCCCGGATGGTGGTTCTTCCATTGCCACTTCGACCCGCATCAGGAAGTGAGTTTAACCCTTATTATATCCCTTATTGATACATTCCAGTTTGTTGATTGGTTAAAAAAAAAAGTGTCACACGATCACAATATAGTTCAACTATTTGCGAGAGAGCAGAAGAAGCTCAGAGGGAAGGAAATCATATCATGGGGAAAAAAGAGAGAAAAAACCACCTCGTTCCCTCTGTCTAATATCGCTTCAACGTGCAATACGCAAAATCTACGCGGTACATTTATTTCCAGCTGCTTGTTTTATCGGAAAGCCATGGGGCGCGCTCGGGGAAGTCCCGCGGTGTTGCGGCCGAGGTGCAACCTAAATTCCAATTGGTTTGCTCAAGACGCTGGAAATAAAAACAAATGAATGGCTTCTCCATATTTGTAGAAGTGGTAGCATAGAGGCTACCACAGAGTCAATGAGGAGGGCAAAATAATTAATGAAAGATGTGAAACAAATAAATTCCTCTCCAAGAGAGTTGGGAAGTTTTTTAGCCACCTAATTCTCATTTATTTGAAACCTGCCTGAATAATTGTATGCATCAGTCCGTTAGCTGATAGTCTCCTCTTTAAGATAACACCAATGTTGTAACAAGCGTTTGTTTCATGACCGCGTACAATCCCATTGTGTACAGGGGGGTCTTAAAAGGGAAGTTCACCCTGAAATTATTTTGGTTTAAATAAAAAGATACAAATGAAAGAAACATATGAGTGAAGGTTTGACGAAAATCGGTCAAAGGAAAAGAAAGTAATTTGATTTTGTGGATTTTGTGACGTCACATGCGAGGTGCTCTTCCATATGTTGTGTATAATTTTTTTCGAAAATGTGCATTTTCTCACAAAGATGTGCATCCGTATACTTGTGCATTTGGTACATTATTAGAAATACGTTTTTACACATATACCTGTAGGGAAAAAAAAATATTCCGTTGTCAAAAACAGAAAAAGGCAATTTATCGAATTTTTTGTACACAACATATGGGAGAGCACCTCGCACGTGACGTCACAAAATAAAAACTTAAAAATCAAATAACTTTCTTTTCCTTTGACCGATTTTCGTCAAACCTTAACTCACGTGTTTCTTTCATTTGTCTCTTTTTATTGAAACTCAAATAATTTAAGGGTGAACTTCCCCTTTAAACAGAATTTGAAAAATTGACCAGCATCTGTGCCAATCCTATTTTGTTATATTGCTATAGAATGAAAAAATAGGCTCGACTAGCACTTGTGCTAACTTGTGATTCCTGTTAACAACTTCAGTATCAACGTTTTCACCTTTGTACAAAATTGTTTAAAATGCTGCATCACAGGTCACACGCCTTATTTCTCCATTCATTGCTAGATTCCTGTCAGTTTTGCTTGTTTATTTTTTTGGGAAATATTTTTTTCTTTCTTTCTTTGTTAATTCAGGCATGTACATACAGGTGCTTGTATTGCTATTGTTGATGTTGTTAATGAATTCAAATTCAAACAAATGGGTGAATAGATTATTAAATAATCCAATTTAGTAATCCGTAATTAGTAAATAGTAATCCGTCTTTGCTACTAACGGATTGTGTCTGCCCCTCCCCACTCTCGCTATCTCCCACCAGGACGGAATGAGTATGATCATCCGGGCCGGCAACCAAACCGATCTTCCTCCCGCCCCGACCAACTTCCCTAAATGTGGCAACTTCGGGCCGTCGACCTCGTCATCGTCGACCTCGTCATCATCGACCTCGTCACCGTCGACCTCGTCATCATCGACCTCGTCACCGTCGACCTCGTCACCGTCGACCTCGTCATCATCGACCTCGTCACTATCGGTCTCCGGCCAACAATGGAAAGATGATCCCATGGTCCCTGCCGTAGTTATACTTAGCGTGTTGGTTGGTTTACTTATCATTGTCATCATCGTCCAATACCTCCTCGTACGCTCGTCCTGGCGATGGATCTATTATTAACACCTTGTACACGTTGCATATAGGTCTTCAATTATTGTAACTTGCCATCAAAGTTAACTACATGTGTAATAATGAGGGCTCACTGGCTAGTGCAATGGTAGTTACCATTGATGGTAAGTTACAATTATTGAAAACCTATATGCAACAGGGACCTGGAATGCGTTTTTGGTGACGCTTTGAAGGTGGTCATATGAATATCATACATATATACCAAGACTGTATAGTGGAACTTGAGGAGGGACTGGCAAAGAACTATTTTTTAGTAACTTATGCCAGTCCCTCCAAAGATCGATAATTTCCACTATACTTTCAAACTCTATGCTTGGTATATTTGTTTTATATCCCTTTTGTAAAACAACAAAAAGGGAACAAGAAAGGTCTCCATGTTTGTTTACAATCTCGGTCGGAACTAAGCGGGCGTAAATCATATGCACAGTGCGCTGAGCGTTTGCGCAGCCAAAACAAATGTTGTTACCAGGTAGAGAGCATGCGCAGTAGTGCCAAGGAAGAAAATATACAAATATTTCATGACCATGAGGGATCTTGTGGAATCTATTTGCACCGAGGTTAAGTGGAGGGCGTGCGGTACTATTTTCCCGAGACCGCAGGTCGTGGGAAAATGGTACCGCACGCCCTCCACTTCACCGAGGGGTCCAATAGATTCCACAAAGTTCCCAAATAAAGATCATGAAATATTTGTTTTATATCCTTCATTAATATATTCTTCGTTCATTAATTTAATCCTTACCATGGGCCTTGTAATATAGTGCCCATGCTCTAAGCTCCGAACGCAGGAGCACGATTCAGATATTTTGTTATTTCCTGCGGCTTGAGCAAACCAACGGAAATTCAAGTTGCACCTCGGCCGCAACACCGCGGGAGTTCCGGCTGCGCGCCCAATCATTTTCCGCTAAAACGTCAAAAGGCAGCTGGAAAGAAATGTATCGCGTAGATTTTGCGTGTCGCGCATCCCAGTTTAATACCTGGGATGAATCGATGAAAATTGTATCGATCACCGATAGCCCAGATATCGATAGTCCAGAGGGAAAAAGAAGACTATTTTTGAAATGACGTCACGAAATAGTACTTTTTTCCCTCTGACGTCACGAAATAGTACTTTTCTTCCCTCTGAGCTCTCTTCCTTCAAATAGTTCATCTATTTGTGGTCATGTGACACCCTTTCAACCAATCAACGGACTGGAATATATTAATGAGGGATATAATAGTAAATAGAGCATGCGCAGTGCTCCCCAGGGAAAAGTAGCAAAAGATATTCGGAGCCGAGGAAGAGATTTTAGTTTCTAGTGAAACTATTTTGCAATCTGCGAGCATCAATTGACCAATTACGTTCCTAGAATACTCATGAATAATCATAGAAGGGATATAATGATTTATATGTTCACTTGGGTTATTATATAGAGTTTAGATTACTAACGTCGACCTAAGAGTATACCGGAAAGCGTTGCTTTCAGTGTATTCCAGGAATGGGAAGGATTGGCTTAAATGTTCCGTTTTCTGTTTCGTTTTTAAGGATTACTGAAGTCCGATTAAGGGGACAATGCCGCCCTTTTTGCAATATGCACAATGATAGAGTTGGAAACAAGCGTGGTGGTGTTCGTGCTCTTGCACAATATAGTTTAATTTATGCAGATATTTTGATTAATATAACGAGGTTTGGGAAGTTGGAATGTATGGAATCCAACGAAAACATATATTGGGGCCTATTTACAGGCTACCTAATCAGTCAGAGCATCAGAGCAATGTGCTTGTTTTATGACATCGGTTCTATACTTAATGCTGTAAAAAGGAAACATGAAACATATTTATTTGGTGACTTTAATACTAATTCATTAAATACCACCATAGTTATATATTAAGTCTACTCAAAACATTTTCTTTCTTATTGCCATGTTTTTTTCGGATGAATGAGCATCCACTAGTATTACTAGAAACTATCTTCAATATTGACTAAAATATATATTGGTGTTATTTTTTTTTGACATTTAAACCATTTACTACATGTATCTTTTGCCTAAACAACTACAGAGAAGAAATATGTTAAACCTAGATGACAAATTAATAAATTTTGCCGAGTTTTCTCGACGCATAGAAAGTATACATTTAATTGTGTGAATTGTCTACATGTCTATAAAGGGATATTTCATCCTGAAATTAATTTGTTTTCAATAAAAGAAGACACGTGAAAGAAACACATCACTGACGGTTTGACGACAATCGGTCAAAGGACAAAAAAACAGTTATTAGATTTTGAAATGTTGAAAAGTTTGAAGCGTCACGTGCGAGGTGCTCTCCAATATGTTGTGTATAATTTTGGGGGAAAATGTCAATGAAAACGATGTATTACATCATCAAAGAACATAAAAAAAGGTGATTTATGGAAAAAGTAGTGCATAACATATGGGAGAGCACGTCGCACGTGACGTCACAAAATCAAAACTTTAAAATCAAATAACTGTCTTATTCTTTGATGGATTTTAATCAAATCTTCACTAATATGTTTCTTTCACACGTCTCGTTTCATTGAAACCAAAAACATTACAGGATGAACTATCCCTTTAATTAAATTTTCAGGGCTTTGTTCTCCTTTAAACTTCAGCATGGCAAAACAGAAAAGATGAGATTGAGTCGCTTAAACCAGGAAGGTGTTAGAACTGGAGTCGGAACGAAGAGTAATTTATTCATATACCAGTCGCGATCATTGATACCACAATAGAATATTTTACGCGTTTGGTTCTTTGATCCAGTGATGACCGCCGCCAAATATGCAAGACAAATATTGGATGCATTTAGAGGAATATACAATCTGCATGCGCAGAAGATTTCAGAACCACTTCATGTACTGAAGTACATGTGCAGTAGTAGTACATCTTATAATGATACGAATCTGTGAATTTCAGATTATATTGTTGCGTCGTTTTTGTGATAAATCAAGAATACTGTAGAAAACATGTCAGAAAAATGCCTCAATATCGCACATTGGGCAATCATATTTCCTTACAAATATCTTGTAAATCGTTTATTGAGTGTTTCACCTTCCATGGAAACAACGTCGATTTCGTGTCCGGAGATGTCCGAAAACGTTACGGACCAAATTCTTTCTACAATTTTAACAAAATTTCCCTTCGCTCACCTCCAAACTAATTCCCAGTGTGTGTAATAAGATCAGCTATGAACTCCCAGCGAAGGCTGAACGGTTGACATATTTCTCAAAACAGATTTTCTTTTGTTATTCAGAGGAAGGCACTGCCTCATTAGAAATACAGCGTATTGTTTAAAACACCTGAATGTCTTGAATTTTTATGAGGCGGTGGTCATCATGGATCAAAGGAAGTCTATCCGAGCGCAGTCCATCCATGATAGGTCCATGCTTAAACGTAGATTATTAAAACTATGATATACTTTGGACGAATCGACTAAGAATTAATATAAAAAGAAAAAAAACGGCGATGTTTACGACCATCGTTGAAAAGAACTCATGTTTAATTTAATTATATTCAATGTGTCACTTATTTAAAAAAAAGAATATAAAGAAATGTGCAATAACACTCGATCAATATCTCAAATATGCATGAAAGTCAGAAATAAAAAAAAAAAAAACATTACCAAACTAACATTATACAGGTATTGACTGTCATGAGGGACAATATAACCTGAGATCCTCGAGAGGTATATTTCTTTCGTGGAAAAATATAGTTTCCCAAGACAAAAATACAACTCCCAAAGGAAAAATTAATGTGTATTTTTTTTCGTTCCCAACGCAGAAAGTCAATAAATGTTATATTTCAATGACCTGTATAGATACACTTTCGCGCTGCGCTGCTCAATCAACCTCGAAGAGCGATTGATCACGTACGTGTTGCGTCATGCCGCAGGATATAACGGCGTTATATTCCATGGTATGACGTATTTTACGTCATGTGGCATTTGGACCAATCGTGCATAAGTATCTATATATGTCATGTAATATAAAGATATAACATATTCATGTATAGCAGGGATGTGTTATGGAAGGATATGAAGCAACTTTCTTCCTTTGAACCCATGTGCCAAGCCGCTGAAAAGTTATGTGTTCTCAACAGGTGCTGTTCAGGTGCTTGAACAATTATGAATATGATTGTGTGGCAACAGCTTCTCGGAGAGGACAAAAGAAATTTACAGTCTCATTTCGCTTGTCCCGTTCTGTTAATACTTCCATGAGCATAACAGGTATCAGCAAACACAAATAAACAAGTTTTTCAAGTGAAATATCTCTGTTTCACGCAAACACACACAAACGCCGTTAATGATAATACACAGCTTAATATATCATTTTGAGAGTGGTTGAATCCCCCAGATGCACAAGTTGTCGGAAAGTGAAGAAATTGGCCAATTTTGTAAGTAATAAAAATAGCTTATATGTCCGATTTTTAATGATTCCTCAATACTTTTCGAAACAAAAGCAGAGTAAAGGATCTGTCATTATCTGCCGTTAACTTCCTTAAAGTTTGCAAACAAATTTGTCAAAAACAAAACGTCTACAGACAAATGGGAAATTAAAGAAATTTCTTTTCAAGTTGACATCAGCTAAATGTCGGCACGGCACATGGAACATCAAAGCATTGTCACGATTATGGAATGCTTTTGGCATTCATGAGCACGCTTTAGAACCCATACAGATGTTTGAATATATTATGCTCGAGTTTCTACTCCTTCGTAACACCTCCCTGATGTATAGTGAGTGAATGGACATCTAGAAAGGAAAGACCTAGTATGATGTTATACCTCTCTCAATACGTGAAGAGATGATGCATTTGCAGGTCGTTACTAAAATCAATACAACAAACAAGTAGAGAGAAAGAGGACTAAGTGTTTTTGCACATGTTTTGATTGATTACTGACTTCGTGTACAACAATTAATTTACAACTTTAAATCTAAGTGCTTTCACATTTTATTTCCCATTTTTTCTTACGAGTATTGATTGGAAGATCGTTTTATACACGGGACCTTGGTATCAAAATAAAAAAGTACAAAACCGTTCCAATAGAAGATTTTGCACACCTTTGTAATAAGAATGCATATTGCGATTTGTCGAGAAATATATGGATATGGATATGGATATGTCTTCTCCATATCAAAGCGAGAAAAGATGTCATTAACAGTATTCAAACGTGTTCAGTAGATCATATTTATGAAATAGAAATTTGGTGTCGGGAATTGAATTATTGATATTTCGTATTGCTCATTTCTGTATCAAAATGTAATTGATAAATGCTTTAAAATTATTACACTTTACGTACATGTATTGGGATACATCATCGACTTGTCTGTCTTTGTAACATGTTAAACGAAGACATAGAGTATATATATATATATATATCACTGCCGTGACAATGGCATATAGCATTGTATGTTTCTTGCTCTGCTTTCAGCTTTGGTGATCTTTTAATGAGACGAAACATTCTTTGCAAGACTTCAAATTCATTTAACCGCGTCGTGAGCACATGATCAAACAATAGCGTGTTGGGCGGCGTCGCTTTCATTTTAGTGAAACTAAATTACAGCTTAAATAGGTCTGAATAGGCCCATTGCCAAATTTTACACGTCTTTAATGTGGAAAGTGAAAGTACATATCATATTGTTCTGTGTATGCTCTCGAACTTTGATATACCATGTACTTTACTCAAATGAGGAGGTGTATAAATAGATTTCGAGTACAATCACATTTAAACAAGCACAAACTACACGATCTGGATTGAATGAAGAAAAGAGGCGTACATTCCTTTGTGCCTTTTTGTCTTGTCATGATTTGGCGATGGTGTGTCTTTTGTCCAACTTCATGTTACATTTCTTTGGGGGTCGCTCCTCTCGAAGTAAAAGTATTTCGTTTTAAGAAATGACGTGGTAAGCCGAAGTAACAGCCAAAAACAAAAATTATATTTGTTATTGTCTTTCCTATCCGCCCAACATTCAATTATTTGATAAACACGTGTCCATCTGGGGGCTCGTACATACAAATACGCACGACAAATCGAGTCAATGTGTACTGGTTCCTAAGTATCGTGTGATTATCGATCACTCTAGTGGATAGCATGATGAATGGTGTCGCTGACCGGCAAGCAGTAGTCTGGGTTTTAGATGTATTTTATCAGCCCGAGATTCGTGCACACAGCGCGCGACGGAACTCAGCGCAACGATATCGAGTGATCGCGAGATCGTCGAGAATTGCCAGCGCGATCACCGATATCGTTGCGCTAAGTTCCGTCGCGCGCTGTGCACACGAATTCGGGGCTGATAAAATACGTCTAGAACCTAGACTAGGCAAACAGTAGATCGTAGGCTCAAGTCCCGCGTGGTACTCTTTTCTTAACTTACACATTTCTACATATTGCTCAAAAAATCGTATTACTACGGAGAGTAACATCCAAAACGAAAGACATCATACATGCTTATCACCTCATTATTCTTCTAATAAGAAACGTGAATGTGTATATAAAGAGCGAACTATTGTCACTTTTAAAAAGGACTTTAAGTTTAAGTGCATAAGTGAAACTTATGAATACCTAGTGAATATGCATTCAAATGGGGCTGATAATAGCACATTGGTGAATCTGAGTCGTAAGCTTGGCATATCTCCATAGGATTTGGCATGCATCGATTGAAATAACATTGTCAAACCAACTGCAGGTCTGATAGGTAAAATTGAATAACAAACTCGGAATTTGCGCTGTAATACGAGTGATACCTTTCTGAATTTGAAAAATAAGACGTCAAAAATGAAGCAGGAAAACCTTTGGTAATAATTGAAATATCGGGAAGCACTCGTTATTCCGAAGGTTCGTTTTTCCGAACGTTACGCGACAAATGCTCGGATTAACGAACCCTTTTTCCTTTTCGGACTAACGAGCATCGAGGTATATGCAATTTGCGTGTTTCGGAATGACGAACCTTCGAATTAACGAACCTTCGGTATAAACGAACTGTAACCGAAATATCCATGCAATTATGCTATCACAATCATGAAAAGATGTAGTATTATGCGACAAGTGGTAATTAATTTGTTATGAAACGTGACTAGCTGGTGATGATGTTGTTTAAGTAGTACCCCCCCCCCCTTTTTATGATGATTATTCTCTTTCCTTCCATATCCTATCCCCAGCCCCACCCCATCCCAACCCCCAACCCCTTTAATATCCCTATGTATCTTTGTATCTATCTTTGTATCCAACCCCTTCCTCATGTTCCTATATACCCCCTCCCCTCCTAAATGATAATCCCCACCCCCTACCCTTCCACTTCGTTCCACTACCCTTCATAATCCCCTCCACACCATCTTTTCTCCTTCAATCCCCCCTCCCCCTTCCTTATCTCTAATATTCCCTCAACATTAACCTTCTTCCCTCATTTCCACACCCTCTTCCCCTACCTCCTCTCATACTAATCCCTTCCACCCCCTCCTCCCGTCCTTATCCTTCATATCCCATCCACACTATCCTTCCTCCTTCAATTCCCCACCCTCACCTTCTCCCCCTATATCCTCCCACACTAATCCCTTGCACTCCTAACTCCCCGACTATCAGATATTATAGACGTCAGGAAAGTCGATCTCTGGAGTTGGAGCGACTCTTGCTCTGTTTCCTCCCCCTTCCCGTTCGTGCACCTGTGCCCCAACCGTTTCGCTCAGTCGTCTTCCGCCAGTCACATCATCCGGGCCCGACCGATGCTTTTGCGCCACCTTCATCCCACGTCTTCCCCATCGATCACGCGCGCTGATCTGCGATGATTGCTTGACGCCGCCGTCGCGATCAGCAACTTGCGTACTCGCCTTGCCGGCCCCTGCGCCGGCCGTTGGATGCGGGACAGCAGCAGCTGCCAAGGAAGGTTCGTGGTCGTGGCTGTTGTGCCTTGAAGAGCCCATAGCTTTGGAATCGAGGGAGGCGTACACCGTACTCTCCTCCGTCCGGAGGGGCGGGGCCCCGGTCGGGTGGGCGCGGTCGTGGGAGACGGCTATGTACACCAACCCATCTTCATCCACCTGAATAGAAGAGGCAAACACATGGAAGAAAAGAGCAAACGCAGACGGACAACATTGGTAATAAGAAAGTAGACGGCGACGGATTGATTGATAGTTATCAGAGTTAAAACTCCAAAACAAGATCTAGTACTTACGAAAGACTAAAAAACAACCTTTAGACTAAGGATATCTCTGGAATGTTTATTCTAATGTAATGTTTACCTCATAATATTGGCCTCTTGAGGTTTTTCTTTTCGTTGGAAGAGTATGCCCAAGTTATTTGTATGCATTTTGAATTTCAAAACAAAAAGACACTCTCAAGTTTAAGTTCCACGTTGTGTTGACCCTTCATTTCGTTGGTACTAAAATCACTTTCAATTTTAGAAACCTGAGCATGTCTTGATAAATCATACGAGAGCTAACACCATAAAATGTATGAGCCTAAACATTACTTAAACAAACACACGTGCAAGCACAAGAATGACACATACAACATGAGACCAACAGCAACGACAAAACATACTTGGGCTATATAGGGTGGAGGATAGCGGTTAACTGATGGTGTTGCGATTAGAAGAATTATAGTCCATAATAGTATGCCCATTATAATTTGTGCGCATTTTTTTGTTGTTGTTAAAAAAGACTTATTTCCACTTAGTTTTGGCTCTGCATTTCGTTGGTACATAACATACTTTCAATTTTAGAAGCATGAACACGTCTTGATTAAGCATACAATAGCTATAGGCCTATACAACATAAAATACATTAGCCTAAACATTACTTTAACAGACACACGTGCAAACATAAACATGACAAAGTAAACCAACAGCAATCAAAAACCATATATGGGCTATAAGGGGGTTGAGGAAAGCGGTGGAGTGAGGGTGGTGCGATTAGAAGAATTGTATTCCGTACCTCTCGACCATTTTGTGCCGCTGATTCCTCTTCCTGCTTCTTACCTATGGCAGAAGCAATTACAATAGAGAACAAAAGCACTCTCAGCACAAAATACAATAGGTTTTATTTCGTATCAACTGTAACATTAACTCGCATTGCCAGTTGTATGTTTAGAAATTAAAAAGAAAAAAGTGTTGCCATAATAGGCTATGATGTATCTTAAAACCCATCGTAAAAGATTCAATATGCACGAATTTTCCTTAACGGAACCTATCGTACTATTATGTAACCCATTTACATACATTACATACATAATGCAATGTTATTTAATGCAATGTACCTGCTTCGAAGCTTTCTCTAAAATCTGTTAACTACATCGCATTTCTGTTTTGTTGGTGTGTATTTTTTGCGAGCTGGGAAAAGTGTTCCGAGCAGATTTACCATCGACTAATGAAGAGCAACCTTTGCTAAAAGTTAATAAAGCTGTGCTTTAACGCTGCTGTCCTAATCATGTTCTATCCGCAGATCGAACGATTATAACACATCCCACAGCCTCGGTCAAACAAAATCACCACTATCCGGACAGCACCGGACAGGGACATCCGGATTGCTTCGCTGTAACTGTCCGCTTTAGACCTCATACACTAGAACAGTAAACCGGAAGCGGACGTGACTGAAAACAAATTCCGAACGTGTCGGCGCAGTATAATGTGGGACGACTATTCCTTACATGAGGCATGGCCAACTTTTGCTCACCAGATGTTGTTGGACAGGAGAGACTCCAGGAAGTAGACCCGGTGTGCAAGCAGCACAAAAAGCTGCGTAGAATGATGACAACTCCACACAGTACTCCAAAGGCCGCAGTACCTATCACGCCA
Source organism: Arbacia lixula (assembly GCA_963669155.1). Lineage (NCBI taxonomy): Eukaryota > Metazoa > Echinodermata > Echinoidea > Arbacioida > Arbaciidae > Arbacia > Arbacia lixula. The sequence continues at coordinate 12,697,076 of OZ022587.1, read as the reverse complement.
CCTACGATGGACATGAGGCGAGGAGAACGCCGCTTTTTTGTCGGCCAATCTGTGAAACAATATAATGGATTCTAGCGATATTAGGTCTATATAACTGATGATAACTATACAAATAATAATAATTATAATACTTAAAATTGAAATATATGAAACAAAATAGGATTATCATTTTGCTAACGGATTGATAATTTTACAGAACAAAAAGAGACAATTACGAATTTGTACCTGGTTCTAATATAATTCAAACAAGTAGCATCGTGCTATCATTTTACAAGGAAATTGTACTTCACAGATGATGACGATTGCACTGGAGACGGCATTCTCTCTCTAAGTCCCACATGCAACTTTTCACGATTTATTTACACAATTCCGAGATTGCAAGAGTTCATCTGAAACACAGAGATATACAATTACAGAAACTATCAATATGAATTATCTGTCTCGTGCATTCTTACTCTAACGAAGCAGTTATGTAGATTATGAAAAAGGGAGAATTCTCTCTTCGCCAGACAGTTTTCTGCTGTATGGGATGTCTGCTTAATATTGATTCAATCGTGCATGTACCTCATTGGCGCTTAAAGGGATAGATCATCCTGAAATTATTTTTTCTCTTAATAAAAGCAGACACGTGAAAGAAAATATTAGTGAAGGTTTGATGAAAATCAGTCAATGATTATTAATTGTGCATTTTCTCCAAACAAATTGCACCCTTGTGCATTTGATACTTCATCAGAAATACATTTCACACACATACCTGTATGAACAAATAAAATTCCGTTGTCAAAGACAGAAAAAGAGCTTTTTATGTAATTACATTGTACATAACATATGGGAGAGCACCTGGCATGTGACGTCACAAATTCAAAATTTCCAACATTATTGTTTCTTTTCCTTTGACCGATTTTTGTCAAACTCTCACTTATATACATGTATTCATTTCATGTTTCTGCTTTTATTGAAACCAACTTATATTCAGGGTGAACTATCCCTTTAAAAAGTGAGTCCAAAAATATGCCTTTTCTGGACATTACTCAGGGGGCATCTCACCAATCGGATAATCCGGGGTGCTACACAGCCCCCTGCCTGAGCTCACAAGGGCGAAGCCCTGCCCCCCTGCCTGCGCGATGGGCACCTCTGAGCCTGGCTGAAGGCACCCGACGTCTCCTCCCAGAGGGCAACTGGTCACCAAGCCAGATGGCTGGACCAGGGCAAAGCAGATCCCTATAGGGAGGGTGACGTTGGCGTCGGAGATAATCAGAACATCCGGGTCTTCGAGATAGGTCACCGTAATGCCTACACAATGAAGGGGAAGAATTCTACTTTAAAACAATCATTATTACCAATATTTAGACAAGTTAGCCCAGTAAACAGAGGTGTGCCACGGAGCCCTATTTAGCATAACTTAAATAACGCAATGATTATGCATACAAAACAATACAGAGGCTGTCTGACTTATATGCATACAAAACAAAACATATACAATGATTTATCATGAAATAGTGCAAGGAAATAAAAAGTAAAAAAATACAAATTAATCATGCCAAGAAACAAAGCGAGTGGTAAAAATCAATCTTTAGAACACGACACCCTATTAGACACGATGAAAATAGAATCAATAAAAAGAGTTTACATAACAATGTACACAAAAGGTGTATGTGCGTGTGCGTGTGTGTGTGTGTGTGTGTGTGTGTGGGAGTGGGCAGGTACGCTTATGTGTTTTTTTCCAACCAAATGAGATCTGATCTATACAATAGAAAGTGATCGTCCTCGAATTCTATTCACACATTTCCTCAATAAAGAACATCATGGATTAAACTTTTAGACCATCAACATAAATTTACAATCCTTAATTAAGAAATTTCACTTTCTCCATTGAAGCCCTGTATTCTACACCACCATCCCTTTCAATAGTTTTCAAGTTGGAAAACCTTACAGATATTTAAGCAAACTGGAAGAAGTGTAAGCATAACGTGCTTAATCGCTGACAACGAAATGAAACTTCAGAACTTTCGCCCTTTTTTCATCACATGCTCATGACGCGTTCAATTGCTTTACAGGCTTTGAAGAGTACGCTACATAATTCTCATAGAAAAAGAATCGTCAAAGAAAAATTTAAACTTCGGTGGTATTCGCAATTGCCTGGAGTGTACTTTACAAATTGAATCTCACTTTAATTAACTGTTAAATTTAAGCAGGGAGGTGTTAGGAAGGAGTAGAAACTCGAGCATAATATATTCAAACATCTGTACGGGTTCTAAAGCGTGCTCATGAATGTCAAAAGAATTCCATAATCATGACAATGCTTTGATGTTCCATGTGCCGAGCCGACATTTAGCTTATGTCAACTTGAAAAGAAATTTCTTTAATTTCCCATTTGTCTGTAGACGTTTTGTTTTTGACAAATTCGTTTGCAAACTATAAGGAAGTTAACGGCAGATAATGACAGATCCTAATACGCTGCTTTTGTTTCGAAAAGTATTGAGGAATCATTAAAAATCGGACATACAAGCTTTTTGTATTACTTACAAAATTGACCAATTTCTTCACTTTCCGACATCTTGTGCATTTGGGGGATTCAACCACTCTCAAGATGATATATTAAGCTGTGTATTATCATTAACGGCGTTTGTGTGTGTTTGCGTGCAGCAGAGATATTTTACTTGAAAAAACTTGTTTATTTGTGTTTGCTGATACCTGTTGTGCTCATGGAAGTATTAATACCATTAACAGAACGGGACAAGTGAAATGAGACTGTACATTTCTTTTGTTCTCTCTGAGAGGCCGTTGCCACACAATCATGTTCATAATTGTTCAAACACCTGAACAGCACCTGTTGAGAACACCATAACTTTTCAGCGGCTTGGCACATGGGTTCAAAGAAAGAAAGTTGCTTCATATCCTTCCATAACACGTCCCTGATTTAAGCAAGAACACCTTATCAAAATGCACAAAACCTACACATGTATGTTATATGGGGCACATTCACAATGTCGCACTAATTACATTCCTCAACAACATGGTGCCTGGCAGAGGAACGACTCACAAATGTAATATGTAACCATGGTAACAATCATTTAAACCATGATAACATAATTTAATAAGTGGACATTAATATGTCCCCTCTCTGAATATTATCAACTTCATTCTAAGCCTCCGTTGAAAATCGTTTTAAAAGAATCCAACAATATCATTTTTTAATCAATTTCAAAATAAAAATATGTACTGTAAGTTAATGTCGAAATGATTTCGAGCACATATGAAATAAATCAGAGGAATGGACGTTTTATTATGAACAGTAATTTTGAAATTATTTGTCAGGTATAATGAATGTGCACTGTCTTCGCTTCCATTTATTCGACGATCGTTATTATGAATTCAGATTCAGATGACCTGCTGCCACAAAAGGCGAAGACATGTGTGACGTATTCTGCCTTAGTTTGACAAAAAGGAACCAGCTAACAAAAGAGACTTTTCTTGCAAATGAGCAAAATGTATCTATCACTTGCATTGACATCAGTGCAACACCAAATTATGTTAGATTGGATATCTAGCAGCGAGATTAACATTTCGTCTCCAGATTTTGTCTGTCTGTATGTAGGGAATGCTGGGTATAATCTAGGAGTACTGATAAACTAAGTTTGAGTGATATGTAACGTGCTTCCTTTTGTCGTAAAAGTAAAGCATCATTGCGGGACGAGATTCCCCACATCTCGTTAGAAAGACACACAAGCACATAGACAAACAAACAACTCCACATTGATTTGCAATATGTATCATAATAAGCGTATCATAATCGTTGAGCGATTGAACGAAACCAAACTCTACACACATGACACATGAGCATTATTCTTTGAACACGCCCCAATTACTTTCGATCAAATGCTTATATTCTTAGAACAAAGATGAGAACGGCTCTTACCATATGATAGCGGGGGCATTGCTGTGTGAAGAGAGAGAGAGAGAGAGAGAGAGAGAGAGAGAGAGAGAGAGAGGGAGAGAGAGAGAGAGAGAGAGAGGGAGAGAGAGAGAGAGAGAGGGGGGGGGGGGAGAGAGAGAGAGAGAGAGAGAGAGAGAGAGAGCAAAAGCATAAATGACCAAATATGAATCGAGGCCAAGCTTTTTATCAAATTTTGTTTGGTTAATAGCGTTCTGTTCTACGAAAATTGCAAGTCGATGGTATTTTAAAAGAAGTGATCAGAAAGTACTGGAATATTACAAAAGATTGTCATGATAACATTCCATTCCAGGTAGCGCATCCTTTCTAGATTTATAAACGCATCATATACACTATTGGAGCAACATTGCTACATTGTGTGACAGCTAAATTAAAACCAACCGGAAAAAATACCAAGTATAGATAAGACAAGGCGCATGGCTGTGCAATAGCAGCACGATGAAAACAATTATTGCAAGACAATATATTACATGTATTATGGTGAACCAACGTGGGTCATGAATGTCGATCACTCAAACTAAGCAAGTAAGTATCACGAACATGCTGTATAGAGTACCGAAGTGGTGTCATTCTAAGATCATGTCATCAAGACAATTGGTTATAAACATAATTACTCCAGTAAGACGTTAACGGTCCTTTATTGTCTGGTGGCCTAGTGTCGGCCACTCTCAATAAGAGGACTCGCTGTAATCACCGCTGCTTGCTCTACTTGCATAGTTTATTAGAACTATTTGTCTTGACAATATACTCAAAATGCAAAATGACGCCACACCTCGGTACATATTCTAGGAATCAGTGTATTGCGCAGACCAGTGTGCTAGCGATTAAAAGAGTTCATTTGCATAGAAGTAACCCAGTAACTCACGTGATGTTGACGTCACGATGCGGATCGCAGAGCTGTTTCCAATAGCATTTGTAGCGCTCAGCCTCAGCGTATACCAGGTGAGAGGCTGCAGTCCGTCTACCGTCGTTTCCTGCCGCTCCAGCCCAGTCTGGACGCTGCACGCCGTTTCCTGGTCCCGTGCAGCTCGCGTCCCATTCACACAAGACTTGAGAGTGAAAGTTTGCGACAATCCACCGTCGAAAGCTGGTCGCCAGGCAACGGTGATGGAGGATGGCGTGGTGAGGTTTCGATGGACTTTCAACCACAGGGGCGGGTTTGGAGTTGCTACAGAAATGTGAATTAGCAGGCAGGAAGAACATGGCCATTGAAGGATAATTAATGCCTCTACCAAGGAGGAGACAATATCAACCAGTGACAAGCGAGAGCATTATATCTGACTAGACATTGAAGCTTGGAATGAATGTGCAACATGATATATGTATGTGGATAAAAGTCCGACAGGGACGAAGTACATATGAGACGAGGAAACTGTTTGATGATGGACGAAAGCTCAATTTTTTAATGAGCTATAAAACACATATAATTAGTTGATGACAATTAAATGATGAACTATTTTCATCAGCACATTAGTAAAATTTGCCAGTGAATACCGAAAAAAGAAGAAAGTCCACTTTAACCCTTTGTTTGTCAAATAAATTGTTTTTCAAAATCCCGAACTATATTAGCAGTGTCCCAATGTTGTAAATACGTTCCTAAAGAATGAAAAGGTGCCAACGTGTGCTTACCTAAATCGCGTATGTTGAACACTGCTGTGGTATTACCACTGGCGGCTACCGCGTGGCATTCATACGCGTCCTGGTCCCACACGCTGATATTCCCAACGGTCAGCTTACTCGAGGCGTAAGTAGTACCGGTATCCCTCCGCTCGAGGGGTTCTATCACGATATCTCCCGTCACACCTTCCAGAAGGGCGCCACCACGTGACCATTGGATGTCAGTGACTGCAGGGTTGGAGTCGCACTCACACGTCAGGATGATGCTGAACCGGTCATGGGCCTCAGAGCGATGTTCATACTTCTTCTTGATCACGGGTGCATCTGTAGTTAGTAGCGAGAAGCATGCATGCAGAGGGTCAGGTATTATAGATCTTGTAGATAGAGATGTTGGCACAGAGAGAGAAGGACATGGGTGTGGTTGAAAATCGGCAGTACTAGCACGAATCAGCCTTCCAGAAGAACAGTATTCTTCCTGGTAAGGCAACATTGGTTATCGTTACACCAAGAATGTACATTGCGTTAACTTACATTGGACATTCAAGGAGAGCGAGGCGTAGAGGTTGTGAAGACGGGGTGGTCCATTGAGGACCGCCTCGCACCTCAGCGCCTTCCGGTTGTCTCGCTGCGTTGGGCGCAGGGTCAGCTGACTGACAGTGGCCGCAAACCGTCCAGGAGCCACGGCACCGAGGCAGACCTGAGGGACGGACTCACGGGTGAGGTTTGCTCCTCCCAGATACCAATGGAGAGACGCGCTGGAGCAGGTCTTCCTCATTTCACAAGTCAAGTTGACCGGCTTGTTTGCATGCAACATATCAGCACCGTAGATTTTTGGAGGACCTTTAAGTGTGATGAAAAGTTTAAGAAGAATATAATAAGGTAATTTTTTTTGGTGTGTTAGTGACCATGATGATCAATTTTAATCAAGAAGGAGGACAACAATGTTTAATACTCATGTTCAAATGATGAACAGGTGTTTAGTGTTATGAATTATTATTATGTGTTCAAGATGTTATGAATGGTTTAAACACACGAGGCGCAGCCGAGTGTGTTGTTGACCATGTCAAAGTTGCCGGTTGTGTAAAATTTGATCTATCCCCAAATAAATAACCAACGCTGTTTCTCGTTTTACTTTTCCTGTGTCAATGAGTAGAATTTCCACATCAGATCATGTCAGATCATCGAGGAAGATATCCCAAAATGCGTCATTGAGGCCTCTCTCAAATACACACAAATCTCAAGCAAAGTTCCGTCGCGGATCTGGGGGAGAGGAGAGGGCCGATGTTAGGGCTCGATGTACCCCCCCCCCCCCCCCCCCCCCATCGCCTTGGGATCTGTTGAACGAAAGGGAGAAAATCCCCAACCCCTGTTTAGCGAGTTTTTTTCTACGACGAAGTCCCGTGCGGAAAACATCACGCCTATAACCGGTCTCCTACCTTGGGATCTCTGCCCGCCCCAACCCCCTTGGGATCTCTGACCCCCCCCCCCCCCCTTCTTCCCCCTTCCCCCTAGGCAAAAAGCTACTGCACCGCCACTGAACTGTACTTCGTATGGCAAGTATCGGGTTAAAACTCACCTAGGATCACCAGAAGGCACTCGTCGGTCATCTCAATCCCTCCAGCGATAGACGTGCACCGGAGAGTCTGGTTGTGATGTCTGTCATCAGGTGTCATTCTGAGTGTACTACGGGTGTCAAACAAAGTGTCATCTGTTCTGCTGGGCCTCGAGGAAGAGACTACCTCACTGACGAGCCCTCGGGCTCCAACGGTCCACATGATGCTGGCATGAGGTCGCGAGCCCACAGCCTCGCAGCGGAACTCAGTGACTTGGTCCTCAATGATCGCAACGGATCTGCGATTTAATGACGAATCGAGGAGGGGGTGCCCAGCTGTATCCAAGTGCACATGTGGTGCGACTTCAAGAGCGCAATTAAACGATGGAGAAACACATAAACAAAATGAGTTATAAGAACTGTTATCATTGTAGAGAGTAAGCAAGTAATCAACGTTGGTGAAAGTGATAGTTCGTCTCATTGCCTGAAACCAAAAGTTGATTATTTGCTTTATATTCCACAACTGAACCGACTATCTATACCAAAGATGACAATTTGACGTACAAAAGTAATGCTTACTTCTCTACCTTACCCCGAGCCGCTGCCATGAGGAACGTGTTAGTAGGAGCTATTGATAGTCCGAGTGTAACGCACTTTTATTTCGCGCGTCCTCAAAATATTGATCACGCGTTAGGACTGTGAGGAGTGAAGAGATCAGCGAAACCAAAAAGTACTATCACCTAGAGTGTAACGAACTTTTCTTCTCAGGTGATCAGATGGGCAAAACTTCGCTTTATCACGTGATCAACTCTTGACCAATCATATACAAACATTCTTAGTATTTAGAATATAATGAGGGATATGTAGCATGGGATGAACTGGTGGGGGTGGGTAGGTCAATAAATTGGCAATGTGACAAAATAAAGTACAGTGTAGTAAATATCGTTTTTCTTCCAGGTACAATTAATAATTAATATCAATAATAAAAAAAAAGATGAGAGAATGGAAAATAACATTGAAGAGATTTAAAATTCATCTATACAACGTGTGTATCTTTACCTTGAACCTCAAGCTGCACCGATGAACGATTCTCGACATGAAAACTTGGTTGGGACACGACGCACACCACGGATCCATCGTGAGCATCCTTAGTCGGAGTGAAGGCCACGGATCTCTTAGACGTAGTCAGTGAGCCGTTGCGGAAGTTGGCTTGATCGGTGAAGTTAGCCAGGACATCACGGGGGAGTTCCCAGGTGATGTTCGCGTAGGGTGCAGCGCCCTCAACGGTACATGTCAGATTGTATGGTGTACCTGCTCGCACGCTGATGATTGCGTCTCGGTCAATGTCCTGTGGTAATTGGTCGCCAATTATCACAATGCTCTTCGAGACAGCTGAAATGAACATTATGAAAACCCTTACAGGAATGTGCGTTTAAGTATTGACAGTCATTTCCTGCATATCACTGATAACAGAGTGTTTTACCTTTTCCACTCGATAAATAGCTTAATCATCCTAAATCATCGCACCTAAAGAGATAATTCACCTTTAAGATAAGTATAGGAGAGCACCTCACACGTGACGTCACATAATCAAGACTGTAAAAGATCATAACTTTCTTATACTTTTTATCAAACCTTCACTCATATGTTTCCTTCGGATGTCTCTTTTTATTAAAGGGTTACTAAACTAGAGAAATAAGTTCCCACTAATCCATGTAAAATTATCCACTAAAAACGAATTTCACATTTGTTTGCTGCAATAAAGTCTCGTTTTGATTAAACGTTAAAAAAAACGCACGCCTCCAGTGATGTATGAGAAGTCAAAATGCCATAGATTGTACGGAAGTCAACAATAGACCATTTTCGTAATGTATTCACAACTTTCCCCCTATAACTGCGTAGTAACGCATTATTGCATTCACCTGTATCTTGTCATTCAGATTCAATGGATGGCATGCACTTTGAATCTATTTGTTGTTGCTACTCGGACAAATCTCGGACAAGCTTCGGGGCTCCCATTGGTAGCGTATTGTTTGAACGGCGTGAATAAACTATTTTATGTGGCATTTATGGCATTTTGACTTCTCATACGTCACTGGAGGCGTGCGATTTTTTTTCAAATTTTCGTCAAAATGAGACTTTATTGCGGCAAACGAATGTGAAATTCGTTTTTAGTGGATAATTTTACATTTATTTATTTATTTTTTTTTATTTCACGTTTTATTTAGACAGGGTAGTTTTTTCAGTCTCGAGGACTGCTTTCCAAAGGAGCCCTGTGATACAAATCACGTAAACATAACAAAATATGTAACATTCAAATACAATTAGTACAAAGATCAAAGATAACAATAACAAAGACTAACACAAAAACACATTTGAAGAAGGAAAAGAAAAAAAAAAGTCACACAAATGTGTAAGTGAGTGAGTGCCCCCCCCCCCCCCCCCCGGCCTAACGCAGTGCCCAGGTGAAGCTTATACGACGCACATCTGATTTAAATTTTGTGAGAGTATTACAACAGTGAACAGTGATTGGGAGGCTGTTAAAGAGTTTACTACCACAATAGCAGATTGATCTTTTCATGTATTCAGTTCTAGGTGTGGGAACAAATAACGGGCTGCGGGTTGCGTAACGGGTTGTATAGTTAACATCTCTGCGTTGTATTAAGGTATTTAAGTAAGGGGGAGCTTGCCCATGGAGAATTTTGAATACAAGTACCGTTTGTTGATACCGGATTCTTTGCTCAACTGACTGCCAAATTAAAGTGCTTAATAGAAAACTTGCCGAAGTGAATAAATCCATGCCAAGAACCATTCGAGCGTATTTGTTTTGCAATCGTTGGATACGTGAAATATTTGTTTGGGCACAGCTTCCCCATACTGTACAAGAAAAATCAATGTGTGGTAAAACAAGAGAATAAAACAGATCTATCATTATTTCTTTTGTAAGGTAACACTTTACTCTACGTATGCAGCCAATTGCTTGTGATATCTTTTTTACAACATGATCAACATGACTAGTCCAATTAAGACTCCCGTCCAACACAACACCAAGATATTTAAATTCTTTGACATGTTCAAGGATATCATTTTTGTACATTATTGCCAATTTTTTACCTGTTAATTTACGGTTTGAACCAAACAGCATAGTTTTCGTCTTTTCCGAGTTTAAAAATAGGTCATTACATTGAAGCCATTTAGTGATGGTACCAAATTGTGACTGGAGTTTCAGTTGTACATCATGAATATTCTTATCTGTACAAAATATAGCTGTGTCATCTGCGTATAAAGATAATTTACATGATTCATCTAATATTAAATTAGATATGTCATTAATAAATATACTGAACATGAGGGGTCCTAGAGTCGAACCTTGGGGAACACCAGATTTTACCTTTAAGTACTTGCTTAATGTTCCTTCTATTGAAACACAATGCAATCTATCAGTAATATACGATTTAAACCATTCTAATTCAAAATTACGTATTCCATACATCGATAGTTTCTTTAAAAGACGAGTATGAGAAATTACATCGAATGCTTTTCGCAAGTCAAGAAAAATTGCACCTGTGACATTACCAGAATTCATATTACGCAGAATATATTCTGAAATATCAGTAACACATGTTTGAGTTGAATGCATCGGTCTAAAACCTGATTGTATAGAAGATAACAAAGAATTTTCATCAAAGTATTTATAAAGTTGTGCATGAACAGCCCTTTCCAATATTTTTGCAGGTATGGGCAGTAAAGAGATTGGACGATAGTTGTTAATATCTAATTTATTTCCACCTTTGTAAAGTGGTATTATTTTTGCAATTTTAAAGTCAGTTGGGATCTCCGCAGTACGTAATGATACATTATAAAGAAAACTTAATGGCCTTGTAATGTAGGCCTAATCAGCAGCAGGTTTCAATAGTTTTGGGTGTAATTTATCAATTCCAACAGCTTTATTACAGTTAATTGACTTCAGTTCTTTAAGTACAAATTCTATTGTTATATCATCAAAGGAGAAACTTTCAGTGTTTTCAACTATCGTTGAACAAATATCAGTGCATGTATGATCAAGGTTTTTCATTGTATCTAAAATATTATTAAAATTCTTATTAAATGCATTAGCGACCTCTTGTCTGTCTGATACTAGATCATCATGAAATTTAAGTTAATATTGAGTTGAAGTTCTTTTCTTACTTGGGAGTAACGTGTTCATTACTTTCCACTTGTTTTTTATATCACGACCAGCCTCTGACAACTTATTACGATAATATCTTTTCTGTAATACTTTATTGAAATTATTAACTTTATTTCGACAGTTTTGGTATTGTTTCCAATCTTCGGGATCTTTTCTATCATCATATCTCTTTTTCAAATAATCACGCTCTCTAGCAAGTTCCAAATATTCGTCAGTGATCCAGGGCACCTGTTTCATCTTTTTTCTAACTGTACAATACGGTGCATGTTTATTACAAATAACCTCAAATGCCTGTTTAAATTCAGTCCAAATTTCGTTCACATTTGTCTTTTCATATACACTACTCCAATCATAATTTCTAAGATCATGACAAAACTTTTCTACATCAAAATTACGAAACGATCTGAACTTGGATACTTTGGGATAACCTTTAGGCAACGTTTCTTTCAATACAACATAAGTTAACAGATGGTCACTAATAGACGCAGATTGTATACCTGACGTTAATGAACCAAATGAATTAGACACCAAAATCAGGTCAATAAGAGTTTGGCTATGTGGAGTAACACGAGTAGGTTACTTTATAATTTGAGATAGAGCAAACTCATTACATAAGCAACGAATCTTTTTGGAAAAATTACTCTCTTTTAACATATTAACATTAAAATCACCCATAATAATAACACGGTCAGAATTAAGACATATTTTATCAAGTTGATCATTAAGACATTGAAAAAAGGACAAACCTACGTCTGGTTTCTTATACAGGATACCTATAAAAATTGGTGTTCTGTTCTTTAATCGAACCTCTATCCACATAACTTCAAGAGAGTCAGACTCAAGATCTTTTCTTCTTATATATGCAATACTTTCTCTAATATAACAACCGACTCCTCCCCCTT
>OZ022587.1:11917361-12079861 GCA_963669155.1 Arbacia lixula | reverse complement strand
ACAAGATATTGCAATAATCAGTAACACTTCCGAAAACATGTATTTCGAACATGTTTGGAGATGATCATCCAAGTGCAAGTTTGCATATTTTCCTGAAGAATGGATTTAGTATTCCCAAAATTTATGCTTCACAGCTTCTCCTCCTTTAATGCATTGGCTATAACCATAATCTCCAGAAGTTTATAGGGAAAGTTCATCTTGGAGGGAAGTTTGTTTTAAACATGAAAAATAAAATATTTGTTAAAGTTTGACGAAAATCCGTAAAGGGATAAAAAAAAATGTATCACTTTTTAAGTTTTTATTTTGTGACGTACAGTGCGAGATGCTTTCCCACAATGTTTTTTCCTTTTCCTTTGAAAATGTTAATTTTCTCAAAAAGATATTTACCATGTTACCTGTGCATTCGATATCGTACGAGACACATGCTTTAACACATGTATCTTCATGAACAAGATAGAATAAGGGGAATTTATGGGGAAATAGGACACTTTAACATGGAAAAGCATCACGCACGTAACGTCACAAAATTAGAAAGTTAAAAAATAAAAATGTCTTATTCTTAAAAAGATTTCCATAAAACCTTTACCAATATGTTTTTTCTTGTCTGTGGTTTTAGCAAAAACAACTTAACTTCAGGGTGGATTTTCCCTTCAATGCATGAGTTATGATCATATTCTACTATGGAATGAGTTTACCCTGAAAGCCAGTATTACAATGTCTGACCTGGTATGCTTGATACAATTAGTACCAAATCCATTGTTGCGCATCAATATGTAACAATTTACAGTTTGATTCGGTTTGTCATTATGTACGGCAGCGTAAACCGAACGTAATTGTTATTCCAGACATTAACCCTAAAGTTGGAAAGTTTCAGTATATCAAATTAGTTCAGAACCGCAAAATAAATCACAGCAGTAGAAATCAACGAGAACCGACCTAAGCCTCAATAATGTACAGAGTTCATAAAAATCATGATTTACAGATAGAACCAAAATTATATACAAAATATTCGAATAATATGAAAAGTAAAACTTTTCCGTAAACAACCTCTTGTTTCATTACAGCGCGTTACAGTTTAGTGGTCGACGCGAACAACCATGGAAAATTTTGATAACAGTTCGTACAGGACGCCAGTCATTGCTTTCAATGTATCCATCGACCTTTAGCTGATGCGCGTCATTGTGAAAACGGAAAACAGAATGAACAAAACTGAATGAATAAAGGATCTTGCTGCTTAAGATATTTTAAGCTCTAGTCCAAACTTTGGTAGGTTAAACGAATGTCCTATTTTTAATTACTTGTATAAACAATATTTAAGAATATGTAAGAGGATAATATTGAAAAAATGATACAACAAACATTATCACAAGAGCATCAGCGATGAGCATGATTATAGGTTTATATGAAAATAATACGTACGGAACTGATTTCAGTTTTCTCTTTGGTACATTGGCAACGTGTCTTCAAAATAATATCAAAAATGACATCACACAAACACCAGAGATTAGTACAGGATCTCCCTTTTTAAACTCACTCAACGATTTTCGTCAATATCGCAGTTCAAATGCCCCGTTTAACAACCGCATCCAGCCGCTCAACCTTTCAACAAACCTAGTTAGTCATGTGAGTGAAATGCTAATGCGAGAAAGGAATACAATCTCCAATTTATTTTTCTAGTTATGTGTATCATCGCAATGATATCCCCATAGCAGCTTATTAAGAAAGCGTTGTCCGTATACTGCTCAAGTGAACTAAAGTAAAATTATTTACTAAATATGATTACCTGTTCCTAAAATGTAGGCGCTAACGTATGATTTTTTCCAGTAAGATTAACATTATACAACAGTAAAATACTGACATACATTGGAGAATCCACAGGATCGTTCAGAACATACATGTGGGGTTAGGTTTCTAGTTGGACTGTTTTATTTTCACTTTGTTTTTATGCTCTTTGATCATCTGATACATCCGTTCCTTCCTCAGATGGGATGTCTGTAGGAGAGAGACATTCGTAGAAATGTCAGAAAACCCACTTTACCCGGTAAAGCGGACCGAGAGCCTTGCCTGGGAAGAGGGTGGGCGATGCCGACCCCCCCCCCCCCCCCATGCTTCACCCAAGAAGGCTGTTCAGGCTTCAAACGAAAACGACCAACCATTAAAATTAATTATATGGAATCATGATAATATTCGTTCATGCGCATACAAAGAACGACCTACGTTATCCAGCATGGTGAATTACTTATATCATTATTATTACTCATAATGACTAATTATGGAATGTGATGAGGTCCATGCTAAGTTTAAGAAGAAGACATTCAAAGGGAAATCCGACCGTGATATCTCACACGATTTGATATATGAATTTTCCTAGTTTAATCTGCCAGGTGGCATTTAGAGAAAGACACACAACATTGCGATCCAGACAGAATAGGTGAGCTTTGCGATGTAAGCCATCTTAAACCATTGACTAATCAAATCCCCAATTGCTTGGTCATCCCAATTGATTTTGCTGAACATGATTGTTTATTCTGTTGACAATGTTGAACGTAATGAATTGTGTCTGCGGACTATGAAAAGACAACGTTAAGGAGCAACTGAATCTGAATAAAGAGTTTTCAGAGTAAGGTTTCCAGATATCTTTAAAACAGCGGGGAAAACAATGAGGAAAACTATGCAACTTTAAATGTAATCAATTGCATCTGAAATTTTGCAGTTAGCTCTAAAAGTCTTATCGCAGTTCATCGTTTATATCTTGATATCAAATTGAATGAATAATTTCAGCATGTTCACCGTATCTACCAGACTGCCGACACAACATTGGGAAGACGGTTCTTGCATAGAACTTCTCTAGATTTAAATTTGGCAAATGGCTTATTATATCGGAAATAAATTCAATTGTATTTGCAAGAAATGTTTTCGCGACAGTCGAAAGGACAATATCCAGAACTGCCAACAAAACCCAAATTATTAACGCGGCTTTTGAGAGTTGATAGCAAGGTTGCTTCATGTGCATTAACTCACTTACCTAGAAATGAAAAAGTAACTGAAGCGAGTCGATATCGATTATCTTTTTTAGGGAGTATGTCGAGGGAAAGAATAATGTGATACTACTTAAGAATGATACAAGTAAAGAAATGCATACATAAGGTAGATTGGTCAAAGATGCCACCCCCCCCCCCCCCAACATATATCACGAGACATATTCATCCAGTGATTTTAGTTGATACATCTAAAAGATCTCTGAGCACCCATACTCTTGTTCTTTAAAACAAAAACAAAAAACAGCGATCAATAACAAATAAATGGTTTCTTGGATCCCAAATGAAGCCTTACGAGAATGTCAACTCTAGTCAATACAAGCAAACAGACCTCCTGAAAACACGTGCAGCAAAAGTCTTCACTCCACATTACACTTTCAGTGAATGAAGTATTCAATTAAACTAAATATACAATATACACAAGCATTTAACATGAATGAATAACTGACTGGAAGCTTCCTTTTGTCAATGCTAGTGGTGAATAACACAATTCTAGATACGTGAAACTTAGAATTTTGAAATTGTTAATAACAGAATCGCGTATTCCATACTCACAAGTATTTTAAAAACGTCACAATTTCTCTCTTTTCCGTCCATACCATACCATTCTTTATTGTATATCATATTATAAAGTTTAACATCGCTAAGTATTCAATATCGTACATATTTACAAAATATATAAAATACAAAAATGGGAGTTTTACTTTTCTTACCTAATGCCATTCTAGATTCTATTATTTGTGAATCTCATTAAATTTACACATTTGGAAGTTGCAACAAGGATACTCTGTTCATCAATGAATGTAGAACTCGCAGACAAAGTAAATGACAGCAGCATGACAACGTCTTGCCTCTATCGCCTAGCAACGCATCAACCCTCTTTGTTTGACTTCGCTTTTAACTTCCTACTGTGAGGTGACGAAGTGACGAAGATCGCAGTGGATGTAACATACATTTTGCCAACAGAGTGGATCCTCATTAGTGATCAGTTATAGTTCCCATCATCACTTAAAAGCTATCACTTCTTTGTAATGTTATATAAGCTCCGAGTATTTCCAAGCAGGGAAGAATATTTGTATTCCTACCTTGATAGTGTGATAACATTTTCAAATTAAACCTCTTGCAAAAGTTTTGTCACATTTGGGATAAACGATGTGTTGCTATAAGAACTATCAATCAATGTCGACGTCAGTTAGTATTTTGGCTTTAATCATATTTTGCGACGGATCAACCACATGTTTCTACCGTATATTTCTTAATTACGCCCGTATATTTATATACTATCGCTTTACAATCTCTGGTAACATACATATATATCTACTATAATTTTTCATACATTGTGTGAAAAACACAAGGAAGACAATAAACATGGCTCATTTTTTTCTATAAAACAATCAAACCTTCTCTGCTTTTCAAATATATTTCGAACAAAAGGAAACTAAAAATTTAGTTCAGGTGCTTTTCCTCATAAAATCTGCATAACAAATTTATTATTTCGGATTATTACAAAATAGAGAAGGATAGCAGCACGGTTTCATGATATATGCTTAAATGTTAGGGCATTTGGGTGAAAAATAAGCTTCAAATAGTTTATCAAATATTGAGGATAAAGATCAATGTGCGGACATAAGTCCACATACACGTGTGCTCTATCCGGCAACATTTCATTTGCCAAAGGGTCCGACCAAACGCCTGAAACATCCTAAACCACACGTAAGTGTTAGTTGTATAATATATCGTTGTGTCCAGCAGGTACATCACTTTTTAAATGATACAATTCATGTGTTGTTGGCGGAGACTGACCCCCATTGTTTTCACCCTATGTATCTCAGAAAGATAATTATACACTTGATGATACAAATTAGATTTATATCCAAAAGGTACTCTATATGAGTAGAATATTCATCTCGTACCACGTGTCGGTAAGCTTCGCTATGTTTTTCACAGATGGTCTTGAATAATATATAGCCACTTGTCTTGGTACATCTGATGAGGTCATATACCGAGGCAGCATATAAAATTGTGTGGAGAGAGAGAGAAGAAGAATTAGGAAATTGAGAAAGAGAAAGATACATGGAATTGGAATAAACACTAAACAAATCAAATTGTTACTGTACAGTGTCTCTGTAACCTGTTGCTGATATAACCGTTTTAGGCCAAAGGCAACTGCAGAAAATGAACTTCATCGAAAATCGCTACGAATTCTTGGCCTGACTTCAGTGTTTAAGTCATCACACCGAAGCAAGTTTTGAATTCCGTTCTGTGATTGGTCCTCTCCAGCCTAACCTCCGTTCAGATTCCTGTCGTGTCCTTGGAAAGAACGTGAGGATCACGCATGCCGTATGCCCAGTCCACGTGGTAAACGCGTGATCGCCTTGTCCACGAGCGGAACGCGTGAACAGTGGTGCCCCACCCACGTAGCCATAAGGTTTCGACAAGCGAATTAAACGTGACAAATTATGCCCAAGTAAATGTATATATTGTTGCAGATTAATACTCCATGGATCGCCAGCTCTCGAATGTAGACATGTGGAATACTAGTATTTAAACAATGCAACACACACGGAAATTTACGAACAATATGCGCGTGATCAGCAGTACGTTGATGAGATCACCGGCTCCTCTTTCTTGTTGGCATCGGTCCGCTCCAGCCATATAACTTCTGCAGAGTCTGACGCGACCTTGCCACTCACGGAGGGTGTGGACGAGGCTGTGTGAAGATTGTGGCCAGAGACTGAGCGATGAGCGGTCGAGACGCGACCCGAGGCGGAAGACGGACGCGGTGAACGTGAAGAGCTGCGGTTGGGATGCGGCGACCGCGATCGACGATGGAGAGTTTGCGTCTCATAGTGCGCTGGCGATGAGGATTCGCTTGTCGCCCCCGCAAACCGTTTTGAACGCGGCATTGTGTGCGAGGAATATGCGTCCGTTGCTGCTGCCGCTATTGGCTGCTGTCTGCTGGGGTGAGGGGGGTGATGGGAATACGAGGACTCTGGTTTCAGGATTGGAACATCAACCGGCTGATCGCCTGGAAACGGCTGGCTCAAGAGTCTATCCACATCCTGCAGTTCGTGGTTGGGTGCCTGGACACCGTTGTTTCCTGTGATCACCGAAGCCAACGTTGCAGGAACGCGGTTTGAGACACTCGGAATTTGCTGGTTAGTGTTTGTGGACGGCATGATATTGTGAAGCAAAGTTTGTGCATCCTTTTGCATTGTTTGTGCAATCAGCGCCATTTCCTTCTGCTTTTGTTCTTTTAACAAGACGTCAATAATCTCATTCCGCTTCGCATCGAAGCTCTTTTGTATGCTGTCTAACTGCATGTACAGCTCGTCAATTCGCTTATGAACTGTCGCATCACACACTAATTTGTCGGTGTCCCCATCGTCATCTGGGGGAACCGCTTGTCCTGTGGAGGTGCATGTTGGTGCTCCTTCGGGTGTTCCTCGGATGCCGAGTCCTGCCGACACGCGCACGTACTGCAGTCGACTTCCCGTGGGATGAGGTTCGGGTGTAGCAGATCGAGCGTCGTCTTTGGTAGGGATTGGCCGGAGAGGGCGCTCCGTCCTGGCAGGGAAGCGCGGACTGCTGGTGTGCTTCGGGATCATTGGAGCATCTTCCCCTTCCTCTTCATCCTCCTCGTCGTCGACATTTAGCCGGCTCATTTCGATGTCGACAGTTGTATGCTTGGAAGAATCTGAATCCAAACAGAAAGATAAATAATCAAGCAAATATGCAAATTGTGTTCATTCTTCATTGTACAAGAAAATATGGATATATATGATTTTTTTTCAGCTTAGACTCTTAGCAGAATCAACGGAATCAGCCATGACGTCTTTTTAATCGTTGGCACAGAAAAGGTGACTGAAGCGCATGTGCGAAATGAGGTCAATACATTAAAAAAAAGTCCATAATCTACACTTACAACACACATTAAGTAAACGGAGGGCGATTATTCGTCGATCCGCCAGGTTATTGTGACGTCAAAATTAAGAAGTGAACACATCGTCACGTAATGATCATCAATTGAGCGCGTCAAGACTCAGATGCTTATCCCACTTACTTTGAAGGGACTACTATTAATAGTACAATTATAATCATTACTGTTGTCATCATTATTAATATTAATTCATTGTGTACCATTGGTAAGATTAACAGAAATAATACAAACATAACCCATAGAGGCCGTGTTTATCAACTTTTCAGAAATTTAAACGCGTTTCCAAAAGCCTTAAAAAAAACAGTGCGTTTATCAAGTCGATCGCCCAAGTCGAAAAGCCGGCCTTGTCACTGCGCAACTCTACTGCGCCGTTACACGGGAACTGTAGTACAATAGTGTGCGATCACTGATCTCTACACGAACACTAGTGGGGAGATCAGTGTGTGCGATCCATGTGTTTACGGAAACACGTGGTTTGAAGTCGTTTCAAAACAGCTTTGCGTTTATCTCGCTTCTCTAAACGCGTTTCTGGCTCAAAAGCGTTCAGGATCGCACAAATTTGCCTGTTTTAAAACAGCTTTCCGAACCCCATAATCAAAACACCTTCGCGTTTATCAACTCCCTGAAACGCGTTTAAAAAAATGTAAACGCGTTTATAAACCTTAATTCTAGCCAAAAAACATTAACACGCCCTGAGTAGAAGTTTGTCTGGCACACATAGGATTAAATCGAAAAACTTGAAGCTCGGCAAATAGCTACCTGATTGAGAGGGTGCCTTCTCACTTCTTTTCCTGAACCTTCTCTTCGAGCCGGGCGAAGCGACCTTCTGGATGAGCAGGTTCTCTGTGCTGTGCATGGGCGCGATGGTGAGTCGCCCCCCGCCTCCCCCGTGGTTGTTGCGCCCCCAGTGAGGGGTGTTCTTGGACTTGTCGCCCGCCTCCACGTCCTTCTCAGAGGCGGCACTGTCGGGCATCGGGTCGGTCTAAAAGCGGGTCAGGGGGAGGACAAATTATCAATTCAAAGTTCTCACTCATGCATTTAAAGTTAGACATGGCCTAGCCTCTAAATATCTCTCAGAATTACTTACCCCAAAATTGCAACCTTCTTCTCGCAGTTTTCGTTCGTCATCTACCGCACATTTAGAATTCAATGCTGGTCCTAACCCCCGTACTCGCTATGGAAATACGCGCCTTTGCAATTGCCGCATCCACCCTTTGGCATTACTTACCCGTCCACATACGCGCCTCCACCACACTGGATTTATTCAAGACTGAACTCAAGGCCCACTTATTTAGATCGATTCAAGCATTATGCCTACATTGTAGCTTGTTTTAATCTCTCTGAACATTAGATAACTTATTGTACAATTGTTTTTTTTTTATGATTAAATGTCAATGTTTTGTGTAACTGATTTGAGTTTTAACAGCGCTTAGAAACCCTGTATTAAAAGCTTTATAAATGCCAGCTGGTATTATTCTTATCATTCTTTTTATCATTATAATTTTTTTTTTGTTCCATTGGTGTTATTTTGAAAAAAATGCTATGGCCTGCCACACAAAGTGTTAATGTGAAATCAATAATTTTACGGGTTTAATATAGATGACGAAGGTTGGTACTGCAATCTGTCGTACTATATTTTAGGACAATGTGGTAAAACTAGGCTAGGCGGGACAATGATATCAAATACATCATCATAAAAAAAATCCTAAGCTATTTAAACATAATACTGCGTCAGAAAAGGGTTATATACTTCAAAAACGAGTTAATGTCAATATAAAACATGTAAAACATACGAGTTGATTTGCTCATTTGTCCACATTGTTTATAAAGTGGTGTCCTCGATGAATCATTTTGCAGCTCGTGCAATATATCTTGATATTTCCTTCAAGGCCACATAGTCTAATATGAATATTTCAGAGACGAGTTGATTCACTTTAAACGGCCCAGGAGAATTAACATGAAGGAAAGAGGAAGAAATCTGATAAGATAGCAACAAAGACGGAGGAAAGATATGAATATGTAAAAAGGAAGAAATGGGTTAGTGAAGAAGCGAGGGGAAAGGTGAAAATAGAAGTAAAAATTGAAAGAAAAGAAATGAAGACAACTCAACAATTGACGCAATTACTCACATCCCGCATATCCATGGTGATCTCCACCCGCTCAGCAAAATGCTCCTTAAAATCCGGATATGACCTTATGACATCCATCAGGTCATCCCGGCTCAAGGTCACGAGGTCACAGTAGGTCAATGCCCTCACTGTGCCTTTTGACCTACCGACGTCATCGCGGGTGCAAAAGTTCTCCCCGACCACGTCATTTTTACCTGAGAATAATGCAATAAAAGAATAATCAATTTTCAATATGAGCCACATCGTGATGAATGAAAAAAACCTTTTAGTTTATGAATCAAATTGTATGAAATTTCATAAAATCACAGCAGCAACTTCAAGGACGGCAACGCAATAAGTTCGGTTAATCGTCAAACCAGACAGCGACGTATAATTCAAATAAGACGTGTAAAAACAAGTTCCTTACATCACGTTCATTTCAGTGCATTGGCTTGACATATTTTCCATTTATTTACAGGATGGAGCACAATATCTTTTCTACAGGGTGTATGCGTACTATTTCTCTTTAGTTCGTCACTAAACTTCTTATTCAAATGAAGAATGAGGTTGTAGCTTGGTGAACCCAGATTGTCGTGTTTACGAAACAAATCTTATTGTAAGGTTATGCCGTCGTTGACTACATATTAAGAAGACCTGCCCCAGAATGAAGGTTGAATGTTACCTTATATGCAACACCATTATGCTATGCTTGTTAGTGCCCAAATTTTAGCATTTCTTTTAGAAAAAAATATTTGCCATGGTATTTACACACATGTATACAACGAGACAGGGAAGGAGTGGGAGAGAGGATGGGGGTAGGGGGGGGGGGGAGCAGAGAGAAATATGGAATGTAGATATGACAAAGAAGGGAATATGGAATAGGAAAGGGCCGTAAATCAAGAAGTAAATCAAACCCCAAAACTAATTCCTCCAACGCAGTAGTACTATTTCCTGTTACCATTTACAATACACACATGTAATATTATACAGTCTGGTCAACTACTCACCTAGAATAGCTAGTACAATATTACCCTGCAGAATTTCTAACGAGCCTCGTGATATAAAATACATGATGTTGAGCGAATCTCCTTTGTGTATAAGTATGTCACCAGGCGCCGTATGTGTTGTCTGTAGAGCAAGGAAAAAATAAGATATAAACATTGATGTGATAGGTTTCTTTCAGAAAGAAGCGCCCGAATAATGTAATATTCTTTCACACCGTGCATAAGATATCAACTATCTTTAAAGCTCGGAGTACTTGTTAACCCTAATACTCCCGGGGGGGGGGGGGGGGGCATTATGGCCCCCCCCCCCCTGTCGAAGTTTTGTCGGTTCTTCCTAACGCCTCAATATTTCGAAACAAAATTTCTTGACTTTCTTCTCTGATCCTTCCCGCACATTTTGATACCAAATTTATGGCGATCGGACTTACCGTGCCGGTGTCAGATTACGTTTACCGAACACATGTCCCTGAAATTTCGCTATTTCTCTATGTGACTGTGTATAACCTTATGGATAAAATCAGGAGCTTTTCCAATTTATATAAATACTTTTCTAATAAGTGTTATCATTGTTTCAAATAGTGTAAATAATTACCACACACACACACACAAACACACACCCACACACCCACATTCACACACACCCACACCCACGCATACGCATCTGAATCTTGACGAGAAAAAACAAAGAAATACATAAGAAAATTGATAAACCATAAAATACATAAGAAATAATTACCACAACCTATCTTTTTCTTTCAAGAATTTATGAGGGAGTTATGAAAGACATTTGTACCAAAAATTGCTATTCCTGAGGCTTTATTTAGTGAGAAATACCAAAATCTATGATTTCTCGCATAAATTAGCATAAATTAATTAGTAAAAAAAAATAAAAGGACTTTCGTAAACTTAGCTATACAACTTTGTAGATTACATAATTCTTTACCCTTGTGCAAAATTTTGAGGCAATCCCATGGCTGAGGTCTCAGGGGGGGGGGGCATAATGCCCCCCCCCCCCCCCGGTACTAACAAGCTTTGAAATACCCCGGGAGTATTAGGGTTAAGAGTACACATACACCTGTACACGTAGTAGTTCTGTAGCAAACTCCTTATGGAACATGTGGAAAGAACACACTGTGATAACACTGTGAACACATAGCTAAGTGAACACACTGTGGCAACACTGTAATTGTTCCATAAGGGAACAGGCCTTCCGTGATTGATAGATCTATAAATTGGAAATATATCAATAAATAGATCAATCTTGATAGAATTTCTGTTGTACCTGTGTTTGGATTTGATAATTGCGTGCAGATTATTGGTTGTTATGCGCACTGAGAAAGTAATAATACCCGGATATACGTTGCATATCAACATATATTTTACTCAGATGAGATAGTTATGTCGGATAATTATCCTTATATAGGGTTTGAAATGTAGAATAATTAAAAATGATATAATATGAATATAGATATGAAGATTACCGTTAAAGGTGCTTTAAAAGTAAAGTGCACTGCACGCTAGAAATGATCCTTAGTTATAAACATCCATATGGACAACGTATTCAGTGACCATAACAACTACAGGGTAAAGTTTTGTTTCATAAATATGTTGTTCATCTTATGTTTGGTTCCTCGTATTTCGCTTTTTTTAATTTTACCTGGGCCCAATGAAAGTCCAACATTTATGTTGAATTATGTGCCCTTATCAAACATGTTGATATAAATAACGAGAAAGTAACGAGATAACTCACTTTAAATTTCATGGATAGCGCCCGTAAACAGCCGTGGTTTACGCCCCGAAACGCGTTGGAATCGCGAAGCAGATTCCGATTCAGATGTAACGAAATATCCGCCTGGAGGAAATCGGGGAATTCTGCCATAACCTACGGAGTGAAAACAAGGGACGTGAGCAAAGAGAAAAGAAACTAATGTGCATCACAGTAATCCAACGATGAATTAGTTCCAGCGAATCACAGTTGCTTCTTTGGTAACAAATCAGCAGAATGGTAATTCAGCTTTATGCGAGAGAGCGACAGAAATAGTTTGAAAGTTTGTTCTAAACTAACAGAAACAAAGAAGAACGAAACCATACTAAATTATTACTGCAACTAATTAGAGTGCTTACATGAAATTCCATTGGGGAAATGTATTTTGTGTGCTGACAGGATTACACGACAACGCTTTGAATTAACATTTTTTCAAAACACGTTTTATTTCACAATAGACCTCTTTTGCGAAAGGCAAATCTTTAATAACAAATTCTCATTAACAAGAAAAATATATATCGGAATTTAACCTGAACACCAGGAAATTTGAGACGACAGAGACCCAAAGTACAGTCCCCCTTCTTGAAATATTTGTTCCCTTCTTATACCTACTTTCCTAGCCACCTCCTCCTCCTCCTCCATGGAAGTCATTGCCGGTCATGTAGACCGAACTTAAACTTTTCCTTCCTTCCATAGCACCATATTTCTTTCCTCCTCCCCCCCCCCCCTCCCCCCAACCGTTCCCTCGTTTTGAAGGCTTTATGGAAATCATTAATTCATGTACAGTGATGTAAGCCTAAAGTAAATTTGTCATTCCTTCAATGTTTCTTCTCCTTCTACCTCTCTTTCTAGTCATCTCTCGCTCACCTCTTAGACTTCATGGAAGTTATCGCCATTCTTGTACGGTGACATAGACCCACGGACATTATATCATTGGGAGGCCTAATGTATAGTTTTCCTTCATTCCTTCCTTCCTTCTTTCTACCTTTCTTTCTCCTCATTTCTCGCTCATCTCTGAGACCTAATAAAAACACTGCCGGTCATGTACAGTGCTGTAGACTTAAAGTAATTTTTTCCTTCTTTCAGTCTTCCTTCTTTCCTTCTTTTTACCTTTCTTTCTTGTCATCTCTCGCTTGCCTGCGAGCCCGCAAGGAAGTCATCACCATTAATGTGCAGTCCTGAAGACCGAAGGTAAATTTGTCCTTCTTTCAATATTCCTCCCTTCCTTCCTTCTATCTATCCTTCTTCCTTCATATCTTCGTCATCTCTCACTCACCTCTGAGACTTCATGGAAGTCATTGCCGTTCATGTAGACCCATGCGTGCTTGAAGTACTCCTTGAGTCTACTTTGCAGGGGGTTCGGCACATTGTGGAACTTGACGAACTCCTTGACCAGGTTTAGCTGCTGCTGGTACCGCGAGATGCCCGAGTAGAAGCGCTCGATGATGGCTGTCATGTTGCCGAAGATACAGGCAAACATGAGAGCTATGCGGGAAAGAGAGAACGGCATGGAGCACCAATCATTATCAATCGGACAGAGCGGAAAATACTAAAACTAGTTTGCAAACCTATGTGCAGGGTCACATATCACAAATAGCTACGATCGATCGTACGATTGATAGATCAATTGAACGATCGATCTTTCAATCGTAAATCCGTATTTAACATAAAGTAGGTGCCTGAGTAAATCTGGGTAGGGCAGAGGGGGTGGGGAGAGGGGAGAAAGAAGAGAAAAAAAGGACACGAGCAATCGATGGAGAGAGAAAGGTTGAAATAGATAATAAACAATTTATAATTGTACACAAATATATATACACACACACATATATATAATGACACAATATGAAGTGTACTTATACTTACATCCTATCAACATCATACATATAGCGAATAATTTCTCGGCATCCGTGGAGGGCGATATATTTCCGAAACCAACAGTGGTCAGTGTAGTTAACGTAAAGTAGAGCGAAGACACGTACGTATCTTTCAGTGACGGACCCCCTGTCGAAGCATTCTGGAAAGGGGATAGAAATGGACCCAAAATAACATCTATCGGTTAGATTGTAGCAGTATTTATTCTGAAGATAAAAAAAAACATGATGAAAGTGCCAATCATTGGCAGTCAGCACATGATAGTCGCCACCTAGTACTGTCGCTGCCAATAATGCGTAGATTATAACTCTATCATGTTTTATCTGCACATCTTGGTATCATCAATACATATACAAACATGAATTATGTGGCTTGCACAAACGTGATTAAAGGTATACATTCCCACGATCTTCCCCTATTTTGCATCATTCATAGACCAGATAAACGACTTTGCTTTGAAGATACCATGGTCACCATATTACCAATTAAAGCAGATCCAATCAAATGACGAAGAAACAATTTTAACACATTATCGAAACATATTCACGTGTGAAAGCTAGAATTACAATACAACCACATTCAATAAATCTTACTTCATGGCAATCAACTTTCTAGACAACCATTAAGGATTAAATTTTGAAAGCATCCTCAGTACATTATATATTCATACTCTATATCACATGAAATACATCATTCCTTTTAACCATTTCATGCGAGGAAATCACATTTCTTGTTGAATACTATGCGATAGAAGATCATATCGAAACTACATTGATACGCCAACTCGAATCTGAATTTTTAGCCGTTGAAATTATAATGTGACGTCCAGTATAACATGCCTGTACGGAGTACGTAATTTCGCATCTAGAAATGGTCAAATAAGCCAATGGGCTTGGATTTATTATTTTGCTCTCTTTCCCCATATCACCGGTGTCGACGTAAATGGGATTTTCGGTGACCGACTACAAATAATCAAATAAGATCATTCCTCTGTCGATGATGGCGATAAAGATGGTCACTCTAATCGGAAGTTGGGTGGCCGCATCTGCGCCTCCACCCATTTACCCCACACACTTTTCTTCTTCTTCTTCTTCTTCTTCTTCTTCTTCTTCTTCTTCTTCTTCTTCTTCTTCTTCTCTCTCTCTCTCTCTCTCTCCCTGTCTGTCTCCCTGTTTAATAATACTTTCCTCTGTCCCTCTCTCTGTCTCTCTTTCTCTCTGTCTGTATCTCTCCGTCTATCTCTCTCTCTCTCTCTCTCTCTCTCTCTCTCTGTCTGTCTGTATGTCTGTTTGTCTTTCCTTTTTTTTCTCCCCCCCCCCCACCTTTCTCTTTCTCTCTCCGTCTATACTTTTCTCTCTCTTTCTCTCTGTCTCTCTTTGTTTAATAATTCTTTTTCTGTGTGTCTCTTTCTCTCTCTGTCTCCCTTTGTTTAATAATCATTTTCTCTGTGTGTCTCTCCCTCTCTACCCCTCTCCTCACCCCTGTCCTCTCTCCTTACTCTTCTGACATTCATACACACAAACATACACACCATACCCGTTCATATGAAGAAGTACGCACCTTAATGCATGAATTTGAAATACTTTTTCAATAACGAACCAATAATAACCACACGCATATGCTATCATCGTAAGCCGTATCTCGTGGTTCTTGTAAGCTGCTTACAACGCTATTTTTGGTTAGATTGCTAAAGGTAATTTTTCGTCTCATATTTCCATTCGGTCGAAAACGTTTACCTGTTTCTCAATCTTAGGAGGTAGGACTTGTTATTTAGTGACGACACACAAACCCATCTTAGAGCATGCAACACAAATTGTCTTTATCGCTACATGTGACTATTATTTGATTTCTCTGTAAGAAGATTGGAACTACGTCTGCACGTTCAGACTAAGCAATCGTTATCTCGCCCTTGCCTTCTCATTATGCCTTGATGTGAGTGCCCAGATTTTATAGTTGTGAGTACAGTGCGTCCCAGGAGAAAACAAATCCACCGCCTTTAACCGAGGCTATCATTACGCGTGAAGAGGAAGGAAAAAGGAAGAATAAAATCTGAAGGCCAGAAATACGCCACTGCTTGATCGTATTACATCCTTCCCAATATTTCAAGCCTTCGCCCGGCTTGAACACCCAGGACTAGTGCGATTTTGCGGAGGGCCTCTACCTCCTTGCTGAAACATCTGCAGATTGGATAAACACGTAAGACAAGCCAAACCGCCCCTTCGGCAGAAAAACAAGCCTAATTTGATGACGCGCGAAACATTAGAGCACTAAAAAATCTCGCCCTGTAGCGAAGCTTAGTCTCGAAATATCAGACCGTGATAATCGAAATATTGCACTTCATCTCAGCGTTTTTTATGGCAAGTAGCAAAATACATGTTGCCAATATTTCCCAACCAAGCAGAAACACAGTTCATAAGTTCGAAATAATATCTGAGGCGCGCCTTGATGCCATTTTTTACATAATTTTTTACATAATAACACGCGAATCCAATGATATAGAAGACATTGTCGTACCCACAGCCACATATCCAATACAAGAAATAATCTTTTTGATATCATCGATTACTGTTCGTGCTTACCATGTTACAATAGTATAGCTTCACCAAGACTATTTCTATCCATTTCAGCCATGGCACATTCTCGTACATCTCGTCTTTCTCTCTCATCCCATTTTTTTTTCTTTTTACATAATCACTATTACAGTATATTCCCACTTTTTTAAATCTGCACCAAATGCAGTTATGTGCACTGATGAACATGATGCGCATTGTCAGTGTCATGGTCATGACGTCACGAAATCACCTTGCTTATCTCGGAATATTACCCTAGATATAATGCATTAAAATTGCATACTATTAATCAGCCTTCTAAGTATGTGTGATATATGTATGTTGGCAGGTGTATTAATAATGATAGATTTCTTTTGTGGTAAACCAGATATGTTGCATTCTGCTAGCATAAATATTAATCTTCTTTCCATTTTAATGATATTCATGCTAGTTGAATGCAAAATATATCTGATATACCACACAAGAACATTCAATATTATTATAAGTATTAAATAAAATATGTACCAAAGAACAATTACCATTATAGCAAATGCAGGAGTAACATGACACGTGACTAATCCTCGACCAATTAACAAATATGTGGACACTTGTTTGATGGCAATGCTAATGACGGACACATATTGCTTGTGTGTGACATAAGACCGTTTTTGCTACATGCTATCTTTTGCGAAGGAAAGGCGAAATGAGTAACTTTTGTAAACTCACCGTGTAAGGAGTAAATAAATCTTGCGCTAGCATGTCCAGCCAGCCGTACTGAATCTCTGGTCGTTGCTGTTCCCCTATGGCGTACCATATACACGCCATCCAGTGAGACACTAGCGTAAAGGCACACATGAGTAGGCACACGACGGCAGGAGCGAACTGGGAATACTGATCGAGACGGCGAGCCACGCGGAGCAGCCGCAGCAGGCGGGCGGTTTTCAGCAGGCTCATCGCCGACGTCGTTTTCTGTGATAGGGGAAGTGAATGGTGGACATCACACGTTTGAAGGCAGGGCTGGGTAGTCTGTGTACATGTCGCACGAGTGGGCTTGTTATCATTTATATTTTGTAGCGTTTTTTCCGCTTTTCTGTATGAATTCGGGCATATAACATGAAGATGCTAATTGAATGTAAACTAAAAAACAATGCTAAATTTCGTAACTGACCTCGTCGGCGGCCACGGCGAAGAGGAGGAGATCAAAGGGGATTGCGGCGAGGACGTCGATGACGAACCAGCCTTTCAGGTAATGCTTGGCGATCTTCGCCGGGTTCGACACCACCTCGCCCAGCGTGTCGTCGATGAAGGTGGTTCTGAAGTTGATGAAGATGTCGACGATGAACATGACGTCGACCACCATGTCGATGAATACAAGAGGCTGCGTGTAGCTCGTTGACAGGCTGCTGCCATCACGCGTGTCCGCGTCCTTGTTAAGCACAGCCTGGCGGTGAGGAAATGGAAGAATATTATTATGTTGCACTTTTTATTCATTTTTTTTTTATCGTTTTGTCTCCCCTTCCTTGTGCATCAAGTTTCTTTGGATGGAGTCTATAGAGTGTCGTACTTCCGGAGACCAGTGAACCATACTAATGGTCATATCATTTTACTTTCTCTTATGGTACACCATGAATCAATAGTCCTGGGAAGGATTGTTAGTTTTTTCTTTAAAAAAAATGCTCAGAGCGAGATGAGACCTGAATGAGAATATCGAGTTAGGAGCAGAGCAACGTTAGTGAGAGGTGAGGACTGGAAAAAATTATTACCAGTGAGAATATAGAGTTAGGATCAGAGAAAGGTTAGTGAGAGGTAAGCACTGGGAAGAATTATTTGCTCCACGTATCGATCAGACCGTCAGATCACCAAACATCTGCGCAAATATATACTTTATATGACATTCCAACAAGAAAGGGGAATATTTGATATGTAAACAAGAACACGTGTATATTATTTCATAACCTGTGATCTGCCGCATTTCACATGCGATACATTTGTATATACGTAATTCATCTGATGAGTACAATGTCATAAAACGCACACAGTTATGTACATTTTTATCCAGTCTGTTTTAGGAGACGTGTTATTTTTCGGGATTTCAATTTGGATGGTTTCGTCACAGATTTTGGCGCTATGGGATGTGTGTTTTGTGTACACACTACATAATCTCAGGTGTGGAGGATGTTCATTTCTGGTTTAAAAGAAAATATATGTAAATCGAAGAAATGGACAGTGTCTTCCCTTTTATTGGAGCATTAGTTGCATTTTTGTTTGCATAGCTTGTACGGGCGTTGGGTCAAGGTCATTCTCATAATTGCCCACCTCGTTCGAGCTTCCATGTTCAAAAGTGCAATCCTACATGTAGCGTAGCAACGTGGAATATGGCCCGTATTTTGGACTGAGGTTTCACGCAAACAGTGTACTAAACTTGCACTAACTTTAACTCTTTTATGCGTCATTTGTATTTACTCACACGTAGTACACGTAAATCCCATTGTCCGGCACATAGAGGGTTAAGGGTTAAAGATGAAAATGTATAAAATACTTAATATAATTGATATTTATCCTCGGAATCAAAACGGTATAATGAGGTTGCCCGCAAAGTAATTACGGCGAATAATTGAAATTACCAACTGTTGTGATTCTGCACTGAAAAATCAATGTTTTTGCCCACAGATGATCAGATAATTAATTTTTCGCCCCATAAGCTTAGTTTATGTCAATCACGCGGTCTATGTTAACCACCATGTAAATACGGGCTTAGTATCTTACCAGAGACTTACACCAGCGCATCAGAAATACCCATGCTCCAACGCCTATATTATAGGGTAAGTCTCCCTTAAAGTCGCCTACTTATAACCATTTTGTCGATCGGTTCGTGCGGCAATTTAGCACTTTCAGCAAAATCATATTAGTCAGAGAATTTAATGTTTTACGGACGGACAGTACATGCAACAATTTTATTTGACAGGTGTTCTCTGTAGTAATACGAGTGCTTGAATCATATTAACAATGGTGAACATTTGGTGGAATTTAGTCAACCTTGTAGAAAATTATGCGAGGTATTAAACGATCTCGTTAAAAAATAAATAACTGATGAGATTTCGAGATGAGGAAGTGCAAATAGCGCCATCTGTTGACGAAATAACAGGTTTCCTCAAACCCTGGCCAGTGAAAAGGTACTGCGACGTTTGTCAACAATAGAGTCCCACATTGCACAGTAATGTCTTCTCCATTTCAGCAAAACCACGTCTTATTTGCGGGTTTTCAATAAAAAGTGTTAGATGAGGAACTATGGATGTTCTTATATTTCTTGAAATGACCTATCCTTGGCTTGAGATACGATACTCTACTAGTGCTATCAGGGTGATGTTAGCAAGGAGAAACGACTTGAGCATAATTATATTCAAACATTTTTATTGACACTAAAGCGTGCTAATGAATGTCAAAAGCATTCCACAATCGCGACAATACTTTGGTGCCCCATGCTCAGCACCGATATTTAGCGGATGGGAACATGAAGAGAAATGTCGTTAATTGCCCATTTCGTCTCTCGAAGCTACGTTTCTTATCACATTACTTGGCAATTTTCAAGACAGTTAACACCAACACAATTCACTCAGCGTTCTTCTAAAGGATTGAGAAATGATTTATAAAGGAAACTATGAGATATTTTTCTCACTTACAAATTTGACTAATTTCTTCACTTCCAGATTTTGCCAGATTCAATCATTGCGTGCACCTGAGATATTTAGCGTAAAAAACGTATTTTTTGTTTTTGTTTGCTGATATTTGTTAATTTTTTGTTAATTTATTAACAGGACTGGGAAAGCGAATTAACAATTCTTTTGTTCTCTCTGAAAAGCCGTTGCTACCCAATCATGGTCGTTATTGTTAAAACACCTGACAATCACATAATGAGAAGACACAACTTTTTGGTGGTGTCGAGCATGGGTTCAAAGAAAGATGGTTACTTCATATCGTTTCTTAACATTTCCCTGGGTTCTTTTCACCAAGCTGTTCTTAAGCTACGGACGTTTTTACACACGACTGAGGACCCTCTCGTTTGCTATCAGATTGTCAGTGATTATATTCCCATCAGCTAGAGTTGAAATCTGATATTTATAAATAAAAAATGCTCGTTATTAACAAGTGTCTCAATACAGAGTTCATTGTTAATCAAATTGTATTAGGATTGTTGGAAATTAACTCTATTATGGTAACACAGGAACATATTATGGTATCTCATGAGCATAAGAAATGGTCACCAGTCGTGGGTAAAGTTCTTCGTAGCTTACAAGAAGCTTGCTTACCCCCTCCCCCAGTTCTCCCAGTGTTTAGGGGCATGTAGCCTATACTGCCCTAATGTGACAAAAGGAAGCAACTAACAAAAGAGACTTTTCTTGTAAATTAACAAAATGTGTTTGTCACTTGCATTGGCATCAGTGCAACACCAAATCATGTTAGATTGAATATCTCGCAGCAAGATGAATATTTCTTGTCGAGATTTTGGCCGTATAGGGAATGCTGGGTACAATCTAAGAATACCAATAACCCAGCTTTGAGTGATTTGTCACTTACTACCTTTTGTCAGGTTAGGGCAGGATAGTAGATGGTTACCTTGTTCTCGTCATTCTTGAGTAGGAAGGCTGCTGAGTAGGGGGTGAAGATGGCCGTGTAGACCACGAGGAGCAGAATGAACCAATCCCAGACGGCCTTGAACGGCGAATAGTGCAGGATAGTAAACTTGTGGAGCTGACGGACGCGCAACTTCTTGTGGTTGATTTCATCTGACGTCAGACGTAACACCTGCGAGACAAGAACAAAACACAGGTTGACCCTTTGTATACCAGACAGAATGGCACTCTTTCTGATTTGTGTGTATTTCTTGTGAATAAGTATATACTACAGCCCAAAGGAATTAGCACGGGTAAAGGGAAAGGGAAGAAAGGGAAGGCGCCGCAGTTTTGATCCGCGGTATATTTTGTCCAGTTCAGCATGAAACATGATGCATTTTAGGCTAAATAATCGTGTTTCATGCTGAACTGGATAGAATATACAGCGGTTTAAAACTGCGGCTCCTTCCCTTTCTTCCTTTTCCCTTTACCCGTGCCAATTCCTTTGATTTGTAGTGTACATCTGGCACTCAAAGAGTTACGCACAATTTACTGTGTAAGCAATTCAAAGGCTCTCATTTTACATTTATGACGTCACTTATCTTAATTAAAAACCTTAACGCCTACCCTTACAAGGTCATCACACCACACGGAGTTCATCACACCTCACAAGGTCAT
Organism: Arbacia lixula; assembly: GCA_963669155.1. Classification (NCBI taxonomy): domain Eukaryota; kingdom Metazoa; phylum Echinodermata; class Echinoidea; order Arbacioida; family Arbaciidae; genus Arbacia; species Arbacia lixula. The sequence continues at coordinate 12,058,297 of OZ022587.1, read as the reverse complement.
TACACCTCACAAGCCATCGGCTTTCTGGTGATACCCTTTATTCAACGTTCATCAATGTTCATGGACATTTTTTTTTAAATACATAAATAAGTAATTGACTTGAACGCTACCCTAACCCTAACATAGCTCCAAATCTATCGCTCACCAAGCTGGCTGCTCGATGAATATTCATGTTATTCGAGGTGACGTCATGAATGCATGATTAAGTCTTCATAATGCTTACCAAATTACTGCCAAGTGGCTGTACCATATGTAAAAAAGCCATTTGAGTGCAAGACGGAATGCTGCTCTATGGAATTTAGGTGTATTTAAAAAACATATTTACGTATAAATGGCGAGTGCAGATTTAAACAGGGCGTATTGTCAATACGCTGTTTTCGTAATGTATTCACAACTTTCCCGCTCACTGCCTAGCGACGCGTTATTACATTAACTTTTAAGCATTCGTAATTTTTTAAGTTATTACTACTCGGACAAGCTTTGGAGTTACTATTACCAACCTATTGTTTGATCGGCGTGAATAAAATTTCCATACATAAATAAAATGGTATCTCATTCCATTGTGATTAATTCCAAAATGCCTCATGATTAAGCATGTTAAGTATGTCTGTTTATTACATTTGAATTAAGCATCTTGTCGAAGGACACAAGCCTAATGGTAGGGTTTGAACCTAGAACCTCTATATTTCCAGTCACAGATCGCAATCACTATAGGTACGCCCCCTCCACACATGTGCGACGTACCTCCGACTTATCGGCAGACGTGTTTCTCTTTCGTCTCATTGGGCTGGATGTCCCACCTCACTTGCCGCCAAAATCATCAGAAGCTGGAGAAAAGAGAATGACAAAAAATATATAATCGATTAAGAAAACGGTAAGTGCCCCACTCCACTTTAAACACTGTGTTTGCAACTAGTGCTGATAATAAGGACATAGACATAACGCCAAAACCCACAATGAATCAAAATAGCAAATCACGGACACATGTGGACAACTTTGCCGTTATAGGAGCTTAAATGACTTATGTATGCTTTCAAAATATATCTAAGATGTGGCATTATGTTAGTATACAGAAGAGAACTGATTTTCGCAACAAGCAGTACATGTGATGGTAGAGCAAATCTCTGAATTCAAAATGATTTGGCAATACAAGTGTGGAGAGGACGGCATGAAACTAGCATAATTATAACACCTGTCTGAGCCGACGGTATTTTCCTATGGTATCTTTGATGCGGCGCGCGGCTGGTAAATTGACAAGAACGTGCGAGTAACTTTGTTTTACATTATTTAGAGGAATCTTTGATGATTATTGCATTGAACGCGCGGACCTGTGAAATAGAGGAGTACAGTGACTTGGATCAAGGTGACAAAATAGAGTACAGTGACATCTACATTCATGCATCATGTTTTGCTGAGAAACGTCGATTATCCATTAGAACCGGATAAAACATCGTTTGTGTTAAAGAGGTAGGAGCAAAATCTACACCTATTTCAATAGTAATTCTTACATATGTTTGTCATATAACGCTTCTTTCTAAATACTCCCATATCTATGATGAATAGGGAAAGAGAACGGAGACCTTTTTCCAGGATAAGCATTATTACAAGTTTTCGTTACAATGAAATTAAAAAAAAAAAGTGAGGTAAGAAACGAAAGGTTGAAATTGAAGAAGGTGGGGACGATGGACGGAAACGTAATGCAGACAGAGCGAAAGATTAAAAGAGAGACAGAGAAACAGACAGGTGAAACAGAATAATGGACAAATTATGTGGAATTATTGTAGAGAGAAAGCAAATTTAGACCAGAGCAATGAAAACATAAATACAACACAATGATTGAAGACTAACAAGATTTGTTTCTTACTGATTTCACGGTTCCTGTACAACTGGTTCGAGAACACTGTTGAATTGCTTGTAGTGTCAGACGCAATGCGGATGTATATAATTTCTGCGTTCCATTCTGCAGTAATGGTATATAGCTACAATAATGTCACTACCAGAGAGCTTATGGCGGTATCAAGCATACTGCTCCAATACAAGCCGAAGAGTGATCGCGAACTCCACATTACAACTATAATCTAATATCGAACACCGAGCACAAACATTGCAGTAATAGCCTTAACCCTAGCACTCGACTGCTCAGTGATCCATTGGGTGTACACGTATAAAATGCAATGTCAAATAAAGAGTAATCAAGATTAGATTCATTAGACTTTCTCGATTGATATCGGTAGTATCGATTAGGATTAGGTAATGGAACAGCTGTGCGTAGCCGGCTTGGTCTATATCAACCAAGAAACCCCGTGGGAATTAGAGGCATTAGAGGGTAAGAGAGTGACCTCCAGAACGCCACAGGTGCAGGCAACTACTACGGCCAAGCAGACGAGAAAGTACTCTAATTAAGCCAGCCGTACGCGCGATTAATATCACGAAATTAATGAAGTAATATGCCCCTTTGGAAGGAATTGAAGTGTAACAGAAGCAGGTAGAGTTGAAAATTATTGAATATTGCTTAAACGTACCTACTAAAACTCCAATCAACCAGTTCATGCCAATGAAAACGGTAAAAAAAACCCGCAAGCAGCCAAGGTCATATGCTTATTAATTAGCGACGGCAATATGATGTGATATAGTTTGATAGGAAAAAATTAAAATCATACTTCCAATACAAGATCGCATTCCGATACTTTCATATTTCTATTATTCTAGGAAATGCAGGCCACCAAATAAAGACGCGATGAAGACAGACGTATAAAAGAGATCGGAGGCGAATGAATAGGCAGGCAGATCACTCAATATACCTACGGTGTGACAACAATCATATTATATATATATATATATGTGTGTGTGTCAGGTGAAGGAATATATATATTAATCACTTTTGTCTTACATGCATCTTATAACTTACATTAAAAAAAAGCTCTCAAGCAAGATAAACCGATGTATTCTGACGTATCTGTGTTTCCTTTTACATGATAATACACCCCTAGCATACACATTCATCGTGGTGTAAATCAAATTAGTCGTATCTACCAGCTACATCGGGAGCATTCCATGAGGAAAATCTGTCTTATTCAGCACGAATCATATTTCGTAAATAGATATATACGGCGCTTGATGTCTAAATTCATGCCATTCAAAAGTACAGCCACATTACGCACATCGCATAGTGTCTGGTCAATATTTGGAATACACTTGAGCAAGAAGTGCAGGCTCTACACGCCCCGTTCCCATAGACTGTCGACGCTGCCGAGTAAACGCAGTGAGACTTAGCCGGGCGTAGGGCGCAGCAGCTTGCGCGCCGCGGCAACGCGTGATGTGTACTATGAGACGAGTGCGAGTGGGCGTGGGGAAAACAGAGGCAGTGCGGACGATCGCCGAGACGTGGCGCTTGAGAGAGCAATTTACTCGCAGTAACGACGCTGTCAATGGTGTATTGTGGATCACCATTCACGATCAGTTACATGTCTGTCCCCCTCCTAGTGCAGTCATAGACAATTCATATCCTCGGTTGATGCCAGGTCTGACGGGAAAGTAATCATGGCCGAGCTGCGGTTTCAAGAAGTAGACGGGGATTGTTGTTGTCGTAAGAGGAGTGCTTTCCTATGAAAATTTCCCATGACAAGTCTGTCCAATTACGGAATTGGTGACGATTATATTTCGTTAAATCATGCTTGACCAGTTACAGAAAGGAATTAACCAGTTGACTCTGGAGTTATCAATTTGTCATAGTATTTATACCGGACTCTCTTAGTTCATGTAAACAACGAACTGATAAGGGGTGTGGGAGGACAGTGGGGAAGTAGAGATAGGGAATAAGATAAAGGGAATAGAAGACGAGGTAGCAGAAGTTAAAGGAAATTGATGGGTAGAAAGCGAGAAAGGATAAAAAAAAATGAAAATAACGAAGGACAGGCATGACTTGCTTGGGGAGACAGACTATACGGCGTGTGCGATTTACATTCTCACATTCAGCGGTAAAACCGTCCCCCCCGCAAGGCCACCCGCAAAACCACAATGTGGGCTTCTAAGTTCACAATAACAAGCTGAAGATGTCGACTACCACTGCCAACGAGTCCAAATAAAGGGGTGTAAGTTACTGAATCTCCCTCTTCTCGAGAGTATATTTGCCGACGCGATTTTATTTCTCGAGCTGCCGGGATTGATGGTATGACACCAGTCATTGAGTGATTACACCCCGTAGCTGGTGGCGTGACTCTCCGGGGAGCACCACGGTGCTGCCCGGCTGCTCAGTTCGCCATCCAGCTTCCGTCGTGTCTGTGGCTTTCATTCGTTGTGTACCGCATAAATGACATCAAGTGATGCTCTGTCGGATTCTTTGTGTGTTTCTTGTGCACAAATGCGCCAATGGAACTTGACGAGAAAAACTGGATAGCACTCTTTGCCATAGTTAAATGTGGGATCGCTCCTGTTTAAACACAATGACATGTGCAGAATGATATGTAGATATGCTCAGCAGTCAACATTCCAAACCTTTGTGCTGACCACAAACATTTTTCAAAACAACCTCTAAATCATGGCATTTCCCATCTCTCTTATTTATGATCATTTAAAGGAAGGGGGATGCATGTCACAAAAATGAATCTCCTGCTCCTTGATTGCTAGATTATGTTTTGAGAGTACATCTTAACATTTCATCATAATTGCTTCACATTCGTGTGAATAATAAAAACGCTGCATGTCAAAGAAAGTTGTAATACGTAAGTGACCTCCTTTCAGGCTAATACTTTATACCACCTATGAAGTACATTTACTGTCAGTATTATGCTGCGTCAAAGCGGGAATTTTTATTTTCTTTTTCTTTTTTTTTTTTACATATTTCCTATTCTATCTCTCGTGCGACTTCTTCTGTCTAAACAACACAGATCAAATGAGGCTGCCACTAGTCTTAGCTCTATATCAAATCTCTACTACGTAACCAACAAGTTTGAGGAAAGCTTAATCCTCAACCCGTATAACCTAAAAACAGCCGTTTTTGGCGTGAGACATAAGGTGTCGTTTCGAAGACTAGCCTTTCCCTCCCTAAGCTGAAATGGATCTGACAGTAAGCAAACTTTGACGCAGTCCCCCTAGACGCGCACAAATCGCCCAATTTTCGGACACATTTGTCAACTGAGTCCTTTCCCATTTTATCGCGTATCTCTGGAGGCTACCATACAATCCAAAGCTTCTCCTGGGTTTGCGCGTTTGCCGTTTATATTCTGCTAGACGCACCCGTACAGTCGTTCAGTTTAGTACCACTGTTTCTTTCCCACGCAATTAATGGTTCAAGCCGGCCAAGCGGCTGACAAACAATTAAAAAGAAACAGGTAGAATTTCACATCTACCGTAGACGAAAATACGCCATTAAATGTCATCAATCGCTAATTTGAGTTTATTTTCAGTATTACCGCATGCTGAAAAAACAAGCCCCTGGTAAAATAGCTGAGGCTATTTTCGCCACCCAAGCTTGATATTTAAAAAACTCGGGGGCGCTGGTGTCAGCTCCTGGAATAAGCTTTGCATAGATCTGGACTGCCAGCTTCCTTTTAACCGATTAATAATTATGATTTTGTTTTCAGTTGCCGTCTACCTGAACAAAAGATACACGTACTGTTAACATAATATAGATGCAAACACTATTTTGAAAGGCTTACCATTTACTGATATTTAGACAGGGTAACCAAATCACCGGATTTTTTTGTGCCAATAATCGATATACATGTATTTGTTCAATGAGACATATATGGCTGCAGAGTGAGCAAACATATTTCTCATAGCATCACGCACAGCACGAATGACGTAAAACTGAATAGATAAACGAATTTGTATACAATCAAACCAAGAACTATGTGACCCTTTGGGTGAAATTCCTCATAATATCGATGTTAAAAGAACCATAGAGTGCCAACAGCTTTGATTCGCTGTCATTTAAGTGGCATTCATTAAACATTAAATACATTTGGCTTCGTCATTGTTCGGGTTAACCCTTTGAAAGCAAGAATGTTTTTTTGTGGAATAAGTTAGTATAACCTAGCCCAGAATATAAGCAGCGTGAATTACACAGGCTGCTGTATTAAGGTTTATCGTTCCAAAACTGATGATTCAGAATACGGTACATCTATTTGTACTGTGCAAATGCACACTTTAGGATAAGTCAAACGATCTATAAGAGTTTCTGCGCCAGTGTTACATTGGAATCCCATTAGGCGTAATCTTCGTTTTTCCTCCCATAGGCGGAGACGAGCCTAGCCGAGTACAAATGCTTCCGTCGCCATCTCGAATGATTCTCGCCGTGGTTGCCTAACGCCACGTTCACATGGAGCAAGTTTGCCGCTGCGGTTTGCCGCTTGCAACATTTTAGCAAGCGGTTTCCCGTCGCGGCAAAACAAATATATCGTTTCATATAGCGATCGTTCCGTTCGACATGCTCTCCTAAATGTTGTGCACTCTCATTTTTGAAAAATGTCAATTTTCCCTAAAACTCCTATACGATGTTACTTGTGCTTTTGATATATCATTAGCCACATGTTTTTGCTTTGCACACGTACCTCTAGGGAATTCATGAAAAAAATGCATAACCTGTGGGAGAGCACCTTGCACATGACGTCACAAAATTAAATTTAAAAAATCCCAACTTTCTTATCCTTTCACGGATCTTCGTCAAACCTTCACTAATATGTGTTTACAGGCTTCTGCTCTTAGTAAAACGTATTTAATATTAGGATGGACTTTGAATTACCAAGGCGGTCAGCCGCTTATCCAGTGTGGAGAAGCCCTCGGACATACTTGCTAGATTTGTGTAAACGCACCCTTAAGACGGCTCACACTGAGGAGATAAGCGGTTCCCAGGAGACGTTGAAATTTCACGATTGACTAGCAACACTAAATCACGATAAATACTTCATCAAGGAGGCCGTGGAGCGAGATGGGGCGAACGAAGAGTGATTATCGTGATTAGGGCCTGTCTGTACCGATCACTTTTCTTTGCATTGGAAGGGGAGTCGAAAGAGGGGCGAGTGCTATTAACTTTCTTGTTACCATTGGTATGAAGATATGTAGTCATGGTAGTGTGCCAATGTGGTTTTCCAAGGCGCGGTAATGTATGGCATGAGGATTTGTAGTAAGCCAATGCGTTTTTTTAAGACCTGGTATAAATGTACGGATAAACTCTCACATTAATATTGGTATGAAGATGTGTAGTAAGGCCAATGTTTTTTTTTTTTTTACGGCCAGGTAATGAAAGGGTTAACCTCGTGTGCGCTACTGATAAATGTTTTACATGTAATGCACACAAATCCTATAGAGCAACGTTTTGCCTGATTTTGCCTGGTTAAGAGAGAAAAAGACATGTAGGTACATAACAATTTAGGCGAATAATAACACAAGGGGTGAGATATAAGAGGTAATGATTAAGAAGAGAAGGTCAAGAATGGATAGTTAGTGGACGTCAATAGATTATGAGAGAAGAAACGGAGATTTAATATACAGAGAAGAGATTAAGAGAGCTAGAGGACAAGATTTGAAGAGGAAGAGAGGAGAAAAAAATGTGAGAGCGACTAGGAGAGAGACATAAAGACAGAGAAACAGAAAGAGAGAGAGGGAGAGAGAGAGAGAGAGAGAGAGAGAGAGAGAGAGAGATGAATAATCAAATTATAGGAGAGGCAATCGAGATAGTGAAATAGATAAGAATAGCATACAGAATACAGAAAAATCAGAAGCAGAACAAAAAATAGGCAGAGCTAGACAAGTTTTGGCGTGAAATGGAGAGATACAGGGAGGGAGAGAGTGAGATGGAGGGGGGGGTGTAGACAAACAAAATTAGAGGAGGAAGGACAGGGTGACGATGACAGAAATAAGTATAGCACACAGAAATAGGTGGAGTAATGTAAAAGAGAGGCAGAGCGAAACGGATTGGGCGCGAAACGGAGCCGAGGGGAGGGGGGGGGGATGGGAGGGGGGGGGGACGGATGGGGGGGGGGACGGATAGGGAGGGGGGAGGAGAGGAGGGTTGGGGAGGAGGAAGGGTGGGTGCGACACTCTCAACAGGAAAAGGTACATTGAGAGCATTCTAATGCTGGCTAGAACGAGGCCCTGTAGACCAGCAATGGATGCGAAAGTCGGGCAAAACTGACTTCCTTATTGCCAAGACAAATAGCATTCCCGGACGAATTAGACAGTCCCGATTATGCAGTTCGCTTTACACAGTGAAATCCATCTGTATGTGCCACAGTACACAAGTCTACACACATCTCACCGTACACGATTTTAGCTATCGTGTCCATCGGATGAGAACATATCTCCACTGTTCCATTTATGAGCCTTTCATGCAATTAATGTCATGCAGCAATATGTATTTTCTGGTAGGTAAGGATTATCTGTTGAATTTGCCATTGTCCTATTTTATGCGAGAATAATATCCCAAAACACGTATCATAAAAAGCAGTACGTATTTGCTTGGGCGGTACTTAACGTCATTCTGACATGTAAGCGTTAGTTAGCGTCATTGTGACGTGTAAATTATATTAACATTAAGAGCTAAAGTTTAATGCTGGGGTAAGGGCATTTCGTTGTAAGGTCCTTGAATGTACCGCGTAGTGTAATATGCCGGAGAGTGTGCGATGTATACGGGTTGGGCAAATCGGGGTGTGTGTGGCGCCACAAAAAAACGTCAGAGCATTTTCAACACAAAAGAACATCAACCGCGATCATTACCACAGGCTCAATTACCGTGATTACTGTGTTTTATATCAATGGTATATACACTATATTTACGGCTTAGTACTAAGTAGGTAAAGTTAAAACTATTTCTATTTCATGTGTCCATTGAAACACAATGTAACTCTGTCTAATTATACTGGATTGAAGCAGAAAAATTGAAATTTAAAACACGTCACAACATGTCAAGGAATATTTTCTACCTTTTTGTTGCAGAAAGTTTTAAATGAACAATAAATAACGTTTTGGAAACTTCTCATCTCAGTACCACTTGTTGTGAGTGTTTTGTAAATTGCAACAAATGTGAAAAAACAGTGTAAAAATAAATACAGCCATGATAAAGAGCAAAGACAAATGACAAACAAACCAGGGAGGGATCCGATCAGTTTGTCTTCTAGACATGCGTTAAATGAAAACAATTACCAGATATCCTAAACGAATGGCTTCGATAGACGGAGCCTAATCATTGTAGGGATCGACGAGGCATGCAGAAAAACGATCACGCTTAGACATGCCCATTCCATCACTTCTCGAATCAGAGAGATACAAAACAGCGCAGGCCAAAATAGGAGCACATTCTATCGTCTGCCTCACATCAGGTCCACATAACCAACCCAATTAACAGCACCAATTGATTCCAAGTAGTCCCGATATTCTTGTATCAGCCTATTCATCATTGATTTGTCTCTCGATCCACAAAAATAATTTCCACCCATCCTCTCACGTCCTCTCCGCATCCCTCCGCCATCTAGTCATCCATCAATCTACGCGGCTAAAAGCTCCGTTTATTATCGGATCGTCGACCGCTTAAAATGTTTCCCATGTGCGTCGCGACTATTGCGAACATAAGCACTAGGAGCAGACGGAGCTAGCTAAAGGAGTGTTCTCACTGGACAGATTCGTCCGTGCCGCTGCCGTGAGCTGTCTGCAGTCTGCACGACAAACCAAGAAAACTATTCGATTCAACGATTTAGAGATGCCACACAGTCCACAGCTTTGCCGGAGCGGTGAACGATGCGAACTTTCCATGGCGCCTATCCACGTTCATGACAATGTATATTTTATCAGTTTGCATATTGTGATATTCTGCACGTTTTTACTTTGTATTTGTGATGAATTATGCATTTTGTCATGTTTCAGGTTGCTACATGAATGAAATGAAGAACAGTCACTTCATTGGTTTGCCTCCTCCCCTTTTCACCGTTTTGAAAAAGATAATTGAAACAATCAAATTGCGGTAAGCGGTAATGACATCTCCAAACCACCTCCGTCTGTCCGTGCGAACAGAGCGTGAGAAACAGACTCTCGTTTTGTAATACGATGCGGGGTCTGTCGCGCTGGACGTAGAAACCGAATTAGTCGTGGATCCATCGTAAATCTCTAGCTTTCAGAAGGGCCTGTCTGCCCCCGTTTTGATAAACTTCTCTTGTGTTTTGCGTGCCAAACCAATTATGCACACATAATGCATGTACTCTTTTTAGCCCTTTTCTCACTTGGATTTCTTAACCCCGTACTATCGTTAGTCCCGTACTATCACAGTGTTCTCACTGGCTTTCTTAGCACCGCAATTGCTGGCGGTGCTAGCCCTACAAAATGCGGTGCTAGATTGCACTTGCAACAAATTGCATTGCACTACTCTTAGAATGGTTCACCTAATTGTGTTGGGGTTTACCTAATACTATTTTCATGATGTAAAACGTATCAACGCTTTGTAAACTATGAGTGTCAGAAAACATAATTGTCATAATTGTAATTCAGGGTGTTGACATGCGACTATATTTATGTGACGTATAAAGTTTGAAATAGCAGGGATGAATGTTGTCCTGTTATGAACATGAGTCCTATTCTTGTTTGCTCCTTTTAGATTTCTGCAGGGAATCGTCTCAAATCATTGACATTAATGTAATCGCTACCCCTGTAATTAAAAACAGTTCTATTATGATTTATCACTTATATCCCTAACCTTTATGTGCAGCTTTCCAAACAAAGTCTATTCTAGACCTCTCAAAAGCTTGTGCAACTCCCTAGCCCCACGTAGCCCCGGCTTAAGCATGTTAAATAAACATGTAGTATATGTAACGGATGCAGTATAAATTCAAGATACATCTATTGTACGGGTGAATGCAGTTCGTCACTTCCTCTGGCTTTACGCAGGCAGAGAAGGTCTTCACAGTTGAACTGATAAAACACGGCGCATTTGTGCATACGTGTGCGTTTGTGTGTGTGTGTGCGTGTGTGTGTGTTTGTGTGTGTGTGTGTGTGTGCGTGTGTGTGTATGTGTGGAGGGGCGATAGAGGGGGGGGGGGGCGCTATCATTCTCGATGACAATAGAACATTATGCATGTCTACCATGCCTACGGCTCGCACGCGGCGGATCGCTAAATTTCAGCGTAACAAATACCGCTCGCTTAACTCCGATTGACTGTGGAATAAACGTTAGATTGGATTTGGCTAGAAATTAAATATCCATAACATGATGTGTGCAGTTCCATTGTACGTCTGTATTAACATTGTATTTTGAGCGCATCCCGTGAATAGCGACACGATACTAGATTAAGATCGTTGTCACTGTGATACACACTTAAACGATGTATAGCGCACGATCACAATGAAAGTGTACTAGTCTGGCGGGTTGCTCGATTGTGTAACCGAATTGTTCATTTTACTGAAATTTGTGGCATTTAGACAGTGCGTTATTCGTTCTCCGTTTTTTACGAAATGCTCTCAAGACTTTGTGAACGATTGTGTAGCCGCTTGTTCATGATTCTGAAATGTGTTTCATTTTTATTTTGCGTTATTCGTTCTCTTCATCGATCATGAAGTGCGTGTGAAGGTGTACCTAGCCAAGCCCTCGTCTGCAGTGTGCATATATCGCCGTGTCACGCAACAGACTTAGGATAGCGATTGCGTGATTATTCGCACTTCACTTCCTCAACTTTCCGCTTGCTTAGATAGATTCTCTCGCATAGTTCGCGTATTAACGTCCCCACTGCTACACATTCATGTTCTCCCCTTCCACGTGGTACGTGCGCAGCCACTCCACCGCGCTTTAGATATTCTAGAGCACCGTCCTGCGATTGATAGCACCGCGTTGTTCCATCGTGGCTTCAGAACAACGTGAAACATCCCTTTGTGTCAGGGCAGCTTAACACCCCTTGAGAGCAAGAAGCGATTTCTCTGAAGTAATTTGTGCTTTTAAAGCTACAATTATGACGCGTAAATTCCGCCTTTGACAAATTACGACTGACACACGTACAGACATGTTTAACACAGGTTTGGCTATCAGGTAGGTTCTCTCAATCGATGAAGCAAAGGATACGTATGTTTTCATGTATATGTGTATGCATAAAAAATGGCAGAATGGAAAAGATGCATTCGACCTCATGTTATTATCAATTAAACCTCACAATAACGACTACGGTCATGACGGTGAGTAGAGTCGGAGTCGGCCGTCGGAGGGGTGGGGGATGGGGAAGGGTGTGGGAGACTAAAGGAGAGAGTGGCAAATTTGAATGAAATGGAAAGATAATGATAGAAAATAGATTGAATATTAAAGCAAAAAGTCAGTGCCTGTGTGTGAGTATGTGAGAGAGTGAGTGAGTGAGAGAGAGAGAGAGAGAGTGAGTGTGTGTGTGTGTGTGTGTGTGTGAGAGAGTATGTGAGAGAGTGAGAGAGAGAGAGTGAGTGTGTGTGTATGTGTGTATACATGTGTGTGCGTGTGAGTGATACTCTATATAGAGTTGTGACTGTGTTTTCATGTGAATGTGGTAGATGTGGGTAACGTTGCTGTCTATGTTAGGAGAAATAGAGGGGGGCGGTGGATAGATGTGATATCCACGTCTATATCAAATGGTATAATAATATGATGATATATGATAAGCATATTGTGAGATCAACAAAACAGTTAATATTGAAGATGCTCAGGAAATCACACTTTTCATAATTTGAAACAAACAAGTTTAGTGCTTCTACAAAGTACAGCGTGTAGTATTTCCTCATGCAAATTGCGAGGAGGGCTCCAATATTACCATTTATTACGACCCACTGATACATATATATAGCAGTGAGATACAACGTACTTTCAAAACGATATGAAACGAATACGATACTAGAATGTTGATACAAATTACCCGGAACGTCGAACGCAAATATCGCAGAGTGGGCGATAGACCAAAGGGGGACAAGTATAACTGTCACACCAGCGTCTCATTCGCCTCCTTACTCCCTCGCGTGTAAACAGATCGATCTTTCGCCCATTGCAATGAACACAAAACTAACAGTCTGTTCAGTAGCACGGGAACCTAGTCGCAAACATTGATACCATCGATCCAATCTCAAACAGGTATCGTTCGCTAGATTACCGTGGAGACATTCTGCGCGTGTGTCTGTCGCGCGCCAAAAAATGCAGACGTTCCTCCTCCATTTTGCGCGGGAAAAAAATAAGCGTTTTGTGCGCCACACGTCGCCGTGGTGTACTCACAAGGAGGGTAGTCTCGCAAGGTGCGAGAAAATGTACCAGGTGGACAATGAAAAAGGTGTCCCGGCGGGAAAGCTGTCAAAATCTCGGCTCCACGCTCGATTGGAATCAATATAATGCGCAAACGAACGATTCCATGCTGGGTGCATTATAGACAGGGGAAAAAAAGGAGAAAGAGAAGGAGTGAGAAGTGAGAAGAGAAGAAATATTAAACACAATGAAATGGCAAAGTATTTCATAGCATCTAATGAGGCGAATGACTATTAAGAACATTCAAGAGCGTGATAGAGCAAAGTGGTGAGCTTCTCAGTAGACAAATGAAGGAAAGATTTGCGTCTACGGTTGTGTCTCGGCACACGTGCGAATGTGAGTGAATAAAATGAGTGAAATTGAAACGATTTGTTACTGCAGCTCGCTTTATTCAACGTTTTTCAATATTTTTCCCCCAATGCTATTTTATCACCATGAATACATAATGATGGCATTGAATCTGACAGACAAAGGATTTACACCGTACCAATGTCGTAAAGACTCGTGTTCAAGATGTGTATTTAATATGTTTTTTTTTTTAAATAAAATTAACATCCCCAAGGTATCCGTAATGCAATGCAGTATAGGATATGGTAGGAGGTTGCCATAATTCAGAAAACCGCTAGGTACATGAGGGTTACAGTACATATGTATATATATTTATATAAGCAATGTTCAATGAATGATGCACTTGCTGATAGTACTCGACTTTATAGGAGCTGATATAGCAAATTAAATTGACTGGAGTATAGCTTAAGCGAGTTGCTGATGAGCCTTCCTGCGAAACAGTCTGTACAACTCACTTAAGCTATATTCCAGTCAATAAAGTTGTATGTATATATATATATATATATATATGTATATATGTCTGTATATATACTGTATACCATAAGGCAATTCTTAACAATTACGCTTTAATACAGCAATGGTAATATCAAGAGATTGAGAAAGACACAGATATAGAGAGAAAGACGGAGAGACTGAAAGAGAGAGAGAGAGAGAGAGAGAGAGAGAGAGAGAGACAGACAGACAGACAGACAGACAGACAGAGAGGAACAGAGATAATGAACAAGAGGAAGAGTGGAAATTTTATTTCTTAATTATGCTATCACTCACGGCGTAGCCTTGAGTTTGTGAGTCATACCACAAATACATAATGAAAGCAATCAACATGTGATTGCTTTTACACAAAAAAGTAAGACATAAGACCACATGAATACATTTGAACGAAGCAAAAAGTTAAGTGTAATCATATAATACAATGTATATAGATATATAATGCACAATGCACTATTCATAGTATCTAATATAAGAATGATTTTGACGCTATTACTCTACATTCAAAATTAGTTTCATTTGACGTCAAAGCAGTGCGGCAATAGTGTTTTTGATCTAATTGTATGATAATCATTGTAAACTAAAGAGCATATGTACAGAATGAACATTTGTGTGAAATTGTACCGGATTTGATAATATATCATATTTATAAATTGATGTTCTCGATGGAGGAATAATAGTTTAAAATGGCTGGTTATGCGCACGTTTTGCGCAGGTTATGTACCAGATTTGCTAAGCTATCATATTTTGACATTTGAAATAGATATTCTCGATTGAGGAATAATAGTTTAAAATGGCTGGTTATGCTCACGTTCTGCGCAGGTTATATACCAAATTTGCTAAGCTTTCATATTTTGAAATTTCAAATAGATAATCTCGATAGAGCAATAATAGTTTAAAATAGCTGGTTATGCGCAGTTTATGTGCAGGTCATGTACCAGACTTGGCAAGATATCATATTTTGGAATGAATCTTCTCGATAGGGAAATAATAATTTATAATGGCTGGTTCTGCGCATATGACATGCTGTGAGAGCTCGACGGGTATCGTAGCACGGTGATCGTTCTGACTGACAAGGTCGCTGCAGCGGCCACCCTCCACTGATAATGCGTTAAAGACGGGACACGCGGAGACTGATCGTATCAATCAGGAGCACCAATGATCGCGTGCCTAACGTGACCGGCTTATTAAAACAAAAAAGTACAGTGATGACGTCAGGTGAGGGGTTCCTCAATATGTGTACTCGCACCTCTTATGTTTGAGCTAATGTCTCCAGCTGTTCATAAGCTACATGCGAATACATTTCGTAAACAATTTATAATAGTGTCAAAGTTATATACTACCTATAATAATATTCACCGAAATGAAAACTAAGATATGACGTTAACAAAACATGCGAATACAGAGCAAACTATTAATATATTTTTGAACATATGATTATAAAATAAAAATGGTTTGAATGTGTGTCGGATTAATACCCGACTCACGCAAAGCAATACTGTTGAGGAAACTGAAATGATACATCTTGCTTTAAAACCGCCAGACCAAAAGTTCGAAGAGCAGGTTGAATATATGTCGGATTCATGCCTGATTGACGCCAGCCAGTAATGTTGAAGAACCTGAAAGAATACATCTTACTTTAACACCGCCAAGCCAAAAGTTCGAAGAGCACGATATTCATGAGCTATCCGGAAATATGCAGACAGCCAGTAACTGTTACTGACACGCTAAAAGAAACAGTCGTTTAATAACGACCCCTCTGGAACGGATGCAAACCCAACATTTCCCCGCATGAAGCTGTAAAAGAAACGCGTTGGCGCCGTCACCGCGCATGCATTATTCTCATGATGGTTTTCATGTGTTTGCTTTAGCATTGTCTACTCAATCCGCTTTTCCCTTCTATTTCAGTGATTCCAGTTATACGCTATCACTTCTCAATTCATTTCAGCCTTCTGCTTTGTTCTTATCTCTTGTTCTTTTCTTTAAAAATATTTGTTATTTCCTACTTTTTCTTCTACTCATCTTTATTTCACTTTTCCTTCATCCTTTTCTTCTTGAAATAATGACAATAACAATGACAATGATAACTAATGTATGCTTTGATATTAAGCCCCTCTTCATTCATTCAAATATTATGCGCCTGATTCAATAAAGTTGTGTACCATGACTGCAGCAAAAAATGTTTTGCTTGTTTATGCGTATATCTAATGAGATGTATATAAGCGTTTAGTAAATGAGTATGTATTGTGCACTATGATTTATGTACATAATGTGTATGCATATTTAGAATGCCAACAAATTGAATTTCTATTGAGGAAAATAAAAATTATGATGAAATCAATGAATGAATGAATGTGCTTTCTCGTATGTTTTTGTTTTGATTTTCCTTAATGATTTTATTTCATTCATTATAATAGCATATTCGACATAAATCTATATTCATCACATTGTCGTCATGAAACGCGTTACGTAATTTGCATCACAGGACTAAAAGAACTAACAATTTCACAACTTGACCATCTGCTAACTTCTCGGCACGCAAAGTCATCAAGGAATAAAAAAAAATAATTTGGTGTTGTTGGCTGTATTTCTTTCACTCCGGACAAAAGTCTGGTACGTCATATTAAGCGAGAAATACCAGGTGTTTGAAAGAACGTGTGACACCCTTAATTAATTATCTGATACACACACATTTTTAGGTCCACATTTGTCCAAAAGCAAAAATCTCATAAAATATTCAGGGACCTTTACATGAAAAGTAATGGATGAAATATCGCTTTTACACAATGTGACGTCCCCAGAATTTATGATGTGTTAGCTTGATATGATTCGTAACTTATTTTCAATCATTTTTGTGTCAACATATTTTTAACACCTAGTATCATAACTCAAGTCAAAATTCCCTTCGTGGAAGAAAAAAACATGTTATTGAAATATCATCACACGCTTTCATCTTGTATTCTCGGTCGAAGTATCAAACAACGACTTTACCACGTCCAACCGTTTACACGAACTGTCACACCACATAATCTCTTAACGAGTATAATTGTATCCATATAGCAGATGTCAAGGAGGAGACGCACGACGCGTGATTCCAACTCGATATGAAACTAATTATCCGGGATATTGGAGTCGGCTGGCACGGAGCATAAGCCCGCCTCCCAGCGCAGGCAACAACACGCATCTGCTTTCTGCCAAACGCATTATAACGTCGAGTGTTCTCGCCAGATCCTACGACGTACCGTGGCAGAACACATTCATTGTGCGCGAATTGAAATGCTACTCTAGGTGAATTGCGCATCATACGACCATGACTATTGACAAAAAAGTGGACATTCGGTCATCAGCGACATGAAACGTTTGGTCCATTGATTACTGTGACACGTCAGCGGAATGCATTATATAATTCATTATACATAACTATTGATTCGCTATCAGAGTGAATGGAAACCTAATTGCACTAGCACTAGCGTGTGTTTCCATATGAATTCAACACATTTTCATTGTAACTGACCTCGATATTAACCCTTGTTCGTGCTTGGACAAAAACAAAGCACATTGTACAGTAAGAGAGTCGATCAGCAGACAATGGAAAGTAATTGTATGCTTGCCTGAGATGTATAGATGGGACCGTATTCGTGCAAGAATGAAGAATGCAAGAATGAAATGTGTGGACCCGGAATATATATACATGTATCAATAAAGGAACATTGTGTTAGGAGTGGGGGAGAGTGTGTGTGCATATTTGTGTGTGAGGGAGGGCGGGGAGGGGGGCAATCTGTCATAAAGCAAGTTAAAATCCGTCACATGATTCTCCTTATATCTCATTCAGAGAAAACGATACAGCGGAGTGGATCTGGAACGACATGAATCAACTCGTTGTGAATCAAACGGAAGAAAACAAACCAGGGTACAAGCGAGTATCTGTCTTAAAGGGCATATACTGTACTGGGAAGGCCAAAAAGCCTTCAAAAGGTAATTGTTAAAAATCCTCTTGCCAATGGTCTTAAATTCATGTATTGTCTATTTCAGAAGATTGCTGGAAGTTATTTGCCCTCAAATGATCTACATTTAGAGTAATGAGTGATTAAATCACAAATCCTCAAAATGTTCGGGCCGAACATTTTGAGGATTTAATCATTAATCATTAATTACTCTATATGTGAATCCTTGGAGGGCAAATAACTTTCAGCAAGCTTCTAAAATATACAATACATGAATTTAAGACCATTGGCAAGAATATTGCTAACAATTACATTTTTGAGGCTGTTTGCCTTCCCAGTACAGTATATGCCCTTTAAAGGGTTGCTAACTTAAAAAGATACGTTCCCACTAATCTGTGTAAAATTACCCACTAAAAACGAATTCGCATTTATTTGACACAATAAAGTCTAATTTTGAAGAAAATTATAAAAAAAAAAACACACCTCCAGTGACGTCAGAGAAGTAAAAATGCCAAGGAAGTCTACAATAGACCATTTTCGTAATGTATTCACAACTTTCCCCCCTAACTGCGTAGTAACACGTTATTGAATTCACCTGTATCTTGTCATTCGGATTCAATGGTTGGAATGCACTTTGAATCTATGAGTTGTTGCTACTCGGACAAAACATCGGACAAGCTTTGGGGTTCCCATTGGTAACGTATTGTTTGAACGACGCGAATAAAATATTTCATTCACGCCGTTGGCATTTATGGAATTTTTACTTCTCTGACGTCACTGGAGGCGTGCGGGTTTTTTTCTTCAAATTTTCGTCAAAATGAGACTTTATTGCGGCAGACAAACGTGAAATTCGTTTTTAGTGGATTATTTAACGTAGATTAGTGGGAACTTATTTTTCTAATTTCGTAACCCTTTAAACCCGAATCATTTAACCCCTTGTGAGCCGGACAAAATGCCGGTCTATGAGATTTGTGTGTATATCTTGTGATTGATACACACATGTGGCACACAGAGTGTTAACCAATCTGAGCGTCACTGCTGCATTACAGCACACAAATATACACACATTCACTATGACAGTAGTTTGGCTGGCACGTAGAGGGGTTAATGGTCGTCAGTACTGCTAGTAATCAGGATTGATGCATTAATGGGAGTAGTTCCTAACCCCGTGGATTTATGCGCTAGCTTCTCTCCATGCCAGCGTATGAATGGAAACAGTAGGGACTCCCGGAGTCATTATCAGACGTGTTCCAGAAGGAGAACATGATAGTATGCAGACCCGCTATGATAGGGGATGGGCATGTATAAGGTAGAGACAGAACCAGTCAGACAGACAGACGGACAGACAGAAAGAAACATACCGTAGATACAAAGCAAGAGGTACGATGATTGAGTCAGGGAACTAAAGAGGAAGAGAGAGAGAGAAAGACTAAGAGATGGAGAATGAGAGGGAGGGAGAGAGAAAGAAAAAAAGAACGAGAGGGGGAGAGAGAGCATAGACGGAGAGAGAGATGGCGGGAGAGAGAGGAAGGGAGAGAGAGAGAGAGAGAGAGAGAGTAGGGTGATTTAAATAGATAAAGGATACAGCGCATGCAAAGACATTTAGAGCTCATGAAAGGGAAGAAACACGAGTGCACGTATTTATGAAAAGTCTGTACGTAAAAGGAGAAGGAGCAATGAGCGAAAAGGAATGTAAAATTCATTAGAAGGACCACGCAAAAAGGAGCTGCTGATATCTGTACTCCACAGAATAGACGAAGATAAGGAACGTAAACAGGTAGATCGAAGGGAAGAAGGACGGGGTAGGCGGCTGTGCCATGTTTGCATATATCATACATAGGTGGTCGATAATAAATGATAAATTGTACAAATAGGGAGTCAAAGGGAGAGAGAGAGAGAGAGAGAGAGAGAGAGAGTTAAAAGAGCGAAAGAAAGAGGAGAGAGAGTGGGGAGAAAAAGAGAGATATACAGCGAAATGGAAGTAAATTTCAAGGCACGGAAACGGCGATTAGGCACGATTCTCGAATGGTAATTACAAGGACATTGTCTATTGTATCGATTCTTTGGAAGGGTTGCCATGGTGACCAAACAATCGCAGAAACCTTCATGCCTTGACATGAAAACGTCACCCATTGTTAATTGGCGCTAAGAATGTAGACATGCGTACCGCGGGGGACATCGGTGGTGTTTTAAGGATGCAGCGTACTCCACGCGGAGTGGCCTAAGGGTGAAACATTCAGAAAAAAAGGTCTGTACTTGGTAACAGAGTGCAGAGATTTATGGGCAAAACTATGACGTGCATGGGTGTGTATGTGCGCGTGTGCGTGTTTTACGTGTAGATGCGTGTCTGTATATGCGTTTGTAGGTGTCTCTACAAGTGTGTGATTTTGCGTTTTATTTTTTGTGCGTGTATGCATGTGTGTATGAGTGTGTTTTACATGCATGCACGGAAGATATCTATAGTAGATACACTGTGATGAAAGCACAGGCTGTATTCATATTTTATAAACAGTGAAAAACACGGAAATGAATCGAAACTTATCTTGCATGTGACAACCCTCTCGGTCAACGACATATATGGCAACCTCGTCATGCATCATCGTGTAAATGCTTGTACTAGAAATCACAAACCTACCAGCCGTGCAACAAGAGCGCTGTGTTTGTAAGGTGCAAGTGCTACATGGGTACGGAAGTTATCACACCTAGCACAGATTGCCTGAGGCTGCTTTGAAGAACTGCGGTTGATGCGATTTATTCATCTCTAGATTAACGGGCTTTTAGGTTTTAACGTAAGCGCATTGCACCGGATGAATTTTAAGCCACTCATGGACGGAACTTATGCAATTGTAACATTGGTATAGAGGAGGATACAGGTATGGAAGCATATACAACGCGAGAGAGGTAAAGAGAGGGGGGGGGGGGGAGAAGGAGAAGGGGGGGCTGTGGAACAGATAGAAATCATGAGGTAGAGAGCGAGATGATGAAGTGAGATTTGTGATGAGCTGAGGGGAGGAATAAAGAGACTTAGTCATAACGTCATAAGGAGACAGTGACAAAAATAACAAACATAAACAAATCATAGAAAGAAGGAGAGAGAAAACGGGAGAGAAAGAGAGAATTAGGAAGAGAGTGAGATGGTGAGGTAATGAGGTTTGTGATAAATTGGGAGGAATAGAGAGACTTAGAGGATTTGGGATGAATAGAAAGACGTATACATTACGAAATAAAGAGACAATGACCAAAATAACAAAAACATTAACATGTCATAGAAAGAAGGCAAGAGAAAAAGAGAGAGAGAGAGAGAGAGAGAGAGAGAGCGAGATGATGAGATGAGGAGATTTATGACGAACTGGGAGTGAAAAGGAGACTTGGAAGATTTGAGAGGAATAGATAATAGATAAACAATAGACAGTGATAAACAGAACAAACATAAAAACTCATAGAATAAAGGAGAGAAAAAAATTGGAGAAAGAAAGAAAAAGAGAGAAAGAGAGAGAGAGAGAGAGAGAGAGAGAGAGAGTGGGGTAGAGAGGACGAAGAGACAACTGGGCGAAAGATAAAGTACCTCAATTAAATTACCACATTACCTTCTACATGCTGTTCGAATTCACTCTAAAGCCGGAAATACAATGGACTAATCGTGCTAATAGCAATTCCATTAGTTATCACCAGTCTAGACAAGTGGGTGGTATATTTAATTTTTCAAGAACATATACAACATGCGCGGCGTCGCTTCTTTGATGGCGATGATGCACAATTTTACCATTCAATAGTAGACATATGTCGCACATTCTAAGCACCATCTAATCTTATAGGGAAGGAGGTGATACATATCTCACACGGCACTATCAAATTCCTTTCTTTCCGTATCGATGTTCTCGCGAATACCAATACATCGAGAATTCTCTTTGATATCACAACTCAGCCTGTTGCTGTTGCTGGCAGTAGTCATGATTATTGCCTGATGAAGGAAAGAGAAAGGTGGTTTTTACCCCTATGCAAATGTCGTTCTGCTGAGGAAATACGACACCGATTCTACGCAGAAGTCCTCTCCCCCTCTCTTTTTTTTTTTTTTACACATGTATCTGTTGCTGCTGGCGACGTCCGCAGAAGGACCCGCACTTCCTTCCAATTACGGCGCTGAGGACGCCCCCTCGAGATCTGGGGAGCTCTGCACTGGAGCAAAGATTTGCCTACCAGTGTTGCTCCTATAGCAGGAGGGCACGGGAGGGGAAGGAGGTGCAAAAGGGGATGAGGCAGTGTTGGTGGGGAGGAACCCCCGAGAGGCGGATGAGAGGTTATCGACAGGAGAGCTGGGGGGATCGAGGGAGGGATTGCGACGTACTTATGGCGAGAGCACGTGAGTCAAAGGAGAGATTAAGGAGAAACTTATGGTTGTTCTTTTTGAGTGTCGCCTCGGGCGAAGATTGGCGAAGAGTCTGAACCCGCATCGTTGAGTAGAGTGGCGGAAACGTGGATTTGGAATGGCTAGGAGGTGCTTGGAAGGGCGCAGGAAATGCCCACGTTTAATATGTCAGTACCAACAAATATCATTCAGGTATCGACAAAATATGCTTTCAATGGGATAACACATATAATAACACTAATATTGATTTTGTTCTTGTATGCTATTCACTCCGCTACGTTAAATACGGTCTGATAGAACTTTCGAGATCAATCTTAATTTGAAATTTGCAATTTGTCATTACTCAACGAAGTTTTGACCTGTTACCCCAAAACTTACACAAGTTACGCAAATTCATAAAGTACACTATATCAATGTGAATAATATTGAATATATCCCAAGCACTACAGTGGCCCAAAGACAATGCTGAAAAGTAAGGCCTTTCACCTGTCCTTTTTTTCATTCACATCAGTAATCATGGAAATGAAGTCTTGTTATGGACATTGGAGTAACGGTAACGGGTTTAAAATATGCCTATTCATCTTTCACGCTACATTTGCCAAATAATAACACAACATGAACACCTGCTTTTTCTAAGTGCTAATTGACAATGTACTTTAAGGTGATTAATCGGTGCTTTTTCGAAACATCATAACGACTTTGGACCGAAAGTGCAAATGTAGGCGTATCAATAAAAAGTCAGTTTGGGGGCAATTATTGTAACAGCCTAACAGCAATGATCCAAATGCAATTAGACTATTAATGCTATGCTGCCAAAGCAAGAGCGCAATATGCACTATAAACACAATTTCTATTATTAATACTTGCTCGGTACAATACATCATCATCATCATCATCATCATTTCGCAATTACAAAGGCACCCCTATACTGAGGTCTTTGATCACGCAAACTGTTCCGTGTCCTATCATGGTTTGAAAGATAGGTGATGGGCCCTCTTTCGTAGCACATGCAAGCATGTCCGTATCACCAAGCACATACATTTTTGTTGTCAACGGAATATCACACTGTTAAGTCTAGCTTTTCTAAAGATGGAAACAACTATTTCTAAGCGTTGAACTTCAAAACAAAGTCTGCAAAATGAGAGAAAACAAAACGAAACACACGTATAGATTCAGCCCCCCTGTACGAATGTGTTTACTCAAAATCCCACATGAAGTATGGATGGATCACAAGTAGGTGACACGGTCATTTATCAAACCAAAACAAAGATTGATGAAAGGAACTGGGTGGCATACTGTGAGGCCCATACATTAACACTTTGTGTGCCAGATGAACTTTTGCTCTATGGGATTTGTGTGCATTACCTGTGGGAAAAGTCACACATGGCACTCAAAGGGTTAACTGCAATCCTACATGACTAAATGTATTGGAAGAGCGCCTCTCAATGTTCTACGAAATCGTACCTTTTCAGGGCATTTTCAGAGTGTGAATTGTCCAATGGCAATTAACGATGACGTACATGCCTCGACTCGTGCATGTGTCATCGTAAGGGCCCTTGTGAAAAAAGGGAAAATCATGGACAAATTACGGCATCGTGTAAAGGCAAAGTCTGCCATTTACCTTCCCCCGAAATGGATGACTCCTCACCACGATATTGGTAAAAGAAAGAGCGGCATGACATCATCAATGTCTTCTTACATACATGTCCCCTCTCTGCTACTAGTACGAATCTTACCCTTCATAAATCTACCTTCACCCAAGTAAAAGTATATATATATATCTTAATATAAGTGTATGACGGAAATATTGAAATACTACTCTTTTCACCCATTCATCATGTTCATTGTTTTTTTTTTCGCTCATGTGCTTGCATTTTCAGCGCAATTATATATTCATATTATATCCGGTATTTGGAATGTATACTGTAAACACGCATCACCTGTCCACGTAGCGGACGTGCGATGCGTGTGTATTTACGATGAGAAAGGGCTGTTGTGACCTTCCCCTCGTTTCCCACGCAGTTTTGAGCTATGAAGGCCACACGTATATACAATCATGAATGTCATAAATCACACCTCTAAAAGTGACAGCAATGATATCACCTTCACCTCTTTTTGTGATCCTGATATGATGCTATATATGCTCTCCTTTACATAGGTTAAATTCGTCTTGTTCGTATAACCATCTATTGTCTTTACCCACGATTGGATTGGATTAGAGCACTGATACCTAGGCCCCATTGCAAAAAACTGACCATTGATTGTGCTCTACCATTAATGGTAACTACCATGGTAACACCGCTCGACGGCCAATCAAATTAAAGGTTTCCATAGAAGTTCCTATTTGTAGCAAAGCTATCATTCAGTTTAATGAAACAGGGCCAAGGTCCCTTGTTTCTAGACTGGTTACGAAACAGCAATGTGGATTAGCAAGATTCGCTGAAGAATATAAGCTGCAGCTAATGGGAGCGAAGCATAACCCTCATGGGCCCTGTTGCATAAAACTTACCGTTGATGGCAACTTTGCTACCAATGGCAACTTCTATGAAAACCTTGAATTTGATTGGCTGTCGAACGATGTAACCATGGTACTTACCATTTTTCACAGAGTTATCATTAATGGTAAGTTTTATGCAACGGGGCCCTGATCCGGAATCCGAGAGACAGTTTACTATGCAATGACATACCTCGTCCCCACTTATATACGTTTAATATAGGTACGGATGGAAGACAGTTCAGAAAAAGAAATACCAGCCCCGATCATAACCTCAGAATACATATGTGAGCAACACCTAGCCAATTCGTAAACTTTTAATTTTGATATTCGACACAGTTGAAGCAAGAGCAGCCATTTCAAAAGGTCACGAATAGAGATTATGATGAGAGGAGTTCACCGAAGTTTGAATTTTTACATGTCCCAACCGTTCTTAGAAGTAAAGGTATTATCACTTAAGCCGAGTTCTTTTCGTGACTCATGTCAGTTCTGAACAATGTTCCATACGTGAAAGAGGTTCTCCATCGGTATACTCCATGTCTGTAAAAACACAACATCATTGTAAATATTTTACAATCGGTGGTCATATTGCATTTAGCTTTTTGATCTCGCTACTTAGTATTCATTGTAATGCCCATATGGCCAGTTACAATATTCTTAGTTCACTAGATGCTTTCACTTTAGTTCTAAGTAGTGTACGTCACAATAATTTCAAATGTGATTCCAAGTACCATTTAGAATGTCTGCAGAGATCACTCAATATGCATGAGTAAAACGAGTCCCTAGATGATCGTATGGCAAATTACGCTCTATTGCATTTCACCGAAAATGAACTTGATATGATGAATATAGTTCCATTGATATTTAGCCATCTCAGCATTTAGCGAGCGCCCCATTTACTACAATATTAGATTCAACGCTCTCTTTGCAATTTTATCTGTATTTACGTAGCAGACTTGCAAACCAAAAGATGTGCCGCGACACCAGAATTTGTGCACAAATCTCCAGTGATGAGAAAAATCCATCGGCAATTTTTAAGAGCGGATCAGAATTTTGCGTTTAAGCATGTATACGCACATACACTACGGCTCAAAGGAATTGGCATCGCGTAAAGGGAAAGGGAAGAAGGGGAAGGAGCCGCAGTTTTTAGCCGCGGTATATTTTGTCCAGTTCAGCATGAAACACGATGCTTTAGCCAAAAATGCATCGTGTTCCATGCTGAACTGGACAAAATATACCGCGGTTCAAAGCTGCGGCTTCTTCCTCTTCTTCTCTTTCCCTTCACCCGGTTCAAATTCCTTTGATCTGTAGTGTAGATCAGGAAGTCTATTAATAGAAACAGGATTATCCACCACACCAAAGTCACTTCAGTATGTTATCCGTATTGGCTCTTAGTTGCAGAATGCCTATTCATAACCAGTGTCTCGACACACATTGCACCAAAATGCATACGTCTCTTCTCTTAGCAACTTTGTTAGCATGGTGAGGGAAACAGGAAGAAGGAAGTGTGACACGTTTACATTTTAGACTTAACTGTGATGGTAACATAGCATGTGATACCCAAAGCGGATTTCACTGTGCAGTATACAATACAGGCAAGTTAGAGCGGAAATATGTGACATCAAGCCTCATTAACAGCGTATCACAGTGATCTATGAATGATGAGTGTGAGTAAACATAGAGGAATGTCTATCTGGGAAATGCACAGACGTCCATCGCGGTCCATCCCCGTCGTCCCAAAGGACTACACTAACTTGATTCATGTACCCATCATGTAAACCCAATGGTGGATGGAGGGGGATAAGAAGTAGATATGTACCCTGTTGAATAAAACTTACCATTGATGGTAACTTTTCTACAAATGGTAACTTCTATGGAAAACTTCAATTTGATTGGCTGTCGAGCTGTGTTACTATGGTGGTTACCATTGGTTGCAGAGTTACCATTAATGGTAAGCTTTATGCAACGGGGCCCTGATGTGTTTTAGTAATGGAAACTTGTTGTTTAATACACATAAAAGTAAAAGTACTTTATACGAACATAGTCCTCCGAAGCACTGGTGAGGTTAATCTGTTTGCCTGTTATCAAAGTTTAATAGCACACACTTGCAAAAAGTTGCAAACATGTTAGGACTTATTACATCGTCAAGTCAAATCTATGCCATAAAAATACCAGAAGAAACACATTTGTTTACTACTCGCACTCCAAACTTGTTTCCTGGTTTTGATAAATGGATAAATCTGCTTTGCATTCGAGAAGATTAGAATATGAGTGTACCGTCGTACTCTGTATGGTGTGCTACCTTCTGGGATATCGATTTGTTTCAGCTCTATTAAAGTGTCACGAAAACGCTTTAAAGAGTTCAAGAAATTACCACAATTTACCCTTTGTATAATACCAGTCGCCATTCAGTCTGCATTCAGTCAAACCGTGTACTATATATATATATATATATATATATATATATAACTGGATTTAGCACTACGTCCGTCAAAATGAGCCTGGGTCAGAACACGACTTGATGCGTTGCAGATAAGACCAGCCTATTTCATTTGTTTGGGAGACCTAGATTTAACTCATTGTGTATCATGTAGAACACAAAACCAATAAAGCTGTAAATTACTTGGCACTGAAGGGGTTAACGTATCATTACTGGATGACATGCCACCCATAGACATTCGCAATAAATATAACATGAACGTTCCATATATTGGATCAATCACTTTCAACGATATGTAATAAAGGAATACTATATAGGGTATTTACTGTAGTTTAGTTGTACCTTCGTACATGTTTCTTAATTGTGTACAGCAGTTTAAACCAGCCGAAGTGATTGAGAGAACCTTTCTAATTATCAGTATCGAATGCATAGATTAATTGATAAATCAAGTTTCAGCGGTACTCCTAAATATCAACTTGCTCATTTGCTTTAATTGATTCTCTACGTTCATCGTACGAAATCGTAACGTGCAATGTGGGTCTTAATAAAACTGTATCTACTGTATCATAACTATGATCAAAATCATTAAAATGCTTTGATAGGTGACCTTGAAAATGAGGTTATTTGGTTAGATACGGATGGGACATGTATTCGCAGCAGAGTCCATTAGGTTTGCCGCGGGAAACACGTGTGATTCCAAATGCCTCTTTATCATGTTGAAATCATAAATTAATTACAGTTTTCACACTATGTACCGCTTTTGGAATGCATTTTAACGATTAATGATTTATAACGCAATAATAATGATTTAGTTCTTAATTGACGTTTCGGAAAAGGACACATCTCAATTTTCAGCTGAGCCCGTGGAAATTCAGCAGTATTACCTTGCAGTTTTACAATTCATACTGATTTTATACGGATAATGAATACATAACGATGTTGCATCTGGTAAACTTAAAGACTATCTTGAGGAAACAATGAACATGAATGGGAAAATTATACAATGATTAAACTCGACATATTCACAGTTGTAAAAGTCAATGATAGCGAGAACGGAGACAACACAAAATTATTACGGAAATGAATTTAATCTTCCCATGTGACACCTCGCGAGGATGAAATGCTATCGCCCTGTCGAAAGTAGCTTAGCGCATCATTTGACGTCTTGTCATTCTCTGGCCATTGCAATATGCTAATCGCGAAACATGAAGCCTTGGTGAAGCACTTTCATTCAAGTACATGGCGTGTAGGGTGTCCGCAAGTGATCAACATTGTTGGTTCTGCATTTGTATCGGTTGAAAGTTGGTCAACAAGACATGCAACGTTTGGAGTTACATTTCTCGTTACAATACCTGGAGAGCAGAATATTCATCACATTCCTCAGAGTGAAATTCAAATATTGCAGCTGAAGTAGAAGTAGGATTACGCGCATATTGTAAACGCACCTCGTGGATGAATCCTTAAAGTATCATTTAAACCTTGATTGCATTAGTATATTTACAATGAAAACGATCACAAAATATAGATTGTATGAAATTACTTATCATCTGCAAATGAGGAAATGAGGAAGCTTAATCAATCTCGGTTCCATTGTTCCTCAAAATATATTGGAAACAGCAAGCATGGATTTCAAGTTACCGTGAGTTTATGAGTGCATGTGTACTACATATAACCAGAGAGGTGTAAGGAATGGAGTCAGCACGAAGTGTAATTTATTCCTACAGCAGTCGCGTGCATTGATGTCACAATGGAATATTTTACGCGTTTGGCTCTTTGATCGATGGAGATCCGCCGCCAAACAAGCATGACAAAATGTAGGATGCATTTTGAGGAATATATATTCTGTATGCGCAGAAGATTTCAGAACCACTACATGAACTGAAGTGCATGTGCAGTAGTATTACATCTTATAAAGATACGATTCTGTTAATTTCAGATTATATTGTAGCTTCGTTTTTGTGATAAAATGAGAATACTATAGAAAACATGCCAGAGAAATGCCTACATATCACACATTTCCGAATAATATTTCCTTAAAAATATCTTGTAAATCGTTTATTGAGTGTTTCATCTTTCATGGAAACAACCTCAATTTCGTGTGCGGAGGTGTCCGAAAAAGTTACGGACCAAATTCTTTCTACAATTTTTTTCAAAGTTTCCCTTCGCTTACCCCAAAACTAATTCACAGTGTGTGTAAAAAGATCAGCAACGAGCTCCCAGCGAAGGCTGAACGGTTGGCATACTTCTCAAAACAGATTTTCTTTTGTTATTCAGAGGAAGGCACTACCTAATTAGAAATACAGCTAGTTGTTTAAAATACCTGAATGTCTTGGATTTTTATGAGGCGGCGGACCTCATAGATCAAAGGAAGTCTATCCGAGCGCAGTCCATCCATGATAGGTCCATGATATAACCACACTGTCTCTCATTTTGAAACCCTTGGTCTCTTCTCTACCTTGCTCTCCAACTTCCCCCTCCCCTCAATCTTACCATCTTTTTATCTCTTCATGTCTAGGCCTATATTTCATACTTTCTTTCACACGCATACACACCTATACACACATACACACACACGTACATTTTCCTTACACTAGTGCATGCACGAAAGCTGTGGTTTAAGAGTTTAAGCCTGCATTCGTGCGTATGATCATTCTAGGTCAGTTTGGATAGGGCGCCACCGATAGCTCGCCTGACCCTAATTTAAGGACGCCGTTTTGTTGGTTCATTAACTCGGATACTCGTAAGCTTCTTATGCGTTAGAGTCCGCTTCTGCCTGGCTGGGCATCTGAATTGGTTACAAACTGACAATGCGAAGGTATACTAGCACACCGCCTGACATATCGATGGATGCGCCTGGAAGATATCAGGGCTTATTTTCACTTATTACTGCCATGGGTCGTCTAGAGGTTGCAAAGTATTTACCATTTAATCATTCTGCCAATTTTCCACAACTCATAACTAAAGAGGAGCACTTAACTGAAGAACATAATAATGCAAATATCATAAATTTTGGGGGAGATCTGCCAGGACTATGTCAAATTTAGTTGGATTTTGATTTATAAACAGCATTCAATATCTACACCATCAACTCGTTTTCAAGATAGCAAGTCAGGTGATATCAGATGCATACAACTTTAAATACTCTTTGGAGAGGCAGAGAAGAAGGATAACTAGTCCATACATACATTTCTCTATGTTGCGGTTCAGAATAGGTATTGGATGTTGAATGTATCGAGCTGAAGAAAGACAGATGTATACATTTCTCCATTCAGCATGGATAGTTTTACCAATGACTACGTTATAGCTTAATGTGCTTTTTGCACGCTGTAGGCCTTCTGGGCCCCGTTGCATAACATTCACCATTAATAGTGTTTCTGCCATCAATGGTAACTCCATGGTAGCATCGCTTGGCAGCAAATGAAATTCAAGGTTACCGTAGAAATTGCATTTCGTAGCTATGTTACGACCAATGGTAAGTTCAATGCAACATGGGCACTGAATGTTACAACAACAATGATTGCTTTTCTTTATAAAATGATGCTCATTGGGATTTTTGTGTATTAATATTAACATAATTTACGGGTTCCATATTTAAGGGCTAATCGTAAACTCCATCGTGCCAACGGTTCTTCTAAATCATCATTTTCAAATTATTATGCACAATCCACATGTACAAGACGTTTTTTTTTTGTCTGACCGCCTTTGAGAGAAAGCAATGACTTTTTTAGGGATTGATAGATAGCAGAATGAACTTGGTTATCCAAACTTTTTGAGGGGAAGTAGCCATGCAATTTGAACACACATATGCATGCGAGCACATAAACATGGTGGGTGTGGAATTGTCACATTGCCTGACTCTGCTATCTACGGCCTTTTATTTCTCTGTGGTTTCAACCCTGGCAGCGATGAATAGATGTCGACGCGCCCACCTTCATGTTCGATCACGTGACCCTGAACCCGCAGCCCACCCAGCCTAATGACAGCGAGGTGCCACTCTGGCGATCAATGCTGTATCAGGAGTCATTTTCTTCTCATCAGAATACCGCCAAATCAACGCCGAGGAATGTGAAGTACTTCTTCATGATTAGCTTGGCATCCAGGCTGTTCCATGTTTTAATTCCGGACTACCACACATCATAAACATTTGAGTCTAGAGCGGACATGGTTGTCCCCCTCTCTTTTAGTCCGTCCTTGTTTCGGACGGAGGAGAGAAGCTCTAAGGAGTGGTATTAGTCTGACGCAGCCAGACCTGTTCATTGAATACACTGGATTATAAATGTCGAACCGTCTGTTAGCTAGGCTACTTTATCACGCAGGCATAATAGATTGAGGCAGTCAGTTGTCTGAGTGTAGGGTAAGGCAGACCGTAAAGTCGTGGCCTGGCGACTCGGAGAGAGTGCACTATTGTTGTTAGGCGTCGTAAGCCGTGCTTAGATTATTCAATGTGCCTCGAGGGACAGAGATAATCTTGAGGACTGTGTGTGTGTGCGTGTGTGTGTGTGTGTTATGCGTGTTTGTGTGTGTGCGTGTGCGTGTGTATATGTGAGAGGAATAGAAGAAGAAGAAGAAGAAGAAGAAGAAGAAGAAGAAGAAGAAGGAGAAGAAGAAGATGATGATGATGAAGAAGAAGAAGCAGAAGAAGAAGAAGAAGAAGAAGAAGAAGAAGGAGGAGGAGGAGGAGAAGAAGAAGAAGAAGAAGAAGAAGAAGAAGAAGAAGAAGAAGAAGAAGAAGAAGAAGAAGAAGAAGAAGAAAGGGCGATTGAGGGGTCATTGAAACTGTAAGCCTTCGCTGCTTGGAACTGGGGGAGGGTGAGAGATTGCATGCTCGATCTACAATAGGCGGGACATAATTTCTATATGACATCGTACTGTTAGCCCACTTACTGTATGAACGCTTCCGACCATGAATTCTGTCAGTAATTTCATTAATTCTTAAAGTGTCATGTATGGATTATTTTATAATTAACAGTCAGAGCCGTTCTCCGTTATCGGATAATGAACAAGTTCTCCGAAAATGGAGAATATGTCGCAATCATCGAGCCTCCCTCGGTTCACCTACTTTCGCCTACGCGTGCAAAGTGAATGGCAAACCGCGACCGTTATCCAAATAAATGATTTGAAAAAATCATATTAAAAATGCCACCGGTTAGATTATCGTGTAAAGGAAGTATGTTAACTAAACAGTATCAAGGTTTCATCACGAAAAATTAAAAGATGATCTATCCGGTGGAACTTTTGTTATTGGCAAAATAAATCCGTACCCGAGCATTCAATTTTCAAATTGTGATGCAGATAGCCTTATTCAATACGTCGGGATTATTATTCGTCAAACACGTACAATGCACATACGCATTTACCGTAGCGGTTAATGCATGCGCTATGCACACCAGCCCACTCACCGAAGCTAGCATCGCAATCCTACTTGATCGTTAGCAGTTATTCAGTTTTCTTTGTATTATCGCTTTAGCTACAGTCCTATTGGAAATATGATCCATTATTTTATGATGTTTTCGTAACATACATCAGTTGATGGGAAATATTCTTCAGTGAACAAGTGCTGCAATCGATCGCACAGAGTCTGCACGTACACAGTTGAGGAAA
Organism: Arbacia lixula; assembly: GCA_963669155.1. Lineage (NCBI taxonomy): Eukaryota > Metazoa > Echinodermata > Echinoidea > Arbacioida > Arbaciidae > Arbacia > Arbacia lixula. The sequence continues at coordinate 12,025,390 of OZ022587.1, read as the reverse complement.
ACACATCTGCAGCGGAATCCAAAGGAACAGCTACCGGGGAGCGCCGGGGTGCTGTCTCTGTCAGCTCCGCTTGCGCCGCTTGCTTGCAGTCGAACTTCGTAGCTCTATTTAAATTGCCCGCTCCAAGCAAAAGTGAGTTTATCGAGGAAAACCCGTGGTTTCTGAAAGCAGCCCAAAAGCGGCACCATTCCTATTTTGTATGTGAGGCTTGCTGCAAGCATTTCAGTCGTGTTGTGATCGGGACTTCGGCTTCAAACTCGCAGCGCGCACACATAGTTTTCAATTTCGAATAGTACAGGCAGCCTGGAAGGAGAATACGATCTAACGGCTCAATGCGAGCCGTTCGCATCGAATTATTTACGCATCACCGAATATGCTCCAATAATGGATAATACTGTACATGTAGTTGATTCGCCGTTTCGGGCTAAGAGACTTGGCTGATTAATACCCATACAAGTCCCATAGAGAAAAACTATGTCTGGCAGACCAAGGGTTTAATCTGAATTAGCACCGTTGTCAGTGAAACACCAAACTTTGATCATGCATCACGTCCCCCTTTCCAGCAAGAATTATTTCAGTGTAATGTTCATATATCTATGTGTCATAAGCACTAGACATTTTGGTTTGCTTAAATACATGAAAAAGGTGGCAAGATGAGATTTAAGCAGATGTGTGTCCTTTCTTGATTTAGTGTTAGTACTGGCACGCTTTTAGCAAAGGTAAGCCCAGCCTTTATCGATTGATCTCATGTCTACAAAATGCTGGGCTAGCCTCCCTGAAGCCTTTGGATGGTGACCCCAATAAGCGCAAGGTTCACGGCGAAGATGGAAGCTATTTCCTGTCCCCACTGAACCGTGTTTGAGGCCGCAATCCTGCCGGACACTGCTGCGTAAATATTATAATATAATTATCGTGACAGGTCGGAGTTGAACTTCTCTCTTTAGTACTATTCGAGCATCATTACGCTTCTGTAATAAAACAGAGCACGATGTATTTTCGCTGGACAAAAACAGGTACAACGTCAGCAGCTTTCAGCGTTCATCCCACAGCATGAGAATAAAGATATCAAGGAAAGCAACGGCAATAGAGGGATTGCCAGACAAAGGGTTGTTTTCAGATAGGCATAACAAATAGCACAGGTATCATATCAGGATGGAAAACAAAGGGGTGTTTTCCAAGAGCAATGACAAATAACACAATTATCATACCAAGATATTTACTTTTTCGCGGTAAAACGAATAGCGTAGCAGCTCTGCGTCAGACAGCAAGTATCGATTTTGGATGAATATTATGATACATCTATTTCAAATATAAATGTTCGTTTCACAACACGCCCTACTGTATGAGGCATTCAGAACATTGCTTACCTTCTTGATGTATTTATGTACATCCAACTTCCACGAATAAGTCCTAAAATAACTACTCTTTTGATCACGTAAACTTAACTATCATGTCAACAAACAACAGCATTATCGTCATCCGAAAAACGACCTTGAGATCTCTTCCCACAATCAAAATATCTAAGTAGGTTCAGATCTACTACAGATCGCACTCCGTCAACAACAACCTTCTGAATCCTTCATAGCTTATTATATCCACATTTTCACATTGAAATGTATGACGTAATGTATTGAATTAAGTGTTTGTTAATCTCAGCAAATATGCTAAAGGAAAGTACAGCTATATTCTTTCTGCTAAGTTTAACTTAGAGAGGCAGAGATACAGAAGGAGAGAGAGAGAGATATAGAGAGAGACGCGACGGGAAATGAAGGATAACACACTACTCTCGTCCTATTTTGAATGCAAGGCGCATGTCTCACTTCTTATATTTTGGCTACCTTAAGGTCACGTGTTAAATTAACAGCAATGGCAAGGGACTCGGCAATGCCAGCTGCATCCCAGAGTGGTCAGAAGGAAATGTAATAGAACGGAGCAAATTTGATAAACCGGCAGGCCATTTTGAAACACGTGAAGCAAAAACCAGAATCCGTTGTGTACGCAGATGAGTGGTCATCGTGTTGTACTTCCTCGAATCAACGAGGACGTCGTACAATATACGATATAATTTTTATTCCATGGGTTGAAACACTGAGTGAAGGTCAGGCAAATGTAATGAGACACATGTCATGACGCTGAAATGAACATAAATTATACGATAAAATGAGCGATGGAGAAAATAGCAAATTAAATCTGCGTGCAATGAGGATCGGACAATGAAGGTTGACCTTGAGAAGTAAGAATATCAAACCATTCCGCCTACTAGCTACGTTTTCCACACATTCAATACTCCATATACTTCCCTACTCTGACAATAGAAAGCAACTAACAAAACAGACTTTTGTTGTAAATGAGCAGAATGTGTCTTTCACTTGCATTGGCATCAATGCAAAACCACATCATCTTAGATTGAATATCTCTCAGCAAGATTAGTATTTCTTCTCCAGATTTTGGCCGCATGTAGGAAATGCTGGGTCCAATCTAAGAATACCAATAACCCAGAATTGAGTGATTTGTCACTTGCTTACTTTTGTCGGAGTAGGACAGTATAGTTGTTAGTATGATCATTGTTTTCTGATGTACAGGTATGAAGGCGATAGACCAACATAAAACAATTCCTCTGAAAAGACATAAGTATACAGTGTCATTGAGGCACATGCCGCAGACGTCTAAATCAATAGTGAAAATGAAGGCTTAAACAAGCGATAACGAGCATGGCGGATATATAGAACATAACAGGGAGAGAAGGGTTTAGAGATTTGTATTTCTGAAAAGAGAAAATATTATTGAGAAAGCGGGAGAGAAAAGGAGGAAAGGAGAGATGGGGGAGAGGTTTGGGGAGGGTACAAAGAAGGGATATGTAAGATTGGAGACGGGGTGAAGGAGAAATTAACTTGGCCGCTGCGAATATACCATTGAGTGAGGTAAGTACAGCTGTAGGTCAGTGGGTACTTGTCCGACAATTGAAAAGCACTTGTCGATAGACCAAGCATGAAAGAGTAAGTAAGATCGCCTGTACGTACCATGGGTACCCAGACCACGTTTCCTACCTCAGACCGCATCTCACACACTGCGGAACCGCACACTCGCGCTATACTATCCCCTTTCACAAACGTCCTTCCAGGGTAGCAGTCCTAGATACACAGGCACGATGACGAGGCGTGAAGTCCATTCATGGCTAATTTATCGCGCAATGTTTGAGAACGAGGTGTCGATTTTCCGGCAGTGTAAACAAGGCTCTTTGGGCTACAAGTCAAAGCACTCTTCCCTACTCTTGTGTCGCCTTTCCAGTCGACTCCGACTGCAAAACAACTGGCTAGAGGCGGCACGCAGACAGGGACAAGTTAACTCTTTCTGCACCATTATTGCATTTTCCCCCTAATACCGCACGGAGGTCATGCCAACCTGGCTGTCATTTGTAGATGGCACAAAAATGACTCAGTTAAAAGAACAAAATAAGTTGTTTATTCTTTAACCATGCTCAGGAATGACTTGATTGTGGCCAAACAATATTATTATTTTTTATGTATAGACGTCAAGGTAAAGAATGCGCCGTTATTCAGAATCAAAAAAGTATTTTTAACAAATGTATTCAGCGCTGCTTCACCTTTGCACAGTTATGTGGTGCTGTGTCATTTTTAATGACCAGAGACAAGTATTTTAAAGGGGCATAAAGCAACTTGCAAAAGAGAATTTTCTCTGCCGAAAACATGCAATTAATTTTACTTCCATGTGATTGATCTTTTGAAGCCCCCGTTTTCGTATCGAGATATAAAAAAAATAGAAGAAGAAACATCTACACTCGTGTTATTATTTCATTCTTTATGGAAATGAGTGGCAAGTGGTTTTGTTCGTGGTTAAGCCAAAACATTTCAAATGAGTGAGGTTGGGGTTTTGCTTCCTACGAGCAGTGAGTGTATGTTGTAAAGAGGAAAATGCGAGATAAAAGTAAATTACTTCAACAATGAGCAGCGTTCATTTTGCCATTTAGGCATTTAAAACTTAGCAATTAGTTTTTGTCCTAGAAGCGGGCAATGCATTATCATAACTACCCTTTTACCATTAACTACCACTACCAAGGCAACAATTAAAACGCATATTGATAATTTGTTACACTGTAGTAGTTAATAACAACAAAGAAATGATGATTTTACAGAATTGCAAAAATATATTCGCAGCTTCCAAAAAACTAACACATACTGAATAGATTAAGTGATAATGAAAGAAAAGGATACGTGAGAGGGAGAGGGGGTGGATAGAGAGGGGGTTGTTTGGGAGAATGTATGTTCTTGTCTGTGCAATGGGGGCAAACAAGCATGTGAACATAGACTGCTAGACCCAACTGAAGGCGAAAGAATGCAATTATCAATAAAAATTCATGTGTATAACACGCGCCAAGCGTAGAACATATGGAGAGAGACATCTGTTTCGAAATAGCACGTGGTGCTCACACCGACCGCGATAACCGTACTACCCACGGCGCGGGTGAGATCGATAATCGTGGTGGAGACTTGCAACTTGGCAGAGGCGATCAGCTGTTCCGCAATGCACGACCCCCAAGGGTAAGGTCACGAAAGCCCGATATTTATGGGCCAAATTTAATTAAGAGCACCCTGCCTTGGTTACCAATTCCGAAACGTAGTCCCGTGCCTTCGTTCTCGTGTGAGTATTTCCTCCTTTCCTTTTGCTCGTTTAAGCTGCTAAGCTCCCGTGTAAACGAGGGGGAAAAAGATGTGCAACATTCGTTGTCTCTTAAATGCAGTTATATAAGTTCGTCACATTGAAATTGTTCACTACTGTGTGATTTGGCAATGACTGTGCAAAGATCTTATATTGATTACATTTACAGACCGCACACGGTCGAGTCGAGAGGGACTTACACAAACGGTAAACAAGTATTTACCAGAGGGGATTGCTTATCTGTTGTGTCAGAGAAAGAGAGAGGGGTAAGGGGAGGGGGAGGGGGAGGGGGAGGGGGAATAACACCCAATACACTTCCATGATTATGTGCGCAGTGGTTCACATTACGTCACAGCAGAAAGGAGCAGACTACAGACGAAATTTTCTAAAATTGTCTTTAAATGATGTCATATATTAACAGTCCTAGAATATGTACATGAATATATTAACGAGTGAGAAAATATATCCCTATTCGGATATTTGAGAGTTCTTAAACCACCTGAGTACACATCCGTAAAACATTACCCCCAAAATATGTACACTAAAGCGAATAGGAGAACAGCAACCAGCGGTGTAAACTGGATGATACACACATATTCTATTTAATGCAATTGTCCATTACCTGAGCAAGCACATATTTTCAAATCGTTTGCACTTGCAGCCCTGGAAACCTTCTTTATCTTAACGCGACAAGAATGAGGGTAACATGACGAAGTGATTATTCTCCTTGAAAAGACAGAATCTACAATTATGTATGAGAAGATATGCAATTTTAAGCTCTACTTATTAAAGTCCGGCTTACTGTGTTAATACTAAGGATATGTTTGAGGGCAATAGGATTTGCTTTTAAATTTACTTACACTACTGGTGTAACCTTCTTAAATGCAACTGAATTAACAAACATTCAACAGAGACTTCGACACAAATACATGCACTGTCCTTGTGACATGGGCCCACTTATGCATTTGATATTCAGAATCCCAAGACGGTCGGAGCTGCCTACGGCACGGAAAGGATGAAGATTAGTGTGGGATAATGTACATATAACTCCAAGGGGAACAAAGAAAGGGTGCAGTCTTTAGTATCATTTATTTAGGGAGGGGGGGGGGGGGGCATTATCACTTATTTCACTTTGGGAAGGGAAAAGATGTAGATGAAGCTTATGATAAGGTTAAGGAGCCTGCCCCCCCCCCCCCCCCCCCCCACCACCACCACAATACCCGCTTTTTGTGTGTAATACACCTGCAGGTAAAGCTCATGATACAAAGAAGGAGCCCCAACCCCCAACCCCCTACCCCCTACCCCGAAAGGGAAATATGTGTTATTGTTCACCTAGTGAGGGGTTTGTGGGTCGGGAGTTTATTACTTCTTATCCCTTATTTCACTTTGGGAAGGGAGAAATGCAGGTAAAGCTCATGATACAAAAAAGGAGATGGAAATAGGTGGAGCATATGATACATACATTTTAAAGCCCGCCCATCCCCCCACCTCTGTCAACCCCCCCCCCCCCCTCACCCTCAATTCCCTTGTGTAATTTAGTAGTAAGCCACGGACAGTAGCACAAACGCCTTGATAAACACATTACCAGCAGGTAAATGAATATGTATGACGACAGGACGCATCTCCTCGTTTCTGTGCATAATGGACATTGCCTCGTTTCTCCCGCCAAATCGCGTCTCGTGAAAGGAAATGCTGGAAATGTGTCACGTGTTTTTTTTTTTGTGTAAAGTCACGTTTCCGTCGGCAGAGTATCACGTCTGTATCCAGTGAATAGAATTGGGGAAGCGTTTGGTTATATGGTGTTTCGATGTGATAGGAGGCTAATAACATTTGATTGTTTAAAACAATTAAATATCCACGACCCCCAAGGATAAGGTCACGAAAGCCCGATATTTATGGACCAAATTTAATATCTACGGGAGTACCCTACATGCCTGTAAGTTTGATAACGTGAGATTCTTAATCATGTGTTAGTGTATGGTGCTTTGAAACCCACAGAACACTGTGTGGGAGATTGTGCTTCACATACCCCCCCCCCCCCCGACTCTGTAATCCTTTATGTTTCAATACTTTTCTAATGAAAACTGTACAATAAAATATTAGTATCAAAAGTATAATTCAGACTTCAAGTGGAATGGATCAAATAAATCAAAACAACTCTCTAGTTTTTCTTGGGAAGACAGATGGAGAGATATTAGAAGAGAGGGGAAAAGATAGAGAGAGAATGAGAGAGATAATGAGAGAGAATGAGAGAGGGAGGGAGAGAGAAAGAGAGATAGATAGATAGATGGAGAATAAGAGGGAAAAGGAGAGAAAGAGAGAGAGAGAGGGTAAGAGATGGAGAATGAGAGGGGAAAGAGAGAGAGAAAGAGAGTTGGTGTGTGTGTGTGTGTGTGTGTGTGTGTGAGTGAGAGAGAGGGAGAGAGAGAGAGTAGAGAAAGAAATCATTAATTGAGTTAGTACCAGATCCAAATTTGATGTTAATACAGTGAACAGTACAACTAGCTAGCGGCGAGGCTACGCAGTATAATCGCATATAAATTATCATCGTTAATACTGTCCCACGTGCCCCAAATCTTTGAATGTTACTTCTGGTAGAGCGGACATATCCAATTCGTCAACCAGCACAATTTTCTGCATAATGAAAACAGACTCGTACAAATGATTAGCTGTACTATATTATCATGCAGCCGAAATACAATAATCACGATTTTGCCAACACTGTCAATATCTATAATCTTAAAGAAACCACCCAGGTGAAGAAAGCACTATGTCACCTCCATTTGTGTTGATAGTAACAAAGAGAAGCACACAAATTCGTCACTAATAATCTTGCAGCTGTAATGCGTTTTAGAATAATGTTCGCATGTGATAAATGTGGGCCCAACGCTCATGGGAATCAGACGTGATTTCAGCAAATACCACACGGGTACCATTGGGTACAGCAAACTCCCTGGTTGGAGGTATAATCCAATCAAGAACTTTCACGGATAACCGGATTTTAAAGCAATCAGAGACAATTAAAAACAAGTATACAATCGCTAAAATCGCACGTTCATCTTTATCACGCATTTCGAATTAAAATGCTAATGAACAATGAATAACTTATACGTGAACCAGCACTAGATAAGAAACAAAGTGTAATAGTTTTGCGACACAGCTTGGCGTGCCAATATATGAATTGATATGCATTCTGATAAATTAGAAGATATTCTTTTTTCTAAATACATCAAATTATCAAAATCACTCCCTTCGTTTATTTGCATGTGCGGTTTTTGTTATTTTCACAGTGCTCTTTACAACACCGCAAAGCTCACCATTCATTGCTTCACTCTGAATTCATCGTATGTTTACTACATTTCATCAAGCTACCCACACAACCTTATGGAATTTGACAAAAGATGAAAACACATCACAAACAAACAAACACTGAATTCCGGATGTGTTGCGTCTATCTCGCAAATCCTATGATCCAAACATACTTTCTCTCTGGATATTTATATACTTCTAGGCACTATTTTATCGATCTTTTTTTTTTTCTTTAAATGCTTTTGTTTAGTCATGTTTTAGATATTCTACATTGTCTTGCAATTCAGCTGAGGCAGCGAGATGATAAAATTAAACACTGAATTTGATTAAATTGATTTACTTTTTAAAAGCGTCTCAATTTCTAGACACCAACCCCTCCCCACTCCCCCTCCCCTATCCCCCCTTCCCCCAACCCATCCCCTCCCCCCCCCCCCTCCCCCAACCCACACCCTCCTCAACATTGGTTTGTCTGAGAGCTATTGTCATGGTTCGGACAAGTAAGACGGATCTCTCTCAAATATCATTGACACATTGTTCACTTTCGCTGACAACTCCAATTTGAGAAAGGTCAGCCAGTTTTCCGGTACCTCTGTCGTAATGTGGTCTTAACGCCCAGGGATATGAAAAAAAAATACATCAGGGTCTGTGTCGGTCTTATCTGACCCCTGCCTTGAGCGGGCTCGAATCCCTCCTTTTCATGTTTGACGAAAAAAAAAATCAGTCACACAATATAACCGTGACATGTGACAAGGATTCGTCAAACCCGACTGCAATACACGCAAGCTAGTGCTTCGTTGCATTTGTATGTAGACGAAAAAGAAAGATGTATTTCCATCTATTCATGTTTGGTTTGTTAGAATGACTTGTCGTAGACTTTAAATAGTTATTCACAAAGGTATACATGTTTACTTCCACGTGCGTTCTTGGTAATGTAATACAATGTGTGTTTGTGCCACGTGGTGTGAAATAAATTTTTCTCACCTCCTTATGGCCAGTTGTTTTATTTCAAATACAACTTATCAAATTAGTTTGCACCTCTTCAAAATCGATGGCAACCTTTCACATCATGTGTGCACATATTTTAGAACGGCAGGTCCCACAACAAAACCTGATTTTAACGGGTTTATCGTGTTTATTGCTACCTTATATCACTACGCCGGATTGGAGAACAAGTTTAATTCGGCCGAAATGATTGAGCCCTCTGTAAGCATCAGTAAATCACTTCCGTGTGAAAGTATCTTTACAAAGGTCTCTCTCTCTCTTTCTCTCTTGTGTCGAGTACGGGGAGTCCGCGGCCGTGCTCGAAACCATACCGCGCCAATTTACCCTGATTTCCGGTTTGGGATGAATGGGATCAAACTGTGATTGCTACTTTCGCGCGGAAATCAAATGGAAACCAATTGGTTTTGGCGCGCTTTACAGGCTACCACGTGACCATGAATCTGTAATTGCTGGAAGGCCGAACAAGGCGAGGATAGATTAGAGAAGCCGGCCTTTTCATTCAAGCCATTCGGGACGGTTTTATTTGTCATAAAATGCACTTAATCAATATTACCATGCCACTTAACTCTTTAATAAGATTAACTTAAAATCCCTGTATATCGAGAGAGCTCACGTAATTTAGGCGTCAGGTCGAGGTAACTGGTAGTTCGGAGGCTGGCATGCTTGAACAATTTACTTTCCTTTAAGTACTTTGAAAAAGCAGCATCACCATATCACCAGAAAAGTGTTTACTACAAAAGGGTGTGAGAAAATGCCTTTATTTTGTCTTATTCTGACTTAATTATTCTAATCATTTATCCATTGTATTTATTGCATAATCATGCAACCGAAAAAGGACGCTCCCATTAATCGATCCCTCATTCCTAGAACATCCTAGCTCATTTTTGACACCGAAATACACACTCTGGTAGAAGTTTCTTGAATGTAGCACCATTTTTTGTGATGTCATTAATTGCACAAACGAGAGTATGTGTTTAAAAGAGAGAGTGCAACAGTTATATCCCAATTTAAAGTATAGTCTTTTTATTTAAACAGAAAGTCGGCGCTCTAAATTCAATCGGAATTTTGTGTATTACTAGTGCACAGTTCACACGTGGAACGTGAAGAGTTAAGGTTAAGGACGATAGCTCTGGCATGGCTACACTTTCTGTATGAAGAGCTCATTTGCAAAAGGGGCTAGATCCATTTTTCATCAAATTTGATTTTTTTGTTATCTGAATGTATAGATTTGAAGTAGCTCTATAAGATGATACCAAGGGAAAGTTTAAATTTCCATTAAAAAGTGAACACAAATGGCAAAGAAAATCACTTTTTTTCAAAAAGGGTTCGATCCATTTTAATTTGTTTGCAAAAGGGGTAGATCCACAAAGGTAATTTTTTGAAGAAAAAAATATTTCAAAAAATGTGAAGAGAAAAGATTTCTTTTAGACCAAATGTTATGTTCATATGATAGGGCAGTATATCATGACAATTTAGTGTTGCATATGAATATTGCAATATGGTCGAATAAAATAGTAGATTTTTTCAGAATGGTCTAAAGTTGATCTAACCCCTTTTGTAAACAAACTCTTCATATGCATGTTTGAATCTCACATACGGTTATACGATACGCAATTAAAAGGATAAAACATAACCACTACTTAACAACCTGCCAACATACAGGCAAACCAATATACTTTTCTTCCCATTTATCTGTGTTTCCTATAAATTCAACAGACGATGATTAACCAAAGCGAGACTAAATGTCGTGGTGTCGGGTTGCAGTCGCGTCTAACGGTATGCCAGGGTCTTCTCTGAACTTCATCTTCATCCGTCTCTTCATCTGTCCAAAGCGAGACTAGATGTCGTGGTGTCCGGTTGCAGTCAATTCTTACGGTGTGCCAGGGACTTCTCCGACCTCCATCTTCATCCGTCTCTTCATCTGTCCAGAGCGAGACTAGATGTCGTAGTAGCGTGTTGCAGTCGTGTCTAACGGTATGTCAGGGTCTTCTCCGACCTTCATCTTCATCCGTCTCTTCATTTGTCCAAAGCGAGACTGGATAACGTGGTGGCAGGTTGCAGTCAAATATTACGGTGTGCCAGGGACTTCTCCTGCCTTCATCTTCATCCGTCTCTTCATCTATCCAAAGCGAGAGTAAATGTCGTGGCAGCGTGTTGCAGTCGTGTCTAACGGTATGTCAGGGTCTTCTCCGACCTTCATCTTCATCCGTCTCTTCATTTGTCCAAAGCGAGACTCAATAACGTTGTGTCAGGTTGCAGTCAAATCTTACTGTGTGCCAGGGTCTTCTCCGACCTTCATTTTCATCCGTGCCTTTATCTGCCTATTTGTATTGCAGACGCGTCGCGTAAACTAATAAGGCCGAGTGACTGCGGACTTAGATCAATCAATCCGGACAGGAGCGTAACTCTGTTTCGGGAGTTCGGCACTAAAGGGTTCATCTTATTTATCGACACCGTTAACCCTTTTGGTGTCAGCTAAATTACTGCTCATTTAAGATTGATGCGTGTTTTATGTGTCAGAATGTTGGAGTTGCATACGGAGGGTTAGATGGCTGTGGGTGCGCTCAGAGCAAAGGAAAGAGAAATCACGGCTGCACAGAGTCCGCACATGCATTACGCAGCATAATTCCAGTAACATGTTCGCGCTGTCTTCATCCTTCTTCCTGTGAAATCTGATTGCCACTTTTGTCTTTCCAGATGTTAATCGTTGCTTACCGTCAGATTTTCTGCCTTTGTGGACCCGCGTCCAGAAGGGATGTCAACATTTTCCATGGAGCTGCACCCACCAAAGGGATGTGACTTAATTGTTTCCAATAAGATATTTTAAGTTTATTCACAGTCTGTTGTCTATTGTCCGAACAGCAGATTTTAGGGGAGTCATGCTGCTTAGTATCTGAGCATTAAAAGTCTACATGGTCTAACCCGCATATAAGCGGTCACTCAACGAAAACCTACAAACGTGCGTCCCCAATGTTGATTTCATGTAATTTGAAGTCGTGCTTGTTTTGTTTTTAATTAACATTTGCGACATCCGTGTACGTCATAACCGTATTTGTACGCAATCATATACGAAAAATACGTTCACAGCATAACAAATGAAATCCCCAACCATTCAAAGATATTGCTTACTAGTAATTTATAATTACATATCATTAAAATATCAAGCAGGAAAAAAATGCTTCGTATTCCTGTTTTTAATGGATTTCCACGAACAAAACCAATGTCGCATATGAATACAGGTGACGTCAATGTATTGTTATACATGGCGAAGCGTGTTTCTTCAGCTACAACTTCATAATAAACTCGAAAAATACAAATGTTTGAATGACCGGCTACACCAGCACGCTAGTTATATATTAAAGCCATAGTATGAGTACGACGTACCTTGCTCAATCGATCCAGTATCACAATACGATATATGCAAATAAATAATGATAACGTATTTACCTATATTGGTACACCAAGAAAAGTACATTCGGTGGCATTTTAAAAGGGAAAATCTAAAGTAGTGATGATCCTGGGCGACAAAAAATGCTATATACAGGGGAAGCAAATAACCCTATGAGTTGAATATGGACTTAAAACTACAGAAATATTCAAGATGCATCGAATCAGATAGCGCCCTACGCCCCCCCCCCCCCCCCCCTAAAAATATAATTAAAAATATAAACGAATAATAAGAAAATCAATAAATATATATTTTTAATGGAGTAGAAAATGATTTTTTTTAATAAATAAAGAGTAATAATCATGAAAAGACCCCAACACAATAAGCGATAAAATTAATAAACTGACACACCAGCAATCAGCCCCACACACATATAGCTATGTATGGGCACACACAAAATAAGCCCTACCCTCCGTAACATCAGCCGCATCTCGGAACCGAGCAAAGACGTGTTCTAAAATCAAGCCGCACTCAAGTAACGTGTACATATATTCGTAATCCTCTGTCATTATACACTTTTCTCCTGCCTGTCTCTTCTCATCCATCTAATGATATTTGCGCAGCTTCCTTCGTTGCCTCAATGTGTCTAGTTATTTGTTATTATTAGTGCCACTGAGAGGGGAGACAGTTAGCAATGTGGTTGCGTAATCAGCACTCCTGTTAAAACAATGCAGTCGGTAATACAGCCACGGTATCGCATTGATCGCTACTCGTGATCGTTATTTGAGTACTCAGCAAATATCCTCGAGAGTACGGCGGATTCCGCCTCTATTAAACGCTTGAGAAATTGGGTTATTCATGTTTATTCAGGGACTACGTAATTTGAAGCAGAATCTTTGGTTATCGTAACTATCGTGTAACAATGGACAATGTTATTGTTTCGGGGTATTTATGTTGTTGCCATAGTTACTGGCAATAATACAGTTAGAATATACGGATTTCAATGGAATTCGTCAAAGAATATATGCATTGTACTCATGGGCTACTGCGATACGTTTCTAACCACAATAACCAGATATCAGCAATAATTTGTCTGACATGGTAGTGAGTAAGGAAAATATCAAAATTCTTTCTCTCTTCTCTCCGTCATTAAAACTGAATAGGCCAGATTAACCTCATTTTAAGCAGTGAATACCTGTCAGAGAATCCGATCGCCCACCTGGCAATCATACGCCTCGCCGCCCATGTGCAAAAACACGCGTTACGCCTTGTCAAATTTGCGATTTGAGTAACAATCCAATCAAAAATACAAAATATGAGAAGAGAGATGAAGAGAGAAGGAGAGTTTGTGTATGGTTGTGTCTGCGAACATGTGCATGTGCGTTTATACGCTTCTCTGTATATTGTCATAATGCTCTATGAAATTGTCCATCGTTAACATACAGGTGTCTGTTTCCAATCATTTATTGCTAGAAGCGGAGGGGCGGGGAGAGGAGAGGGGGTGGGGAAGGGAGGAGGGAGGAGAGGTGGTGGGGAGGGGAGGCGTGGGGGGTGCTCAGGGGAGGAATCTTCTTATGGTGGATCTGTACTAAATCGATACAAAGTTAAACATTTCTTTCGATAGTTACGCCCACTAATGCTTACAATGCCGTCCCTCAAGATATATACAACAATAGCTTCGGTAAGTTCACATCTTCCTAAGATTAACCCTATACATGGCAGATACGACTGAATAGTCTGTATTACCTATGAAAAAGTCACATTTAAAACACTAAGAGTTAATGAAATATACTTTGGGGGGCTTACCTTAATCACCTAAAACCACCCACTGCTTTCTCGCATTTCCGTCTGGAAGAAAAAAAACAATAAACATGGTATTAGATATATCACACACTAGCTATGTGAAAGGTTACACACTATCATGTCTGATCAAATTCTGGATAAATCAGAGGCGATAACATAATATAGTCATCACAACGTCATGATTAATGTTAACAATAATACGTGCCTTTCGTGTAATGTAAAATTTATTGATAAATAGTTGAGTGTTCTGTGACCACATTTGTATTTTATATGTGCATGTTCCAAACGCAGGCGTTTTGATATATAGGTTAATTTTGTTTCCTCTACGAAATGCTTAATACAGTACGGCATCACTCATAACACAACTTACAATATCTCCGAAATCAAATATGTAACGTGTTCTCTATTTCATCGATCATTACAACTGCAATTGCATATACAATTATTCTGGCTCAGAGAGCTAATTTGTTGAGTGTTTGTCAAGGTCACTTGAAATATGATTAGTATGTAAAGTATACGAATGAGGCAAGGGGTGCGTTTCTTAATTGTATTTATTTGTTTTAATGAGATTTCGAGAAAGGAACTAGCTCAATAAATGAGAGAGGGTAATACCGTAAGGACAGAAAGGAGAGAACTATAAAGAGGGAGAGAGTGGGACACAGAGACAGGGAGACAAAGAGAGACACACAGAGAGACAGGGAGACAGGAAGAGACAGAGAGAAAGAGAGTGACGGAGACAGAGAGACATGGAGAGAAACAGAGAGACAGAGACTGGGGGACAGGGAGACAGAGAGAGAGAGACAGACAGAGACAGAGAGAGACAGAGAGGCAGAGACAGAGAGAGACAGAGAGGCAGAGACAGAGACAGACAGAGAGAGAGAGAGAGAGAGAAAGAGATAGAGACAAGGAGAAAGACAGAGGGACAATGAGATAGACAGAGAGACAGAGAGAAAGAGACAGAGAGAGAACGAGAATCAGCACAATTATCTTCCCTTTCACCATCACATCTCGCCCCATTGTGCTTTACTAGGTCCGCGGAAGCACATTAAGATTTCTATCGTTCATTACCGGAGAGCCTTTTTTTTCCCGCCACTCGAACATATCAGGTGACCAGGACCAAGCAAGCGCATTGAGGCTGATGGGATCGCTGATAACACCACATGTAGCCGACGGAATGCCCAGAAGTGCTTTCCCTAGAACAGGTATGCTGGTGGGTGGGCAGTGTGGCGGCAAAAGGGAGCAAGTCACACATAAGTTGGTGGCTCCTTGTCGGGCATGTTTGTTATGCCCCGTTTCACTTTTGTTTGTGTTTTGATCTACTTTTGAAATGAGGGTTTCATTTAAAATGAAAGCATGCAACTAGGGTGGGAGATGACAGAACAAGATTTATAGAAGATAAATACTAGAAAGTGAGAAAGAGAGAGACAGAGAGATCAAAATATGAACTAGAGACAGGGAATTAAGAGCTAACCAAACTTCACCGATTGATATAAAATTGAGCAGGTCCTTTAGATGAGGATTCTCAAATAGCAGCCATTTGGATCACGTGTTTACATAGTAATTGCGTGTATCAGTACGATAAGTAGCTACATTCGAACACTATTTTGTAACATTCATGTCCTCACGATAACAATATGCATCTGATAATTATATAATGAAATTTGGACCCGTTGACCAAAAGACACAATTTAAAGGTCCGCTGTCATCAAAATGTATGTCGACTTATGTTGATGCAACGTAATATGTACATAACAAAATCACTAACTGTTCAATGAAAATATGTGTCCTATATTTCAAAATAATTTGTCTTTATTTTTTCTCAGCACTGATAAAATATCCAAAATATCTTCCAACTCAAGATTCCCCTGTGACATCATCAATAGCAGGATAATAGGCAGAATTTATGCACAAACTAAACATTGCAATGACTACCTCCACCTTCCCACAAGAGCATCACATGTCTTCCCACAGTACCATCTAACAAACTTTCATGTGGGAATAATCATTTCCTTATGTCAGAAATGTGATAGCTATGTGATGCTCTTTTAAGCACTTACAGGTAGTCATTGCAATCTTTATTTTATGCATAAATTATGTATATTATCCTGCTAATTTCTACCTTTGATGATGTCACAGGGGGAATCTTGAGTTGGAGGATATTTTGGAGGTGGGGCTTATCAGCGCTGGGAAAAATATAAAAAGATTATTGTAAAAAATAGGACAAATATTTCCATTGAACAGTTAGTAATTTTGTTATATATATATATTAAGTTGCATCAATATACGTCCACATATATTTTGATGACGGGGGCCCTTTAAACTGTATAGTGATAGGAGATGTTGATCGGCTCAGAGAGATAGCGTGTTCTAGCCCGGTGCGGTGTGCAACCTTCGAACGAGACGTTTTGTTTAATCTTTTCCATGTCAATGGTCAAATGTGGGGAAATAAATGGATGTCTGGCAATAATATGAAGTCGTGATCTGTCTATATTACTATCCATCTTCGCCCACGGTTTCTTAGCTAACATCAGAGAAAAATCAAGTGTTATGGTTAGATGTTTAAAAGCATGGACTGGGGCTTAGTGCTTTTTGTTACTGAAACAGCTACGGAGCTGTATTGAGGGCGAGGTTTGGCGAGGCGACAGGATGATAACAATCGTAGCCTTGGAACCCATATTTCTCCCCCGCAACTCTCACATCTTCCGAACTCGCGGGGATTTGCAGCAACACCACGGCATAAGGCATGCTGTCCAGATTGAGGCAAACTTAACATGTTTTTATCTTGCTTCTCAATTTTATTTGTATAAATGCCCACTCCTAATCCTTTTTCTTCTTTGTATCTCCTGGACCCCCCAGAAGAAAACCTGTGCCATGCTGACACAGCTGAGTGGGGGTATCGAGCCCTGTACTTATATTCCATTTTGATTTGTATTTATGTATTGTTCATTTTTATCGGAAATACATTTAACTAAATTCAATTCTTTCTCTTTTTCAATATCACCTCCTTTACGTTTAAATCCAACTTAATTTTCTTTTTTTTCTCCGTAATGTTGTTGATATCACAACAAATCTTGTTTTTGTGTGTGTGTGCGCGCGCACGCGAGTGTGAGTGTGTGCGCGCGCACGCGAGTGTGTGTGTGTGTGTGTGTGTGTGGTTCCTGGTTCATCGACATTAAGCTCCTAGTATCAGGCCACATGACGTGTTCGTTGACATGCTTAAGTTACTCCACGGAACACTTTAACGAGCTCGCTACTTTTTACAAATAAAATGTCAAACCTGGCTGACGACAATTCGATACAAATAAAGACATGAGAGTCTCCTACAATACATTATTTAAATACATGAATGGTGTAACGGATGTTGGAAACAGCAATCAATTTCACGCAGAAGTATCTGACAGGAGTCATGTTTCTTATTTATCTTGAATGGCAGACAGAAATGGCTTGTAACTTAATAATGCTTCATCTGACTGCATGGAAGTGGTTCTCGTCAGGAAATATGGAGAAATGTTTATAACCTCATTTAAATCCCACGGCCAAAACGATTAGAATCCAGGTTAATATCTACAGAAGTGTAACAGCCTTGATGGGATTGTCATAATGGCAGAGAGCGCCTATTAGTATCTACGATTGTCGGTTGGAGATTTTAACATGATCAATGACTTGCGTATGTGGCTATTCGAATAGCGTGCAGTATTGTCTTCAGGTAATTCCCAATAACTAGAGCACGCACAAAAACAAGTATGGTAGCCTTAAATACAACCGTGGTGATTATGATATGGAGCCTGATCATGTTAACAAAACGATCAAGAGATGTTCCTCTGATATTTACAATAAAAAATGTTGTTTCTTACTCAATATGTTTCTGATAATCTTTCTCTTTTTTTACATCTGACTCTTCCTCTCTCTCTCTCTCTCTCTCTCATATTTCAATGAACACAACAGCCCAATACTACGGCATACAATGCTCTTATTTCATATCGAATATCTCTTCTTTAAATTAACGTTTTTCAACATGCCTTTTAAATGCATAACGGGGGTGTAGCTTAAACGTAATACGTTATTAGGTTATGTAATCAATTAATGAAACACGACTAATTGATTATATAGTTAAATAATATCTTATTGAGTTTTAGCTATTTTAATTAGCCAAGTTACGTTTTATTTATGTCAGTCATTTACATAACATTATTACAAGTTACCCAGTATATAGTCACCCTACCATATCCTTCACTGTTACTCACGAAAACACCGTGACTCGAGCGCTATAAACTGTAACTAAATTAGGGCGATCACACAACTCGCGCGAGCCTTGTGGGATTACACGTGAGCTATTTACATTCACCGCTTGAGACGAAGATCGAACGCATACATTAATTGATACACAACGTATAATGAGCATATGTTAACACTCCGTGTGCCACTGGCGCATTTTATTACACACAATACACGCGAATCCTATAGACCAGCTGTTTTTTCTTTCTGCATACAGTGGATCAATATGTCATTATGCACTATATCAGATGCCAATTCATTTTGAATGAAATGTGTTCCACACATTATATAATGTTTTTGATCAAACTTGTCAAAATTGATAATTTAGGCCATCTATTATTGTGTAACTTCACCATATAATTTGAACACACAATGAGGTAAGCAGTGAGCATGGCCACAACGTTGTAGGTGCAGAGGGATTAAAGGGGAAGTCCACCTTGAGGTTAAATTAGTTTAAATAAAAACATAAGCATGAAAGGAACATATCAATGAAGTTTTTACGAAAATTTATAGGATAAGAAAGATGAGATAAGAAAGTTCTCGAAATGTTGATTTTGTGACGTCATGTGTGAGGTGCTCTCACATATGTTGTGTGCTGCATATCATAAATTGCTATGTTTTTCTCTTTGACGGAGGATAACAAAAATAAAACCACATTCATTACACACTCGATTTAATCAATACAGTAATGTAATACATTGGTATAGCATGGACATGGTCGCGGTACTAACCAGGATGCAAACAAAAATTAGCTTCTGAAGAAGTCCATGTATTGTTTTGATATATTTTGTTAAGGTATTGGCTTTTCATGCATTCCGCACTAGATATTAAAGAAGAAACTATATCACAAAAGACGGACCTAAACACAGTTTTCGACCGAAAGAGTAACTTCATCATATATGTACGATATTACATCTTTAGGATTTTAGGATTGTGACAGTTTTTATGCTAGGAAAAATGGTTTTACTAGATGAGGTATAGTAATCGCCTTATTACGGTCTCAAACACAGTTTTCAACCAGAAGAGTAACTTCATGATATATATACGACATTATATCATTAAGATTTTATGATTATGACAGTTTTTATGTTAGGAAAAATGGTTTTACCGGATTGGGTATAGAAATCGCCTTATTGTAAGAATTTGAACTCAAATGGAATATGTTAAGAGCATCCTGTTAGCCCCAATCTAGATACATCTTCGAAGCTAGACGGAGACTGATACGCGAAGCCGTTAAAGGGCATATACTGTACTGGGAAGGCAAAAAAGCCTTCAAAATGTAATTGTTAGCAACCTTCTTGCCAATGGACTTAAATTCATGTATTGTCTATTTTAGAAGCTTGCTGAAAGTTATTTGCCCTCAAATGATCTACATTTGGAGTAATGAGTGATTAAATCACAAATCGAAATGTTCGCCCGAACAATTTGATGATTACTAATTACTCCAAATGTGGAAAATTTTAGGGCAAATAACTTTCAGAAAGTTTCTAAAATGGACAATACATGAATTTAAGACCACTGGCAAGAAGATTGCTAACGATCATCATTTGAAGGCCTTTTTTGTCTTCCCAGTACAGTACATTCCCTTTAACATGTGATATGACACAATGAGTATGATGAGGGTCTAGACATGCGATCACTTCTTATCACTGTGGCAAGATTGCAAGCAAGAGACAGTGTGATTGGGAGGGGAAATATCAACAAACACTTCTAGTAGTGTGGCAACCCAAACAGCTTTCTTGTGACCACATGGCGATAAGCTACTCTGCCAACATGGTGTTGCCAATTGAAAATCTTCCACTAATGTCTTAGCACTTATCACAAAGGGTACCTTTACATTTATGAATCGCGTTAGTGTTCTGTCGATTATAACAGAAATAATCTATTGAATATAGTCTCAAACTGAACCCCAAAATAGAAAGTAAATATGATTTAAAATAGAGCGCACACTGTATTACCCTGCTGTATGCTGCGCTGTTTTCTTTAATGGTTTAGCATTATATACAGGGAAACAATCACAATCAAAAGCACAAAAATATGAAGAATGAATAGTTTTTGTAGAGATGGTAGAAGGATGACGTTGACAAGTTTACAATGCAACGCCGTAAGCATGGAAAGGTGCCCATATTCATCATTCTAATTTCCTTACAATACCACGCGTTTGCTTTAGCGGAAGCATCCGTATGTTCCGTCATCAATTAGTACTGTTACGACGCATACACACACATGGGGAAATGCTTGCGGATTAAAGTCATCACACGCGACACACGTTCATTATTCGCCGCTTGTCACGACAGGATGAGAAGCTTTCGATGGCTCCATAACCCTCGGGCAATAACAACAATGCTCAATAACTTGATTGAATTACAACCAAAACGACACAGTTTCTGTATGGCTGCAATTAGCAGCGAAGGACGGCTTGGGCAGGTCCATTAGTAGAATTAGATTATAGAATTAGTCCACGAATCATGCAACAACAAATACCGGTGTTTACATTGCGTTTGGGTCGGACAGTCTGATTGGCAGTGCTGGCTACCGATTCCGGTGCGTTCGTTTGGCCATGTGCTTCGGAACGTGGAGCCGTAATCAATAAATCTACGGACCCGAAGGCGACTCAACGCGTAAGACGAATGGGCTGGACGAGTGGCTATCTTGCCTTCAGACAGCTAAGCTCTAATGAGGCGATTTCACAAGGCTGACCAATACCAGTGATAGTACTACAATAAAATGCGCATATGTATCCAATCTAGTTTCATTTAATGTATTTATCATCCGAACGAATTTAATTGAAAGCGACCACATCTTTCATAAACGTGTTTTGTTTGTTTGTTTTTATTTCATATTCATAAATTACGTGTTTTTAAAAAATCATTCATGTTTGCGGTTTTACAGAGTATATTTCCGACATTCGATGTTTTATATGTTGACCAATATTTACTGTTTATTCCATCAAATTCACTTTGCCTTATTTGAATGTACAATACAAGTCTCAATGCTGATGCCCATTATTGTTGCTTGACAAATATTGATACTGATTTTGTTTGATATTCTGGAACTAACAGCTGCAGATAGAAGGCGCTGGCGATAGTATTGGTATTGGCAGAGGTTGAGATGAATGAAACCGGCTCGTCTGGTTATTGGGTTCCTTACCGCACAAGAGACGGAGTAGGTCAATAGACCTGTTCACGTCAGGCATGTAAAGATGCACCTTCAATTACATGTGGCTGGGGTCTGTGACCCGGAATCTTGAATCCCTGCGTGAGTGTGCTTTAATGACCAACACGGATTAACTCCCTTTATGCAGCCGTCACAACATGTTTGTTCACGAGTAATGCTTAAGTCTCATAGTGCAGAATTTTGTCCAGCGCATAAGGGGTTAACTTTCTATATGCCACTGTTACAATATCATTGTGCGCCAGTAATGCTAAAATCCCATAGAGCAGCATTTTGTTGGGAGCAGAAGGCCTTAGCTCGCTAGCTATCAGTCAGTGTAATAATATCACTGTGCGCCAGTAATGCTAAAATCCTATAGAGCAGAATTTCAAACAGATAGCTCTGAATTCCTTGAAGGGAACACAAACATGTACCAAACGGGCACCCTCATTTGCGGAGAGACCCATGTATTCAGGATGGTAAGATTAGGAATGGGTGTGTCAGTTATAATAATATCCCACAGAGAATAGGTACACAAGCATTGGAGGCTGGCATTAGCCATGTGTGTGCCAGATAATTGCTGCACTATGAAATCATGTGTATTTTGTATCTTGTACCTAGCCTATTTCTCCCCACTGCTTAAGGACGGTCTCCTCATCATTTTTCCATTTTGATCTATCTTGCGCCGTTTGTTTCCATGTCGTGCTACCATATTCTCTAATATCGTCAATCCACATCCTACTTTGCCTGCCTCTTCTTCTGGTGTTAATCGTGGGCATCCAGATAGTTAGTTTATATGTCCATCCATCATCTTTCCTCCTGGCCAGATGACCAGCTTACCTCCATTTCTCCATTTTTCTCAAATCCTGGTTTCTAACTTTGTAACACCAATCATAATTCTTTCCATAGCCCTTTCGGTTACTCTTAGTTTTCTCTCCAGTCTCATAGTTGTGGTCAATGTTTCTGCTCCATAAGATAGCACAGGTATGATGCACTGGCTGAAAATCTGTTTCTTGAGAGAAAGAAGGAGCTTCTCATGTGTGTTACTTGTATATAAAAAAAGATCACATATAGCACACAATGGGTTAAATTACTGAACAACGACTCTTTTTCAATACATTTACACTTTTGTTGCACGATACATTTTCTACGCGTGACAAATTCTACTTACTCTTATCTTCGTTATAGAAATATATCAGTGTTGTTTACATTGATTTGTTGTCAGTTCTTAATGACCCTTCCACACACTACACTTTCCATCTTTATTCAAACAGGCGTTCCATCACAGCAAATGGTATTTTTGTTATCAATGCAAAGTGTGCCTAATGGAAAAGTTATTTTAGTCTTGTAACACCATTACACAGTTGTAGGATTAGGGACAAAATGAAATTGCGCTTTACGTAACGTGTTATATACCTTTTAGTGTTCATCATATATATTTAAAAATACTAGTAGCACGCTTTTCTCTAAGCATCCACGTATATATCAAGAACGAAAATACATGTGTATGCTTAATGAAAAGGCGGATGCATTATGAGGTATTCCTATCAATTGGAGCTCTTGAACAAATTCTACAGTTACATTCATTGAAACGTGCAGCCGAAAGAAAATATATTAGCCCCAAAGCCTATTAACTTCCCTGGGAATTTGAACAACAATACAAATATTACAACCTTGATTTTCCATACGAGTCTGTGAATTGAATTATGTACTCGCAAGGCCATGAGCGATGTTGCTATTAGTGTACATGTCATACGAGCCAGTAACGCTACCTTTCATCAGAATATATAAAATGGAGAGAGAGAGAGAGAGAGAAGAAAACCAGCAAGGCAGGGTATACTTTGCAACATTTAGTTAAAATCTCGGCAATGTAATGATTGAAAGCACCGCAGTTTGGAATTGAGCGGCAATACTTCATGTCAACTAACATATCTCGATGGAGGGTGGAAGGTGTCACGTGTTCATCCATCATCATTGCCTGCTGATATTTCATTATTCCCGGCAGGCAGATTGCTAAGTCCTAGCAAGTTTCATTTCAGGCCGTAGAACCTGCCAGTTTGTATAGACGTGTTTCGCAAACAAGTTTCGAGCTTTTCAGTCTTAAATTAATTTGCAACGAGGATTTTCTTTTTTTTTATGAGAACACGCAGTTGCTTTTTGCTTGTCGCGTAAGAGGAAAAGAGGTAAATTGCAATTTCATAAAAAAAAAATCGTAAAATATTTTATTTTATGATGCCGACATGAGCATAATTATGGATTCTATAAAAAAAATGTAGGTGTTTACGTAAGCAGCATAGTATGAACGTTCACATCGGTGTGACAAAAACTATTGTGGGAAAATATCACTGAGGTAATTGACCTACTGAATATTTGAATGGAAACAAATGGGGAAACCAATCTAAAATAACTTAGGATATACTGTAACTAATGAAACCGATTGGTTTTAGAGAGCATTTACAACTTAGAACATACAATGTGCATTAAGAACAAATTTAGTTGGATTTTGTAGATTTTGTTGATTTTACTGTCTTGTCCATTGAATTTTGTAAAAAAAATGCTGATATGTTTTGTATTGATATATTATCATCGTTGTTATGTATGGTAATGTATTTTTTTTATCCGCCATGGCCCTCAGTAACAGCAGTTTTATAACTGGAGAGGCCACCCACTAAAACTGGAAATAAAGAAAATAAGTAGTGTTGTAGCAGCGTTCATTTTGATGTTCCTTTCTTTTCATCTGTTCTGCGTTCGTCATAATACACAAACGCCAAACGTACATGTGTCGTATGCATATGCATTAAAAACTGAAAATGCATCCTCTGTCAAATGAAATTGCGTTCATATTGTTTCATACTGTATACAACGTAACGTCGCATATTTTTTTTTTCGATAGAAACCATTGCGGTCTAAGAAGCGTCACCTACGAGCAGTGCCTGTAGGTCGTAACGTGTTCAACGGCACGAAAACAAGTGTTGTAGGAGCCAAAACCACTTTATGTCACGAAGTTTCTTTTTTTATATCTGCCCTACTTTATACTTGTCAGTAATACATGTAGCTCTTGTTTTTTGCCGGCTGCTCTACCTGACTTTCCACATATTTGTGGGATTTTAGTATGCAATGTCTTAATATGACTGTAAAGATAACTGCAAGTCATAAAGAATGGTAAGACGTGTGTTTTCATACCGATTTGTACTAATAATGCAAAATTGAGCTTATATTTTAACACCTGCCAGTCATTAAGGAATTTTCATTGCTTTTCTCAATTCATATAACACGTAGTTACCTGGTTAATTTATAAAGCATTGAGCACTAGTCTGTATTCAGAAGGTGATGGAAATGGCTTCCAACGCTATAGACTTCTTTTACATGTTTTATGTGTCCCTCTTTGTATTACACTTTTGTGTCTATCGATAGATAGATAAATAATAGATAGATAGAAAGATAGAAAATGGTTTATTATGATAAAAACAACAACGGTACAAGACAGAAACACTTCGCGGCTCGCAGGCCGAATTGCGTGTGACTTCACAATACTGTACACAATTTTCTACAAACATATATAAACATTAGAATAGGATTCTGTACATAATTATCTACAAACATTGAAATGGAATTAACTATTTATTATAGGTGGTAAGAATGTAATTTTATCTGCATTCATCCCACTATTACTAACCTAAGAAATGTACAAAAGAAAAAAGCTTCAAATTATTCACATGTTTTTGTACGGAAATCATTATTGCAAGAATAAGTTTAAACATAAACATATTTAAAGGATTAGCATAGAACAATCAAATAAACTACCACAATTCTTTCATCTCTTTGCATTCATCCCACTATTATTTACTTAATATAAAAAAACCCACAAATTATGCACATGATTTTGGACGGGAAAACAATTGTCTATCTATATAATTTTCACTCTCTCTCTATTGTCACTCGGGATTCTTTTTTTCGCTCAGTTTGTAACAAAAACGCACTGGCGCTAGTAAATACAAATATTTACAGATAAGCAGCAACAGCGTTTGATATAAACCCCCTTAAAAAAATCTGCAACTCAGATTTCAGAGATCTTTTGTTGTTCATTATTGTGCATGAATGTGGTATCATAAGACAGCTTGACTATTCATCTCTACAATGATGTATCGTTAGTAATGCTTACGCATTCGTAAACTGCGCAGATCTTCTGAATTATATAATTATGCAGCAAAGTAAAAAAGAAATATGGCAAAACTCTGTTTTTTCCGTTTGTTTTGAATATGAAATGAGTTTCAAAAGTGTTGGTGCGTCGATGCGTGAACTTTTATTGGCATGTTTACTTTTTTTTCATAACACATTGCATCTTCAAAGGAAATGGAGCTTGGAAAAATGGAACGGCATAACATAGATCAAAATGGAAAAATGATGAGGAGGCCTTCCTTCAGCAGTGAGGAGAAATATGCTAGATGGATAGATAGGTAGACAGATAGATAGATAGATAGATAGACAGACATGAGGGGTCTGGTATGGGAGGGAAAGAGTATTTGAGTGGATTGGTGGGGGAATATGGGTATTCAAAGTGCTTAAAGGCTTTCACGCGTCGATTCTGTGGGGAGACGGCACTATTTAGCTGCTACGCTTACTTGCGAACTTAACGCACGTATGCGGCAGGCAGCGAAATGGCTAGCCACGATCAGGGCTGAAGGTTTAGCTTCGGTAAGGATCGTGCATTCTAACCAGGTGGGTAAATGCGTGAGTGCCCGAGAAACAATACACATAGGTAAGTGTGCGTTTTGCACGGAACGCGCGGCGTACGCACTATGGCAGCGCGCTAGGGATATATCCTGCGTACGACGCGTGAAAGCCTTTAAGTACAGAACGGTTTTTACGCCATCTGGGACCATGTGTTGGTATGCGTTTATGGGTGTATTTACGATAATGCTTTTTTTTCGGACTCGATAATAAATCATCATCAGGCATGGTAAATTATGTTAACCAATTCCATGTTATAGGTGCATTTTCGTATAAGTAGTACAGTGTATACATAAATCCGACTGGGTATAATAAATTTTGGCACATAAATGGTTGAGAATCGTGTTACATCGGGAATAAAGTCCTACAAATACTAATAAGCGCACAACATGTAATAACTTTAGTGTACGCCATTAACAGAGTTTTGTCATTTTGCCGTGACCTAATTTCCCCTTTCGGTACGACTTTGAGTGACAATGGAAATGTGAAATCTTGCGTAGGGATATAGATCCTGCCCATATATAGCTAGAGGGATCGAAACCTTGCCAGACCATATACTAATTTAATGACCTATATCAAGACTATGATGTTTAAAAAGGTAGCAATTCTTCGTCAGAGCAGAAAAATCAAGAAGAGATCAAATGAAATTTCGTTTAACGATCGTTTCATCGACATTTTCCGCTCTATCCTTGGAAGTATACTATTGACCCTTAATTTGACTTTCCGCCTCATGGGATTTGTGTGTATGACCTAAGCAAAAAAAGCACCAAAGTCACCTAAATAGTTCAGTCATCCGTATACGTATACAAAATATATTCAATATTATGATGCGGGAATTATTGTTCGTATGACTTATGATGGAAAATTGCCCATTGTTCATTTGTAACGCACTGTTTGTTTGTAATTGAAGCACAATGTAAATAATGACAATTGATTGGGCTATTCAAAGAAGGGCACTCTACAATGAGTCCATATCACGTGACTACATGATTTCAATTGAGATGCTATTAGTCGGGGGAATACTCATGTAGGTCAGTATTTTAATTCAGCTCTGAGGTGGAGCATCACAAAAGTTAAATTGATGAAGGAACCAAAGACTTTAAAGCATACTTAACGTACTGTACAGTCTACTTCTTAATTCGCGTGGTATTCTTAAGGTATCCTCAACAATAAGTTCCCCATGCTGGATACATCTACGTCATTCTGCCCATAGCTTGGACAACTGGTATTCTTTATTTCGAAAATAACAGACGAATATATAGAACAGTAACAATGATTTCGTGCCTGCAAGATGCGTACAGGAACTACGGGTTCTTTCTCTTTTGTTTTTTTGTTCTCTCTCACTTTCGCTCATTTACACATCCCCAACGCCCCCCCCCCCTCTCTCTCTCTCTCTCTCTCTCTCTCTGTCTGTCTCTATCTACTGTGTATCTCTGTATCTCGCTCTTATTTTATTTTTGCTTCACACACTCAACACGTCTTTGATGGATTCATTGGGTCACACTCATGACACAGAGTAATATACTCCGTGAATGAAAGAAAGAGGAGGTTAGAATCTGGTGGCATCTCATTCCTACCAACGTCTCGTGTATATGACACGGTGAGGCTTCAGCAGCTACTCAGTAGAGGCTCAAGAAAATTGACGAAACGAAATGAGCGAAATACAAAAGACGGGCCCTGTATAAACAATCTTGAATTTAATAACTTATACAAGCGCTATGGCCCCATATTGAATCACGAGCGTACATTTACAAAGAGAGAACCAGAGAGAGCGACGCTCTAGAAAACAAGTAACTCTCAATATTCCCCGATTTCATTCACTTAGCCCTTGTCGCGGTCTGACCTTTCAAACCTTGTGATAAGGTAACTTCAAATAACCCAGACCTGATCGCAAAGATACAAAAATGTCGGTCATGATTTTTGCTTATTCGTTCTCAAAGCCCCGGAGATTAAGCACCTCGTTCTACGCGTCTGCTTCTGACTTTATCTCCCTCGACAACCGTACGAGAATCCCAAGCAATTCGACTCCCCGAGCTCACTATAATATCCTAATGATTTACCACGGAGAGAGGTAATAAGTTGCTCGTTTAAAGGCAAATATTGCTCCCCAAATTGTGGCCGGTGTTCCCGTTGGAGCACTCCCGCGCAGATTGGATGGTATCTCTTTTAATCCTGTCTCTGTCAGATAAGATATCGCTCTATGGTATTTGTGTACATTACAGGGGCCATATTCATGAAAGCTTACTAGCCTGGTTGGTTACTACAATGCATGCATTTCGATGCACTTTAGTAACTTACTAGGCTTAGTAAGGTTTTATGAATATGGCCCCTGGTTACTAAATGCATATATAGAATTTAAAGACTTACACGCCAGGGGTGTTTCACTACACTGTTCTTCAGCTAACAACGGCCTTGCGCACAACTGGTGACCTTTTCTTGTCCTACATTTAGATTCTGATAATTTTGATACAATCAGCTAAAGTTGAAATCTGATCTTTATAAATCAAAATGATTGTTGTTAACAAATGTTTTGTCAAATTTGATAAGGATTATTGGAGATAAAGTCCCACTATGTTAAAACAAATCTCATTTACTACAGGAAACGGTCATCAGTAGTGCGTAAAGTCGTTCATAGCTGTAGAATATCTTGGTGAAACATCCCCCGGGTAAAACATTTCTCTACTGCATGGGTGCGCGTTCAGGACTATTGCGAATGTAGCTCATAGTTGCACTCGCGCAGCCGTGCAGCTTTCAAACATTCTCAAATCCATCCATAAACATGTTGTTGTCATATGATTCCTGTTTACCGCAAAGAATGATTGATCTTCTAGTCTCTGTCACTGCGAACTGCACGGATCATTTATACTTAGGATGCTTGCATGTATGAGGAATGTTCGTATATAAACATTATACATAGTTCATGACACACATGATTCCACATACTAGATAATTACCCTTGTTCAAAGCACAGGGCTATTACATTCTATTAGAAGATAAAGCTCTCGTGTTTATAATCGCATCATGTGTATGGTATGTGAAATGTACTATAATGGGAAATGGGAGCAGAGACTGTCCAATCACAAATCTTCAACCAGCTTGACTTATCCTTCCTTACTAATTACTAATTACTAATCAGACAAACTGCTTTATTATGAGATGCATGTGTATAAATTGTTCAGAAATACATCAATAGGTCATACAGTGTTAATAAAATAAGCGTCGGTATAAATCATTTTACAATATAATATGTTGCAGTACTTCAAGCATGTGACGTATACATTCGACAATTATAATGACCACAGGTGTTTTTTTTCATCAAAAATATCACAAATAATACATTTCTCTTGTTGATATTTTCTTCTAATGCCATGGAGATTTGTTCTACATATCTGATGGTAACTTGTGAATGTCCACAAGCATACCGAGTTACATATCATCAAAGAAAATAAGATCCGCAATTCGAGATAGAACCCCGTGACCTAATTCATGTTCCAGTATCTTTGTTGAAGGCGCGTAATTAAGTACAGCTCTCACTTGTCGCCTCGTGTCTTACCCGCTCCTAGGCATATAATACGGGCCTCCCCACGCATTGATATGAATTGATACGCCACGCAACATAAGTTGATTAAGCCACGCGTTTACCGCATTTATTATGAGTCTCGGTTAACTCTTTGTCTGCCACATGTGTACACTCTACAGCTCAAATGAATTGACATAGGGTAAAGGGAAAGGGAAGAAAGGGAAGAGCCGAAGTTTTAAACCTAGATATATTTTTTCCAGTTCAGCATGAAACATGTTTTTAGCCTAAAATGCATCGTGTTTCATGCAGAACTGGACAATATATACAGCGGTTCAAAACTGCGGCTCCTTCCCTTTCTTCCCTTTTCCTTTACCCGATGCCAATTCCTTTGAGCTGTAGTGTATCTACTCGCAAACAATACACACAAATCCCATAGAGCTGCAGTTCATGTGGCACTCAAAGGGTAAAGCCTTTAGGTTCCACTGGTTTAAGCTTGCCCAAATAATACACATAAGTCCAATAGAGCAGGGATTTGACTGGCAGACAAAGGGTTAAACAGTTGGTAGGGCTGAGTTGGTATTGTAATACCATTGTGTGCCACATGTGAATGTATTCGCAAGTAAAACAAACAAATAACACAGGGCAGCATTTCATCTGGCACCGAAAGGGTTAATTAGTCACTACATAATTGATTCCATAAATTCTAGCAGACTTTATATATATATATATATATATATATATATATATATATATATATATATATAAATACGTAACGAGATAAGAAGTATATCGATAATTTATTGTTGGCATTCCGATTCCTCAAACTTTATCGAACTAATACCTTGCATTATAATCATAATATATCTCTATAAGCGTAACGTAACAAGAACTTTATTGCTAATTTCATGTTGGTATTCCGATTCCAGAAATGATGTCGAACTTATAACTCGCATTATAATCACGATATATCTCTAAATACATAACGAAAAATAACTTTATTGCTAAGTCATGTTGGTATTCCGATTCCAGAAATTATATCGGACTTACACCTCGCATTATAATCATGTCATATATCTAAATACGTAACGTAACAAGAACTATATTGCTATATTCATGTTTGTACTCCAATGACACAAAGTTATATCGAACTTACATCTCGCATTATAATCACGATATTTCTCTAAATACATAACGGAATAAGAGCTTCATTGATAAATTCACGTTGGTATTCCGATTACACAAAATGAGATCAGAATTACACTGCTAAGTTCTGGAAGACGCACCTACACAATGCCCTTTTCTGTAGTAAAGTTTGCATCTTTGCTTTAAGAAGGGTTGGTATTCTGTTCTCATATTGAGCATGTCCCGTTGCATTACGGAACCTTTCAATGCCCATTGATTATATCATATGCTGTCACTTAGTGATAGTGATGCTCAACTCTTGCCCAATCTTCCCCATGTCTGTCTCTCTCTCTCTAACTCTCTCTCTCTCTCTCTCTCTCTCAACGGTCTCACTCTATCTCTGTCTCTCTCCCTCTCTCTCTCCCATCGGTCTCTCTCTCTCTCTATCTTCCTCTCTCTCTCCTCTCTCTCCCTCTCTCTCCCTCTCTCTTTCTCTCTCTCATCGGTCTCTCTCTATCTCTGTCTCTCCCCCTCACTCCCTCCGTCTGTCTCTCTGTCTCTCCCTCTTTCTCTTATTCCATCTATCTATATCTCCCCCTCCATCACCTTCGCGTGGAAGACAGAGCTATTTTCAATTCAGGTCCGGTCTTCAGATATTGAAATTCGTATTCCACCGGCATTCCATCGTGACTGTAAAATTAGTCGATGCTTCTGTTTGTTCCCATTCCGCCGGAGCCTGCCCAGTGAGGAGCGCCTGTAGCCACTGTTGGTTCTGACCTCCCTGAAATAACATTCCCAAACCACTATGCCAGGAGATTTTTTTTCCTTTCCGAGTCAAGTGTTCGCTATAAACTTCGCATGGAAGACGATGAGATCTAATATTTTGGCAATTAGAATGGAAAACAGTGACAACACGCACTGAATGTCAGGTGACACGAGGCGCTTTTTTGCTGTATTTGCATTCGATTAACTCTTGGTGTGCCACTTGCAACTATTTCTCATGTAATACACAGAAATCACGTAGAGATGCTGTTATACGGCACTCAGGGGGTTAAGAAATATACACTATAGCTCAAAGGAATTGGCACGGGTAAAGGGAAAGGGAAGAAAGGAAAGGAGCCGCAGTCTTAAACCGAGGTATGTTTTGTCCAGTTAAGCATGAAACACGATGCTTTAGCATAAAAAGCATCATGTTTCATGCTGAACTAGACAAAATATATCGCGGTTCAAAACTGCTGCTCCATCCCTTTCTTCCATTTCCCTTTTACCCGTGCCAATTCCTTTCAGATAGTGTATGCTATGAACCCACAGGTCAGGTCTGAGGAAGCTAACGGAAAAGTGACTGAAAAATGTGACTCCCCCGATTGTGTAAACAGAATAGTTTTATAGTCATATAAAATGCATATCATTAACCCTAATTATCTTCTATTTCGAATCGTTAAATTCTAATAATAAAACTTCCTTAGGCTGGTCAGTGACAGTGATCAAATAGTTAATACTAAAATATTGGTGACCGAATCAATATACCTTATATTACTTGGTTAGGCTTGTATGATTATGTACGTTCCATAAGGTTAATTGGGATATATTTGGGTGTATATATATATATATATATATGTAGAGAGAGACAGACAGACAGACAGACAGACATACAGAGAGAAACAGAGAGAGAGAGACAGAGACAGAGAGACAGAGAGAGAAGCACAGAGAGAGACAGAGACAGAGAGAGAGAGAGACAGAGAGAGACAGAGAGAGAGAGAGACATAGATAGAGCGAGAGAGATAGAGAGAGAGAGAGAGAGAGAGAGAGAGATCAATATCAACACAAATCCATATGCACATATGTATCTATCATAGATACTCATTCATTAAATTGACTTGTTTACATGTGATTAATGGTTTTTCTCATAACAATATGAGAAAATTGTCCGTCGTAATGTACGCCTTTGCCCCCTCTTGTTTTGCTCTTATTACAATTCAAACTGTACAATATAATACAATATCCTGTATCACGGAAAGGTGTCGCTATAAAAACAAACCCACTTATGGGCATTGGATGGGAGCGAGACATTGGTATACTGTTACACAGAACTACTGCACACAAGCACTGGCTCAATGCAGCTGTTATGTACATATCCCAGACTGTGAAAGCATCGATTGACCGCTCGACGCAAACCGATCGAGGACAAAAAAATGCTTGCACAATCGTCCCGTGCGCCGACATAACTCGTTTTCCCGGCGAATATCAAAAGCTTTTTTTTTAACTTAGCATGCATGTAAAAAAGGGAGGATTACACCTTTGGTTGATAAGGCTTTTCGAAGGTGTGACGCATTCGTGATGTAAATTTGAAGCTTTAATGGAGTCGTTAGTGGCACACGTGTATTCATGTGATATGTCATGCTAATCCCATGTCAACCTTTTATCTTGTCTTCCCAACCATTCTGCCTGTATCAGCGATGGTTCGCTATCACCTTTATGACCGCTGTAATGATCCGTGCTTCCCTCCATTCCCCTATCCACACACTAACATGCTTTTATACACGTACTTAACGTCGACTGACTTCATGTCCTGACATACAAGTGCCGGAGAGCGTGTCATTCGAAATGACATTTTCGACGGGAAAGTACTCCCTGAAAAGACAAATTTATTCACTGCAAAGGTCATGCATCGCCTGTATGTCTTTAAATGTTTCCGTTATTTGTTCGTTAAGATTTAAAACAATTTATATGCGGCGTTAAAGAGACACACTGTCAGGTTAACCACGCATGCGGGGAATGCAGTTCTGTATCGATTAACTTAGACAACAAAGATCCTAATGATGATTAATGCATTTAAGTAGGCTACGCGTGTTTACGTACTAATCATAATTAGCAAAATTACTGCTACCGCCGTATCAATATACTGTCTGTGTACAGCATTACAGGGAAAGTATGACATGTAGCCAATCTTAACGGACAATATCTAAACGGATGTGAATCTCTATTCACGCATGTATCATATGTATATAGATTTTACGTGGATACGTACGAGGGAAACATTGTCCAACGTGAAAATTGCTATATTAGCTGTGCTGAGCTCATATTGCACATTCGAATAACATCGTGTTTGTTCAGTAATGGATCAGACACGTTATTAATCGTGCTCTCATCTCTGATCAAACAAAATCATGTTTCCATTGTCAATATTATAAAATATATCGTGCGTCAAAAATCACCACGTACGACTGTCACTGTGTAGGCGTTCATGTAGCTAGATCTTCCTTAATACCAACGGAGGTTGTCATGCCATAGACCAATGTCGGCACTTAGTTTAGGCAGTGAAGAATGGAGTATGTATTTTGCAATCAGGCGCAACATTTTACGAAAAATAAGAAGAACACTCACAGTTTTAGAAATATGAAACTTAACAGTGACGCACGATTTAAATGATGCATGAACATTATTTCAAAAAGAAAATTTTATTTTGATTAAAATATCAAATCTTTAATTAATTTGACTACATTCACACATTCCATACCAATGTTTATCACTATACTTATGTGTAAGCATCACTTTCAGGGAGAATCACTGAGATTTTGAGGTCCCAAATTAAGCTGCAACGTTCTGAACAAACACATAAATACGTAGTTTTTCAATATAAATAAAGTCTCATGATAATAGAATCAGACACTCATCAAGACCCAATTGGATAAGACTTATCAATAATGGTAACTATGCCATCAATGGTAACCTCCATGGTAACGCCACCCGACAGCCAATCAAGTTTTCCATAAAATCAGCCATGAATGGTAAGTTTAACGCAACAGGGATCAGAAGCATAATCTAGAAATACGGTTTAAGGTATGGATCGTGTTATGACATCAAATACAAACGTTAATCTAAAGTCAATGTTGATTGAGGTAACGTCGATAAAATCAGATATATCATAAATTCACAAAACAAAGATGGTGATTATGATGAAGAAAATGTTATTTTGATGATATTAACAATGGTAGTGAAAATTATAATGATTAGTCAAACAATTGCATTAATAATGATATGCAACATATGTTATATATTACATACGGTGGGAGGGAGAAGGGGGAGAAATGCAATGTGTCGAGTGAAATAATGCAGAATTGTGCACTCAGTATTATTCAGTTTCGTCAATGGCGCGT
Source organism: Arbacia lixula (assembly GCA_963669155.1). Taxonomy (NCBI): domain Eukaryota; kingdom Metazoa; phylum Echinodermata; class Echinoidea; order Arbacioida; family Arbaciidae; genus Arbacia; species Arbacia lixula. The sequence goes on along the minus strand of OZ022587.1, from coordinate 11,990,253 downwards.
AACTTTCTCGGTCCATGTGCAAAGGCCTTGAACGACGACGACAGTGTTCACGGTCGCAACTGGATCAAAGCCTCCCGCTAGCCGTGGTTGTGTAACCCTTATTTCCCCCAGACACCTGCCCCCGTCACTCCCCGGCCCACACCGCCAGAGCTGCATGTTCCCAATCCCATGTTGCATGTATGATCCAATAATGTCATCAATAATGGAAGGAGATCCAGTCTATTTCTGGCTAGGCAGGTGGTGGCGTGCTGCTCGATCATATAAAGCTGTGCCTGTATTGTTCCCTCCGGAGCCAAACGAGAGGCATCCCCCTATTTTCCTCGCGCTCCACCGAAATCGTTATATATTATAGCCGCATAACTGTAATGTACATATGACCATTGCTCTCTCTCTCCCTCTGCCTTTTATTCTCCGTCTCTTGCACAGATAATCTCCACGCTTTGTACATGTGCGGTTCGCGGAGCGAGCATACAATATGCAGGGGTTTCGTCCTACCGGGATTTATCGTTTGGCAGAATGAATCGGGAGCTCTCCGATGCAGCCAACCTATTGCAAAGTTCTTTGCACCTTCGGGTCGTAGAAATAGACATGGTTGATGATATAGAGGATAGGTTGTCTGAATGACCTACATCTCGTCCAAAACGAGAGAATAAATCCAGATTTCCTGCGTTTTTTGTGGACAGATAACAATTCACCACTTTGACACCAAAAGCTGCGCTCAATTAAATCACCCAGACACCTTCCTGGCAACAATATAAGATCTTCTCTAAAAGGTCGGATTTTGTTGAGATGGTTTGAGTGTCGTTTTCCCCTGGCAACAATAATCTTCCCACCAACACAAAGCCTCTCTCCACCAGCCCCCCCCCCCCTTCTACACCCCTCCCCTCTAATAATGAAGTTATGACGTATACATATAAGTCTTGCGTAGTTATATCATTGTTCTATTGTTATTGGTTTCCAGGCGCGCCATTATTTATTTGACTATTGTCAGTCAACTATTCATGAAATCATCGCGCAGGTAATTGATATACATTTGCAACCTGCTGCAATTTATAAATACACACATCATACAGAAAAGGTAGCAAATAAATACGCGAGCAGTAATTTCAGGTCAGGCATCTACCATAGTACGCTATAACGACTTATGTGGGGTTTTAATTTTGGCACGAAAATGTATAATCACTTTAAAGATAGATTAGTCCTTTTACAAATGTCATAAAATTCGTCAGGGATTAAAAGCATATCCTAGCAATAACATGTATGAAATCTCAGAGATATAGCTCCATTAACAGTTTCAGGAAAAGTGAAATACAAACCATCCTTGTTTACGTTTAAAGCAACTGACTATAGTCTACATTTATATACTGTATTGCAGCGGCAAGCGCTTTCCCGTGGCAATCATTGATCTTTTGGACGGCCTGTCCTACTCGAAATCTAAAGATCAAATTTATTGTTTCTGACCTGCAAAATGGACTTCATTACTACTTCCGTGTTTTAGATCATTTTTCTTCGGTATACTCAACGGAAACCCATTTCATAAAATCAAAACTCTACACCCTACAAAAAAAAATCCACATGCGTACATGTACTCACACACAAGTGTGTACACACAAACACGCGGTATAAGCATACATGTACACACACACGCATAAGTACAAGTACATACACACAAACACTCGCACTCACATAATTGAATACACACAAATACATATATTTATTCAGCAACATACATACATACACACAGACACACACTTAGCCACATATGTGCGTACACACAATATTACCCACACACACACAAACAGACAGAAAACTCACTCACGAATTCATATGAATATCATTACATGCCAGTCGGAATGCAAAAAGGTAGAGGGTTGCTATAAGCAGGTCTCTATGACATTTTTCTTCTCGGAACAGAGCTTTTCAAATGAACCATTATGGTTGTAGTTATGTAAGGAAGAATATCGTCTCTGTAGATATAAGGGATTGTACAGACGAGACAGACGTTATGGCGCAAGTATAATAACGCTTACAACGCAGCGCGCAACGATAATATCTCTATCTTGCAGGCAATTACGCACTTAATTTAGAGATGGATCTCTAGACCGTCGGCTTTCGAGGCACCGCCAGACTTTCGATGCTCCATAACGTCAGTGATAATTATCTATCCTTCTTTATTACTCTGTCTATGCGCACAACTTAAAGTTACTCGATCTGTGGTATTATAATGCTGCGCCTTCCCCTTACTATCTTTCACACTATGCTCATGGTCTAGCATACTTTTTGATTTCTACCTGGTGTGGTTCTTATTCTTTAATCAGTGATAATTATATTCTTCATCGTTCTGTCTAGCGCACAACTTAAGTTACTCGATTCGTGTTATTATAATGCTGTGTCTAACCCTAACTGTCGTTCACACTATGTACATGATCTAGCATATTGTTTTATTTCAAGCTGATGTGGTTCTTAGTCACTTACATGCGGGCTACCTCGGGGTGCCTTAGATCTGACGATGACAATATTTCCTAAGCATGACTTATCACCTAGAGGACTATTTAAATCCAAGAAATATACATCTGGAAAACATGGTTATGTTCTTCTCTTCGACGACTCTACATGATATTACACATCTCTGTCCGTTGCCACACGCAAATATCAAAAACACGATCAAGTTATGTTACCCATCAGGCTAAAGGACAATATTGAAAAAATACAGTAAATCACACGTTGTATGATGTTCACCTTGATCTCGTTTTATGCCTTACGAAGGACGATCCGTCCTTTCATCCCACTGACCTGTTAAGAAGCCAGGCCAGACAAGCACGCGAAAGATAACAAACCCACATGCAATACCCACGGAGATAATTTTTATCACAGCAATTAGCTCACTGCTTTCATAATGATATTCACACTACGGTTAATATATTTCGTGATTTGATAACTGTGGTGAATGGGCTTACACATCACAGCCGTCGAATATGAATATAGTTTATTGAAGCTATAATTGTGTATTAATTAGAAATGGATTATATTGATAGATTACTGATTCTGGCAGTCCTTCGATGTGTTTCGGGAAGTGTGGTACATCATTTTATGTGTGTGTCATTTCAGCATTGGCGGCGCTCTGATTGCTTCTACAATGATACATTCAATGATATAACGAAAACTATGTTCCCAATCCTATGACATTTACTCTCAACCAGACATAATTTGTCAAACCAGCGTTTTGGCTTTGAAATGCGTCTTTGTTCTCCTCTATCATACCTCATTCTAAGAGAATACTAAATATGTTTAGTGAAACATCTTCCTATTTGTACGGCCTTACATGTTCTACTTAGTGCACATTTCACCGGAGGTGGACACGGATACCTTATCTCGCCTACCGTTTCTCACCCATTATCGGCTATAATGGCGACGCCCCACCTCCCCCCTCCCCACTAAAGTAGCCTTTCTCAAAATCGACCGTGAAATCACGTTCGATGGGGTGTACAGACAATTAATCTTGTAATATTTATTCATATATTATTGATTCAAGGTTTAACACCACTCTAAAAACAATGCTACCTCAGTGTATTCTCACTTGATATCGACATAAATATTAATTAACAAAGATTAAGGTTAGGTGGGCATGCATACATCTTGTTCTAATATTCTTTGATAGGTTAAAGTCCCCATTGCATAGAACTTACCATCAAAAATAACGAATAATGGAAACATCAATGGTATCAACTACCATGGTTACACCGCCTGACAGCCAGTCAAATCCAAGCTTCCATAGGATTTGCCATTAAATGCAAAGTTACCATTAATGTTAGCTTTTATGTAAAAGGGCCCTGGTATCAAAATTCAACACGGTACTACTGTCTCTCTTTTCTCTCCATAAGCTGAATTTTAATTCTTAATTTCTGAGAAACAGTACTGTGCTTGGTGAAAAAAAGTGGTAATAAGTATTTTTACTTTCGAAGAAGCAGTAAAATACTTTTAAAAAAACGGTAATATGATTTATTACATTTTAAAAAACATTACAGTGCTTTGTGAAAAAAAATGGTAATAAGTATTTTTACTTTCTAAGGAACGTTAAAGTGCTTTGTGAAAAAAGGTGGTAATAAGAGTTACTACTCTCCATGAAACAGTTAAGTGCTTTGTGAAAAGTGGTTATAAGGATTATTACTAAATAGTAATTGATAATCTCTTGAAAGGCGCCACCTGGTTCTTTTTGAGTGAAATATATCCCTTGAACATACTCAATATTATTCATCCAGTAGTTTATGTTTCCTCTGGGAATACTCTGCGAGTGATAACGACATGCACAAGGGCAAATGAGGAAGAGAGGACGTAGGAATTTAACGTAAGGTTTTCGTTTCCCTCGGAAGGCTAATGCAAAGTGGTAAGAGATGATAATTTAAAACAACACACAAACCCTGGCAAGAGTATTGTTCTAGTTCACTTCAGTTCAGCTTTAATACCATCATCTTGCAGCCTTAGCAGAATTGCATGGCAATTTACAATATATAAAAACATGCATAAATAAAAGCAGTTAATGAAATTACATACATTGATGAAATACATGTACTATATGGAAATATACCAATATTTAAAGATGATATATGAATTGACATTTGAACGCAAGTTGATATAATGCCTGGTAGAATCAGTTAAAGATGATGAATATATAAGTAGATCAAAAAAAAATTAATGATACATGGATTATTTAATACCATTGCACTGTACTTATATAATTGGGTAATACAAAAGTTTAAAGGAAAATTATATCGTATACATTTATTGCACAACATTGTACAACATTCTTGCGTAGTGAATTGAAATAAATTGTTTATTTTCAACGATTAGCACATGAAACACCAACCGATCAGTTACGACGATGATGCAGCTCTAGGTTAGAATACTTGTTTATGATTAAATTACACACAATAGCATAAAGTGGCAATAGGAGGATATTCAAATCAATATTTATTAATTAATACTATGCAATTTCACAATAATGAAGTTCTTGAAGATAGATTCACTAATTAAAGCATATAGGTTGAAACAATTTACTAAACATTATAATTCAATCTGTGAATATGTTCGTGTTATTAAAAAAGTGCATGAATTCGTTAGAATGGTAAAACATTATCTACATTAAAATCATATATATTTATATATATCTATATATATCTATATATATATCTAACATTGCAACATCAGGCAACATACTTGTCGTCTCCCACAGTTCTGCGTATTCTTCTAATATCGCTATCAAATATATGGAATGATTCTACAAGCTACAACAATAAACTCTAACTGGAATGTGAAATTATTGAAATACGAAATTAGACCCATTTCCTATTCTGGATTCGCGTCAACACATCAGAAATCGTCTCACAGCAATGGCTGGGTAGATAGATGGGTATGAATGGGGGCACTCGAATTAATTTTTAACACATGGCTTTAAAATAAATAACGAAGCAGCGAGTCCCACAAAATCGGAGATGCTTGGAAGGAAACATTATCCAGTGTATCAATCATTCGGGTACATTTGTAGTAGGACTGACCCGTAAAGTGCATATTAAGACAGTTTAGGTTATACTGCTATTAATCCATAATTCAAGACGTAAAGATAACCATCATAAAAAGGGGCATGCCGTGTAGATCTTTGCTATAATCCTATCATGATCTGAGCCCGAAATCCGAAGGGGCCCTGCAAGACATCTAAAATAATTGTGCTCCAAGATCGAATACTAATTCCTCCTCAAGAGAGTGATTAAAGCGTAGGATACAGCAAGAGGCGTGATAGGGGGACATCCGTCACTGCACAAATTGAATAAAGCACGCCATTACCATCCTAATCATCATTGACAGTCGCCAACATAGTCTGACAAGTAAGTAAACTATCAGGGACTAATGGTAAGCTAATGACATCTTGAGCTTAAACTCAATGAGAGCTGATGAAATATATTATGAAAATAGAGTACAATCTATTGTACAATATACTGGATAATATGTTCGACAAATATAAAATTATCCCGAGTGCAGGTTTAATTCACCAAAGCCGAAGGTCATTACTTAGCAGATATTTTACCAAAAAAACAAATACATACAAAATGGTGCAGCTTTTTAATTCTTCCAATTGTGAAATGCGTCTAAATCTTGTAAAATTTTGTAAAAAGATCATGAATTAATTTAAATACCTGTACATTTTGCTAAAGCTAATTTATGTGTATCAATTACAATGTTTGACGATATACCTGTGAGTTGATGTTGTTGATATTATTGGTTTATTTTGTGAATTCATATTCAAAAATATCTTTTAAAGTCGCAAATATCTTTACTTGTGGCGATATTTTTTACATTTTTTATATAATTTTTTTCTTTTTCTTGCATTTTTTTTCTTCTTTTGAAAAGTCAGTTTGTTACTTTATACTCGTTATGATTCTTCAGTACGCTTTATGCGATGAGCTTACAATCACTTTCTTGTTTATCACTCTCTGCAAGCGTATATACCTGAATTGATGTCATGATTTCTTTTCTGTATATATCTTTTGTAAATATTGTAAATAATACAGAACAATATCATTGTAAAACGGACATGATTATCCCCAATACCTAACAAGGTGACATGGGATCAATAAATTGTCATTGTCATTGTCATTATCCCCGTTCATTTAACATGGGATTTACCTTCAAAAAAATTGAAGTTTATTGATTATTTTTGTCGACCCCTTTTGAGGTATTAGAAATACAAAGTTCCTTTTAAAATAAAATATATAGGTATACATATTTGTTTTCTTCAAGGAAAATGGAAGGAAATAAAACAGGATGCAAGCAAATATTAACGCTGACACTTACGGCTACGTCGTCTTTTTTTTTTACTAGATCGCAGGTGTAAATAAGTATGGGCCTGGATGTGTGAGAGCAAAAGGGGGAAACTTGAGAGGTGGGGGGGGATTTGTTCATACGTTGTAGCATACATTTTTAGAAATAATAGAAATAGAAATAGAAATAACCATTATACCAGGACCAAATTTAAAACCAGTACCAATGCCACTATCATTAGCACTATTTCACCACCAAAGCCACAAACAATACTTCACACCGTAGCATTAATATTTAAACGAGTGACCGCTGATACAGATATTAGCACACTTCATACAGCGGCCAGTTTCAGAATTAGATTTCAAGATATGTGTGATGTGAACAAAATATTTGATTTAAACTTACGAAATCATACTTTTTGAAAATACCTGATTCTCTTCAATCCGTACGTATTACGTATCACACTGCGTGTCAGATACTATGCGACCCTGTATGTTTTATATGTGCATCATTGATGACGAAATACACCCTTTGTACATCAAGAGTGAATGCCATGCAAAAGTAAGCTTACATAAACAAATTATTGCTTTGTTGATATGGTTTTATTGTACGCTGTGATATTTCAGAGGAAGTATATTTGTTGCGCTGAACAATAAAGAAGCAATTTCGCATTATGGGAGTCGCATTACATAGGATTATTATACATGCGAACAAGTGTTTAATCTCCTACTCACTACACTCGGTAACATCAGAACTTTCGACAGACAACGTATCATTATAGGCAAGGTCATGGGTTGAATTTATCGCGAAAAATGGTGGAATCTCCGCTGCAGGTCGTTCATTGTGGCCAGGGCTCTGATTAGATTTGTCTAATTACCTGAGAAGCAGCCATGTTTACGTCCCTTTCGGGCTTCTTGTATCTGGTTTCTGCACCTAATTTAGCGCTGTCTCTGAATAGATTGCGCAGGATGATATACGACCACACTCTTGGCCTCTGTTTTGTTTTCGATGGTATTCAGTGAATGATATCCGCTGGGTTGAGGTTGTTGAACGTGTTAGGATTAGGAAAAGTGGATGGTGAGATGATGGGTGAGTATTAAGAAGGACAGAGAGATGAGGAGTGACGAAAGGAAAGAGTATGATGAATATGGGAACGTCGAGCTGAATGTGGAGATTCGAAAAATAGAAAGTAAAGACGAAGGGGGAACTGAGACGAATGGGATTTAAACGCAGCATACGCTACACCTTACTTCACACGCATTTGCATATGAGTGTAGGTGGAAGCGGTTTTTAGAGACAAATAAATGTTAAAATACGAGCAACATTTTATTTTTGTATCCCTGCTTTCATGTTGATGGATGTAATTCTATATTTTCCATTTCTTCATGAAGCAGGTAATCCCATTCAACTCCAGTGCAACTAATTTTTAAGACAGCATTGTACTTCATCATAACTTTAATTCGAAAATTTTATTTTTTTAATAAGATATAGTACATAAAATACAACATAAATGTATACCTAGATAGAATGTGGAAAAACGAACTAAAAACAAGTGACTACTTGAGATCCACGTACTATTCTTATAAAAAGGACGTTAACGAGTTCAAAATAATTACTCATGATTCAGAAATTGTGTTTTAGTGTGGATGAGTAATGTGTAATTTGTTCTTTTCCGGTCATTCATGGAACCAGTGTCGGTAATATTAATGAGTTCATAACCGATTGAATATACCAACTTGCCGGGAAAAAGGCAGTGACGGGTTACGCGCTGGGCATGAAACGACACAGGTTCACTATGACTAGCCAAGCACGAATTCCATTACCGCGTCAATGTGATTAAAGCCTTGAAGATCCCACGTAATAAACCAGGTTATTTTCCATTCATGAGTAGTCTCCCCTATTTGTACGCAAATCCACCATGTATTACTGATATTAAGCCCATTATAATCTCTTTTATAATCACAAATGAGTGTACGTGAAATGTTTAACCTTATTGGTGCTGTACAGAGTACGGTGCCATATGATTGGTATGTATTAGCGGTGCGATAACGCGACAGGGGCGCATACTGATTTAAAGAGCTTGTAAAATTGATCCCTGTTGATGTAGGCTCGCATCGCGAAATGGATCAATCAAGAAGCTGGCGCCGGAGAGCTATTTCCTCCTTCATGTTGGTCATACATGTTATAATCATCAATTTCCTCCACGTTCTTCCGCGCACCGCAGGGCGAAATTTATAAAACCCAGCCATATCCGTTGAATAATTAGCATAAGATATGCAAGCTCTTTCTTAAAATGTCGGGTATGCGTTCGTGCTCTTATTATTACCTTGGATATTTTTGTTAGGAATTTATTGACATTTTGTGGGGAAACACATCAGCCTGATAATATCAACATATAAGTCCGTGTAAGAAATACAACAATTGCGTTAAACGATGGGGTTTTTCTGCTATGCTTTGAAGGAAATTTCATGTGGTAATTATTACACAATCAAATCATTTATCACAAACGCACATTATGTAATGCAAGAATCCTTTAACAATGTGCATAGCGTATGATTTGACCTATCAATATCATTATATGTATACTGTTAGCAGCTGGTTTTAAAACAGTCAAACAAATCGATAACAACAAATAATAAAACTGTAAAAACATCTTTCATTATTGAGAATAATGAAAATTATTTCTTTAACTTATGGTAAAAAAAGAATACGTGTATAAATATTTACGGTATATGTATCACCACGTGGTGATTATGCAATCTATATCTAGATGCATGCTTTGTCATCTTATTGGCATGAGGACTCTCTTAATCCACTAATCCAGCTAAATATGATTATAGGTATAGTTGCTGTGTAGGAAATTATACTATGACATATCATATAATGCATGTAAACATATCGTTAACTCAAAATTAATTAAGATATGCTATTACATTGCACAGCGTGTTAACAAAGTGTGTATTCACAATTAAGGCCATATAAATAATATGACATTGCGGAGCGTTGTTACAGCGCATTACAATAATAAAAGGTGTTCATAATATATGGGCAACTTGTATGTACATAAAAATGCTAAGAATTTCATTTTCCATAGTCTCGTGTGTAATAGCAGTACTGACATCGCACCGCCGCATGCGATAACAATGTATTCTGCAATGAGATTTGGAGAGGCTTTCCACCCCATTAGCTAAAGTAATTGCAGCGTTGTCCGCCCCTACACAGCTATGTGTCAAAACTAGACGCCACGCCAACTTGTTATCCATCGGCCGTGCATACGCGAAGCATATTGAGCACGTAAGCTTTGATATGATTACCATGAGTAGGACTATAATCATCCCGTTTGTATCTAGTATTAACCACATAACGGCCATGAATGGCTGATCATGACAAACAACCATTAAAAACGAATCTAGGAATGAGTGTACATGCATTTACATATATGTAGCAGTCTCTCTCACTCTCTCTGTATCGCTATTTCTCACCTACGAGCTCACGTGCACATATTACGTAAAAACCTTGACCGTTCGTGTTATATCAGAAATTATAAGATGAGCTAAAGAATCTCTGTAATCTGATTCAGGGGGTATTGGTTGATTAGTGCTATACTTGTCTCCAAATCCGATTGTAGAAATTAAGAAGCATAATCAGTTTGTATCAGATCTGGCCTTAAAAATCAATATTGCCATGGTCATTTCATCAACCTTGCAATAAACTCAGTAATGCTTTTTAGAGTACAGAGGTGTGACGTCATTTGAGCATTATTGTCAAGACAACTGGCTCTAAACAACACGGGTAGAGCAAGCAGCGGTGATCACAACGGGGACTGTAAATTGGGAATGCCGGACACTTGCCCGATAGACAGTATCGGACAGCTAAACCTCTCACTGGAGTGACTTTGTTTATAGCCAAATCGTCAAGGGTAGCTACCATGGTAACATCACTGGACAGCCAATCAAATTTAAGGTTTCCACAGAAGTTGCCGTTGATAGCAAAATTACTATCAATGGTAAGTTTTATGCAACAGGGCCCATGTTCTTGACTTATTATTGCGTGTTCGTCCCTCTGCCTGGTAATGGTAAAAGCCTATTGAATCAAATTTAACCCTTCATGTGCGAGACACAATGGTGCTCTATTGGATTTGAGTACATAAGTGGTGCAAAAATGTACACACGGTACATAAAGAATTATGTGAAGTATACTGCCCTACTCTGGCAAAAAGAAGCAAGTGACAGATCACTCAAATCTGGGTTATTGGTACTCTTAGATTGTACCGAGCATTTTCTACATACGGGCAAAATCTGGACAAGAAATATTCATCTTGCTGCGAGATATGCACTCTAACAAGATGTAGTGTTGCACTGATGCCAATGCAAGTGACAGACACGTTTTGCTCATTTACGAGAAAAGTATATGTTGTTAGTTGCTTCGTTTTGTCAGAGAAGGGCAGTACAAAGACGCCATAATTCAATGGCCTATTTGACAAAAGCAAGCAAGTGACAAATAACTGCAATTTGGGTTGTTGATGTTATTAGATTGCATCCAGCATTCCTCGCATACTGGAAATATATGAATAAGGAATATTCATATGGTTGCGATATTCATATTCAATTCAATATAATGTGGTTTTGCATGAATGCAAATGCAAATGGTCCACACAATTTGCAAATTTACAAGAAAAATCAATTTTGTTACTTGCTCCCTTTTGTCGAAGTAGGTTATGTACACCCCACTATTTAATTACATTCAATTTGATTAAACTCCATTTCTACTTTAAAGAATACAATGTTTACATGATATAGAAATTCTATGTGAAAATCAATGTCTCGGGAACTAAAAAAAAAGTATAATCTTGTACAAATTGACCTTTTTGGTAAACATGAAACATTAATCAATGAAGCAACATAAATAAATCATTAAGCATGTTGCTTAACACACGGAAGGGCGGTATGGTGTAAACAATAGGCTAATGAATTAGGTCGGGAGTTATTAAGATCTTAGCCTTAGATGGCCCCCTGATGACCGCATCAATTCGAGTTTTAATTGACAAGTTGCTTCGGCCTCGGAGAGCCACACAGCTAACATGCGCTAATTAGCACGAAGCTATGCTGCCCGGGCCCCTGAACGGGTGTATAACACACGTAGGGTTGCAACGTGGTATGTTACCTCTTTCATTACTATGTCTTGAAAACCCTACTGGATTACTACAACTCTTTATGCTATTAGAACATATAGAGGTAACCCTTTAACCCCTTGGAGAGTGTTGTGGGTATTGCCGGTCTTAAAAATGCGACAGAGTACATATAAAAGTATGCAGATGACCAAATATGGTGAGCGTTCGTATCCGTTATTCCTACTAATCTCCTACGATAACCATGAAAAGCGATCTACTTATCAAGAAATTTAAAACGCCATAAGAATTAACATTATTACGTTTGGGAAGCGTGTATATATAAATTAGCCCTAGCCCCGCTGCTTTTTTAGTTTTCGTATGATTGAGAATACCGAGCTATGTAATTATCTAATTGCTGGTACTTACAAAATACACCCTAACTGCACTCTGTTCGTAGAATTAGTCCATATCTAACCGCAATATATCAACCGCATCCACGTTGATGGATAGCGCCCATTTCGAAAGACAGGTTTAAAAAATCAATGAATCCAAATAGTTAAAGTAACACATTTCACATTCGTATCAATCTTTGACACATTCACGTCGTGTTGTTTAGGGAGTTTACTACTGCAAGGGCAACAATAATTGAATTCACTAAATTAATTGTTATCCTGAAACAAGGCAAGCAGAACAATAACGTTGATACAGAGGCACAGTTAATCCTAATGACCATGCATTCAGTCAAATAGACGTGGAAACTTTTACCGATGTCACTCTCCTCTGACAAAAACATAAACATGCATATGTTTTCCGTTTCGAGTTACGTTGACAATTTTCAGTGCAAATGTTTGCTAAATGCAGTAAGCGTGTGAGGATTGCACTTTAAAAATACGCGGTAAAGAAACATACAATCACAGACTTAAAGGCTGGTTAAGTGAGCGACATTGTCCTGCAGATGTCTGAAAATCAGAAGACCCCCTTCCCCCACCCCCGTCTCAGACTTTTATTTACCTTGGGAAGTACTGGAAAATACTTAACTGCTCCCTTGGAAACCGTACCAATTCCAAGAAGTTCACTGAAAATAATGCTACGTTGCGTTTGTTTTAGATATTTACGGTGCTACACACACAAGCCATATACAAGCTTAAAAAACGTACGCAATGTTGAAAGTTTGACTTACCAATCGTCATCACATGGTCTTTAAACGTCAAAGGCATTATCAGTAAAAAGAAACTTCCGGATATGAATCTATTAATCCACAGGCTCACGGGCACGCACCGGGGAAGGTTTGGCGTGCTTCACTGCCACCGTCCCGTCACATCGCTTCCCACGCTCCGCCGCCCGCCGATACACCTACCACGAATTTAGTCCGAAGGGCTTTAGCTGCATGTAGCACACGTGATATTTTCACCGCGTGCCCGTTCAGCTCAGAGTGCAATGCGCAAGTGGTGTGGATAGGTAGGGTAGGAGGTAGCTGGCGCGGGAACGCATCTTAGTAGCTGGGTGTGCAGCGGGAGTGTCACCCGTGGATGGAGGCTTAACTTGACTGCTGTGCGCAAGCAGGCAGAGCGAGCGAGCTATCCACGTATAGGGTGTTTCATCAAAACATTCGTATCGTGAATGCGCACATTTTGCGTTTAACTCGTTATGTTCCAGTCAAAGTGTCTCTCTTTGCGATGAGCATGCATGACAAGTGAACACATTTGAACCTGGTAGGCCTACAAAAAGGAGCTTATGAGGAATTGTTGCGTTTAAAGGTCTCGACTGTATTAAGAATTAAGTGTTTTACACGTGTTGTAAGCAACTATAGATATATGAGAAGAGTTCTATGCAGCAACCGCAACCCGATAAACAGAACAAGAAAATATGACATTCGATATATTCAATAAGATGGGGAGGACTAACACAAAATACGGGATATGCTGTAATAAACTGACGAAAGGTTGTGAGAAATTACGAAATAAAATGTTATCTTCGATAAAGACGGATAGATTTCTACATGAAAGGAAACACATGTATAAACAAACTCCCCAAGTTAAATCAATCTGTGTCGGTTTCCTCTCAATTCCCTCTTTTGACATGTTGATCTTCGGTCGCCCTACTTAAAAATAAAAAATGGTGCCCGCATCTTCTGAAACATTATGTGTGCATTATAAAACGGTTAAAGTCAGTCAAAAACCCCACTTAATGTTGTCATCTTTAAAATGATCTGTCTGATTTGAACTTTAAGATTTTATTATTTTAATATACCGCAATTCCATCGCCATATTGGCTCAGTAAAGAATGAAGTGTCCGAATTTGGAACGTCCTGTATACTAATAACTCATCTGCATCGTACACGTATGGCTCAGTCCACTCCGTTGTATAATTCCCGCCTCTTTTCTACTCGCTCGCGCACTGGTCGTATCGAGCGCGCGTTAGAGCGAACCAGATGCTTTATTATATTGTCGACTATACTAAAGGCTTTGAGGGCGCGGTGTTGATGATCCCATAACGCGATAGCCGGTTTTGACATGCACTGATTTACATCAAATGAACACAGAATTGAAAGTGTGATTGAATCAAGGCCTGACCCACAATCGGCTTCTCGGTGGCGCCCCGTTTTTTCTCCTCCGATGAGAGAGGAGAAAGAAGAAATGTAGGTTGCCTGGAAGCTATGTAGCTGAATGGTGATTTATTTTCATTTAGGGCTACAAGATCGTGCTACGATTTTCCCTTACAGAGCCTGACAATACACACGCTGACATTCAATCACACATTCCCCCTTTTTCCTGGGTTTATATGTGTTTTATCCATGTTGCTGCGGTTATCAAATAACATGATCTCAAAAGAAATTGTCAAAGAAACCCATTTTAGAAAGTGATATATCCATAGGCGGTGTACATGTGGATGATAAAACTTGGAATAGCACTACGGTACCCACACGTCGTAAAGGAAGAAGGGATGAATTTCATAATTGGGGCAAAGCCCCCGCGAACGCCCCCCCCCCCATACACACACAGACAAACACACTTATTCCTACCCCTTCCTCTTTCCAAAGGTCTTCAATATTTATACCTTATGGCAAGTATTATCATCTCATGTTGGACAATGGAGTTGCCCTTTTTAGCATCAAGCATTACAAATTATGTTTTGAGGGGATAATTAACAATAAATATTACGTCAAATGAAACATGTATTTATATAAGAAATTTATCCGTTTTTATGGTTACAGGTGTGATTCAATTTTGTCATGATAAGTCAAACGTTGAGATGCAAGACACTCACATATTGTTTGCTGTATGATTCGATAAATTCCCCCTTTTCTGTTTTTTGAGGAAGGAATAAATATTTTCCATAGAGGCATTTGTGTAAGAACATGTGTCTAATGATGCATCAAATGGACAGGATAAATGATATTATATCCTTTTGATAAAATTTAGGTTTTCAAAAGAAATTGTACACGTCATATGGAAGATCATATCGCAGGTGACGTCACAGAAAGCTAAAACATTAAACATAACGTTCTTATCCTTTGACAGATTTTCATCAAACCTTCACTTATGTGATTCATTCATTTTGATGCTTTTATCAAAATCGATTCAACTTTAGAGAGGACTTTTCTGTTCAAGTAATACGTGCTGGCTCCGCATGTTTTAAGCCGTTTCTATATGCATTAAGAATTCAAGGTCGCCAACACTAACAATACTAACATAACATGACACAAGCAACGTTTAGACAAGACTAGCGGTATAATCCGTTCAAGCCTGTTTGGTAGTATAGATTCGGTTGCATGCTGCGCTGTTGACAAGCGGCTAGTTTTCCAGGCAATATCCTGTAGGAGGAAAACTGACATTCCTTCTTATTCTTCGAAGACGGTGTGGTTTGGTCATTGGCATAAGCCAAAATACAATTCATCCGATTCATGAATAGTCCTAAATATCTCACGAAAAACTGAGCAGACGTATATACAAATCCTCAAGAATACCGATATAGGATTCTAACAAGGAAATGTATTATAATGATTATTGGGCTTCTTGGTGCCAAAATAGCCCGTTATGGCGGGAAAACCTCACATTGTTGTAATGGAAGTAAACCGTAATGGGACCACGTGTACTTAGACAACAATGGAACCGTGTAGAATCTTAAACATGATATACCGCGACGTGTGGCGTGAATATGTGTTTTGTCAAGCCCATGCATACCGCATTTCCCACGATCCTACGAAACATTTAAGCATCTGCCACGCCGAAGTTTATTCAGAAATACATTTCTGTATGCCGTGCGCAAACAAAGAGGAAAGGCAAACGTTTATTTAGTAGTAATATGAATGAAAGTACGTTCATAGACACGACTTGTCAACAGGTAAGAGTTGGCCGAGAGCTAGACGTGTGGAGTGTGTTCCCGAGTGTGTGCTGAAAGAGACGGATAATATTAAGGGCGAACCCTTTATGGTGATTGAGCGAAAAAGAGAGCGGATGAGAAAGGGGGAATGAATGAGAGTTTGCATGAATGAATAACGCAGCAAAATGAACACGACAGTAAAAAGTAAAACACTACAGTAAACCATTCAAAGAGGCAAATAGAATAAAGAACTGCATAACGGTACACGGTCCACAGACAAATAGAAGAAAATGAATTGAGATACATGAGGAACTTGATTGTACTACATCAGGGTACTCTTTGTTTTAACAATTACCTTTTTTCTGGTGACTGTCAAGGACATATCTTACGATGTCTTAAAGGATGGATAGGCAACAGTGCAATGGTTGACAATTATAGACGAAGAAATACTCGAATTGCAAATATATAAAACAAATTATTTAATCACTTCGTTCAATATAAAACAGAATAGAATAGGACCATATGAATTGCATTCATTGTTTGATAGAGTAAATCAATTTAAAAAAGTAAAGACATAAAACAAGTTAGATTAGCGTATGTTTTGTTACCATCACAGTAGAAGCTTTTTGCTTGGATAGCGTTTCGCCTCAGTTCAGATGCTTTTCCCAATACTACTTTCTCATATCATCCCTGTCGCAGAACTGCAGCAGACCTCACGGTGAGGAAACAGTCGCGATCATTCATGGCATGCATTGTCCTCTGGTTTAACAGACCGTCATCTTTTCTAATCTCGTTATTCAAATATCTGTGAAAGCCGTTGTTTATATTTGCTACTACCGTAATGAGACTTGGACGTGACGAATTGGAAAAACAGCGAGCCTTGGGGAGACTTTAATCAAATTAAAGAGAGGATCTTCAACTCGCTATTCCGCTCTATTCCCTGCAATTATACGACTCTGTCCCCGAGAAAGTGGGCAGGCTACACTCATATAGGCTGCGCAGAAAGCGCGATGTGCTGAAATTTGACGGAGCCATGCTGGTGTGAAATTGGTAAATTCGTTAGGGATGACAAAAGGGTTACATCATTGTTCGGGACTGTAAGACTAATGCACTGTCTAACGGATACTCATGCACGCACATTAACCCTTTGTGTGCCAGACCAAGAGTCTCTATATTAGATGTGTGTGTATTACCGGTGAGATAAGCCACAAGTGACACGCTACGGGTTAATAGCTGATGCTACTCCACCGTTGAGTAAGGAGGAGGAGGGAGGGGGTGTACAATGATTACATAACAAGAAGAATGGAAGAAACACTTCGATCGCCGAAGACTCTGTAGGGTAGAGAGGGAATCATTGGAAAAGAACGGATAGGTTGTAACATCATTAATACAACAACACATCACTTAGTACCCTGTAGAAGACTTTGTACGAGAGATAGGGAATCATTGGAATAGAACGGATAGGTAGTGATATCTTTAATACAACAACACGTCACTTAGTACCCAGTATATCTACGGTAGATATGGATATACTTGACAAACAATTACAAAATGATCAAAAAGGCAACGAAACAACTACCTTCTCCTTATACCATATCATGAGTTGAATACTTTGTACGCAGACAATGGTATAATAAGCCGTAACATCGTGCCGATTTTCCAAGATGTAAGATTGTTAAACGTTTTTCATTTGCAAAAGTCGTCACTGTATAATATCACGTCTGGTTTAGTTTATTGCGCGTTGCCACACGTGTGTAATCCTACAAGCTTTAATTTGAATGAAGAAAAGACTGACATGTTAATAAACAAAAAGAAAGGTGTTTGTGTCATCATGATTCGCTCTCATAATTTTACGTATACACTTGCTTAAACGTTCGTTTGAAATAAGTCGTGATTATTTTCACGATACAGTCTCTCAAGTAAATGCTACCAATTTCGTTTTGTTTGCCTTTGAATTATATGATGAATGAGCTTCATTAGCGAATAGATCCAGAGTTTCGACGCAGCATTGCTTGCATTTAAAGACACTGTCTTTCAGCAGTACGATGCAGTGTTCATCCGTCGCCAGCCCTATCGGATAATGAAGTTGTCATGTGTGTGCCACTAGCATGGTAAATGTTTACTCCAAGTGGCTAGCGGAACGGTAAACAGTATCAGCCGGGCTAAAGCGCTCTCTCAGCGGCCCTTAGCGCTAGCTACGAATACTCGAAGGGCAAACGGCTATCAGAATAGAGCTCGTGGTGAGATTAAGGGCTGTGCAAAGTGTGGGGACATGGGGGCGGGGGGGGGGGTGGGGCGGAGGGGTGGACAGAGTTATTAAGTCTTCATGCGCATGTGACTATTTATTCACCGGTAATGCACGTGAATCGCATAGAGCGGCTTTTTTTAGAAACGGGATGGGTTAACTGGAATTTAGATGTGTTGCAGACGTCGGTAATGCCCCATATTTTGCCCTCTTCCCCTCATATTAATTATCAAAGGGTAATTTGAAAAGAGAAATACAGATGAATAAAGGTGGATAGACAAGGAGGGAGAGAGGGGGGAGAATAGAGAGAGAGGGGGAGGGGGCAAGATAGAGGGGGAATGGAGAGAGAGAGAGAGAGAGAGAGTGAGAGGAAGTGGAGTGAGGGAGAGTGAGGAAGAGGAGAGACAGACAGACAGACAGAGAGGGGGGGAGAGAGAGGGTGGAGGAAGCATATTGAAATAAAGGCGATGGTGAAAGATGGTAAGAATGGGAGGGTTAGGAATGAGGGATGGAAAAAATGGGTCACGTGATGTGCAATTGAGATGAGAAGCAACATTGGATGGATAGTAAACATGGTCAATAAAACCATGCGGAATAGTATAAGAAGAGAGGGGAATACAATAAAGGAAAATACATGGCTGTCGTGAAGGAATGAGTGAAAGAAAGAAGGAAAGAATGACCAAACTATATCCATATCGGGTGAGACCCACATTCATTCCTCAACTAGGTTATTCCCAGACCTCAGCCAAGATATACGATCTTGGAGCTATAAGAAGATGAACATCTGTAACGTGATCTCTCTCATTTAATATCCCCTGTAACATAGCCGTGCCAATGGTCTGACACTGAGATATGATTTACCAAGCCCGGAGACAATTTTTTAAAACATGAAGTACACCAATAAATATTGTGTTTCCTTTTGCCCGGATCTTTTCCCGAGGTTGTCAACTTTCATCACGACTCGGGAAATAGGTCGTGCAGCGTCCAGGCGAAAGCGTCGTTGTGGAAACATGATATTCCCTCATCAAACAGCGAAAGTATAGAGCTGAAAAGATCATGTCGGATTTTTGTTTTGTCTTTCCTCACAGTAGTGACAAAAAGGATGTTGCATTTCGCTGACTGGTTATCAATACGACTCCCGGTTCTAACTGCGATTTTACAAATCAATCATATTCCATCTGAAGTGTATACATCACTTGCGTAGACATGGTAGAGACATAGGATGAATTATAGAAAAATATTGTGAGAAGTAAAGCAAGGGTTTTAAGGAGTGTTTACGATTATGTAACACATATTCTAACTGAGGGGTGTGTTCCATTGATCCAGTGGGCTCGTATATGAAGTGTATATTGATCAGAGAGGGGCTTTAAAGCACATATCTGATGCATCGTGGGCGTCTACGTAATCATGCCGACGCTGTGTGAAACTCAACTGATATCAGGGAGAATATGCTATTATCTAATAAATAACAAAAAACATTGTTTTAATAATTGACTGACGATATTTTCCTTACTTTCCGATCGCCGCAATACCGTTGGAGACATGCAGCTGAAGTTGCACACGTTCTTTCGAATCAGCCACATCTATCATGTCTATATGTGGGGAGAGCAAGGTTTTTTGTTGACATTTTTTGTATTCTTAACCATGTGAACTATGATATGTCATGTATGTGTGATGATGAACGAGAGGCTTTACGTTTATGCACTGCCGAGGCATTCCTGCGCCATAAAATACATACAAATCCCTTAAAGTGGTAGTTCACGCAGCATAGTTGGGGTTAATTAATGCGCTCTCAGAACATCAATCCAACCATTCCCGATGTAAATCCTTGACACCGAAACCAATACATCATCCGAAGGCGTTGTGCGACTAATTCCCTCGCCAAGCTCGGCCGGGCCTGCTCACCGGTACCACGTGACGTGCGAGGGATGTATACTGCTGCTGCTGTGTTCCCCCTTCGAAATGTTGTCGACAGGTAACATGAGAGGAGGTTTGTCGATCGTACTGGCCGATTTGTCATCCCATATGAGTAATATGACACCGGGGTACCATGTCCTACAATCGGCAGCTCCCAGCCTACTTCCAACGGCCGCCCCCACCAATCTCCCGAGTAGCCTGCCTCGCGAATGTGGTTTAATCCGCGCTTGAGGTGGGGGTAAAGGCGCGAAGGGCGAGAGAGGGATGCGGACCTGATTGCTAGTATTCGCGTGGATAGCAGAGGACGGAGCAAAGCCGATATTACTGAGAGGGGAGTGGAATGTGGGTGGGGGGAGCGGAAAGGGGGAAGAGGGGCTAACTGGTCCGTCTATACCCTCGTGGTAGCCCTCTAAGCGGCTACATCCATGATCCGCGACCTTTTCGTTGATGACCCGTCGCGCCAACCAGCTAAACGGAGCTCAAATCCAAGAGAGAAAGCGACAATGAAAAGAGGAAAGAAAGATTTACGGAGAGCTGGATCAAGCGAGCATTTTTCGTTATCCATCCCGTCTTCTCCTCGGCTAGAAATGATAGCTTTTTCGACATATGTTTACGATATGACGCCGCGTAATGCATCTGGGATCTCACGCTAAAGTACGTTGGCATTTTGAGTCTGCACGGGTCTTTCACAAATTGTGGGGGCCTATGAGCTCCACGTCGACGTAAATACATCTCTCTGTCCCGGGACAATGTGGGGTGTACTTTTCCCTGCCCCCTCCCCTCCCCTAAGAGCCGGTGGGAAATTAATTTCCATTACTCCGAGAGACCCCCTTGGTCCTGGCATGGCAAATGTACTCTTTACTTAGATAACCGAATTCCAAACGTTGAGTTACGACTCGAGTCTTCACCCCTCTACAGAACCATCATTGACTTTGAAGAGGTAGACGTCCTCTTTTCCAAAAGGGTAACCGATGAGACAGGATATTACAGGCATGAGAGGTGAAGGTCAGGAGCTGTAATAAAAGCTCTCGGATGTGGAAGACCACGTCGTCTTCTGCCTTGATTAAACGTATACCCGTGGAGCTGTGAGGTTGTTGTTGTTGTTGTTGTTGAGCAGACTTGCTCTGGAGGCGACTGTCTAATCGCCTGTTCACACACACGATTTCCATCCTTAATTATTATTAAAGAATCAGTAATAGAGAATCATGACTAACGGATCGCTACTGTCCACACTGTCCTTTTGTTTTAATGTCTCCTTTAATCAAAGAATCAGCAGCTGACAATAAAAACCACTCTTCACACACATTTGTTTTAAATCCCTTAATCAGCTGAAGTAAGAGCGCGCTTCCATGGATGGTAATGTTTTAGTCATGACTAAATGTTACGACCTTCTGTTCACACACAGTTTGGGCGTAATTTTCCGTGATTCTATAGTCAGCTCTCTTACGAAACGCTAGTCAATAGTCAAACCAGCGTTTCGGTAATCATAATTACCGATACGACGTGTCGTTCGTCAGCGTTAAGACAGTCATTTTCGGTGGTAAAACTAAGCAGATGCTAATTCTTTAGTCAACTGCTGTTTCTTTAAACATGATTAAGGGCTTCAAAAAAGTGTGTGTTAACATCGGGTAAGTGGAGGGCAGAAGGGTTAAGAGAGTCCACTTCTTACAGACCACTAATAGCATATCGTCTTACAGAAATAAGGGACTGCTGACAGCACTTTGTGGCGGCGTGGCGGGTTACTACTTGGTTTGAGAGAGGGATCGCGTAAAGAGTGTCTAGCCTGTTTTCCAGTCGGTTGAAAACTTTTAATCCAAACTAAAATATAAACTCTAGTACTCACTACACTAGTCGCCTATTCTATCTCCTCTCTCGTCACTCCGTCAATTTATGGGTCTGTTAGGGCGAGTCTGGGCAAAAACAGGGATAATATGTCTATTACAGCTAGACGCGTTTATTGAATAGTTTGCGTTAGAATTGCCCAACAACCTCGAAAATGGCTCGGAAGACTTCGACAGCAGTGGGCGGACGGTGGGAAGGGGTAGACGGGTGTAAATTGAAGAGTGAAGAAAAATACGCGAAATAGGGAGAAGAGGATTTCGTGGGAGAAGGACTAGCTACAGGAGTGGGGGAGGAGCAAGGGGGATAGAGAAGAGAGGAGGAGAGGAAAAGATGCGGAAATAGGAAGGAAGAGTGGGCAGATGCCGTCACAGACTTATAAACGGACAGATGTGTGAAATGAGATGAATGGAAATGAATGTAGACATAATACAACGTGACAGAGAGAGGGGGGAGGGAGAGAGAGAGAGAGAGAGAAAGAGAGAGGGGGAAGAAAGAGAAAGAGTGACCGAGGAAGACAGAGAGAGAGAGGGGGGAGGAAGGGGAGGGAGTGAGGTAGGGCGGGAGTACAGGGGGAGGGGGGGGGGCTGGGATTGTAATCAAAATGATCTTGAGCATACTATACTGCACTACTCTGGCAAAAGGAAACAACTAACAAAAAAGGCTTTTCTTGTAAATGAGCAAAATGTGTCTGTCACTTGCATTGGCATCAGTGCAACACCTCATTATGTTAGATTGAATATATCGCAGCAAGATCAATATTTCTTCTCCAGATTTTGTCTGTATGCTGAGTGCAATCTAAGGATTCTTTATGTCAGAGAAGAGATTGCACAATCTCCCTTTCTGCTTTAAAGTTTTGCTTTAAATGGTTGTTACGGAAAAGGAGCGAATTTAAAATAAAGTGTGGCAAAGATGAATGATTTATGGGGTTGTCATATTGGAACGATCATTAACGAGTAATTATGCAAAATCTAAGGACACCAATAATCCAAATTTAAGTGAATTTTCACTTGCTTCCTTTTGTCAAAGTAGGGCAGTACTAGTCATGCATGATATGATCGAAATCCCGAGAGCAATACTTGTGTATAACTCTGATGTTCATATTCCAGAGAGTATTTTTGCTATGCAACATTGATGGCCTGTCAAGGAAATAAATTATTTAATATGTGAGCGTCACGTTCATTGTTATTCTCCATAACCATTTCTTTCATTTACTTCAAACAGTACAATAATCGGATATTGCGTACCCCTCAGGCTGGGTATTGCGTCAAGTGGATGTCGTGCCTAAAATAATCATTTAATGAATTAATGCTATCGTTTACGCTACATTACAAGTACTGCTATTCAATCACTTCGTTGTGTGGTACACACCAGATGTGAACGTCTCGTTACCAAACAGTAGCGATGCCCTCAATCATAGAATGTGTATTGTGGTGTAAATAAACAAAAAGGAGAGAGAGCACGAAACCGTCGACTTGGAGTTTTGGCTGCGTCGCATACCTCGCTGTCTGCAATGCGGCCTTGAATTGTGCTTCACGGCAGCGAATGATCGAACAATGCAAAATTAATTAGAAAGGGCGCCGGCCGGTACAAGGCAAGCTTTGAACAGATCGATCACGAAACACTGGTACGCGAATGACGTCATCAACTGCATAATGACGTCGACCATTTATAGGTGTCTCGATTTAATTCCAGCGGACCTGCTGCCAACACAACGTGGTCAAAGTTAATCAAATGTATTTAAATTGAATTTATTGCTCTTTCCTGTTTGATTAGTCACGTTGTCATAACCAGGGCTTGCATTCTACGATTCACTTCTAAACTTCTAAACCAACCACGCGGACTTCATTCACAATGTTAAATGATGTTCACTACCGCGACAAGACAGTATAGATATGTTACAACCAGATTAAGACGTCACCACCATTTGCATCCACAAGACACGTAATTGAAAAGAATGCAATAATTCAATTCCGTGCGTGTCTATTAGGAGATACTTGTGTACAACCACGCTGAAGAACATAGTTACGATTCTATTTGTGGATATGGTTATTGTTTATTTCACCTAGCTAATACATTATTTATTTTTAGATTGCAGTACTTCTCTTGAAGCAGACGACGTGGTCCAGGATCCCCCCCCCCCCCCCACCGCCTGCCCCGCTATTGTAAGACATGCGATTAGCATCATGTTAATGTCAGTACGTTTAATCTGTACTTACAAATAGTGATTAATCTTCATCGTGAAACCCGTCGGAGACACTTTGCATGGAAACTCGCATCCGTTGTCCTTACCATATCGCAACTTACCTTATCGTACCTATCGCAACTCCTTAACTCGTATCTACCAACGTTGTGAGCTCATTGGCTGTTTCTTGTCTAACCATTAATGTAAATTAAACTGCATTGGAACAGTACTTGAAAGTGTATAATCATAGGAACAGCACAGATTCATAATTTGACTACTCCTCATAATTTTCAGACGAAGAATGCACGGTATGGAATCTATTACAACCTTATTTATTAATATACGGACATCAATCCCTTTAAATCATTTATGCGTCAACTCACTAAAGGTATATGGTCGAGATCAAGTCTACCCTAACCTGACAAAAAGAGGCCAGTAACAAAAGAGACTTTTCTTGTAAATGAGCAAGATGTGTCTGTCCCTTGCATTGGCATCAGCGCAACACCACATCATGTTAGATTGAATATCTCGCAGCGTGCAATGTTTCTTGTCCAGATTTTGCTGTATATGGGGAATGCTGGGTACAATCTAAAAATAGCAATAAACCAGATTTGAGTGATCTGACAATTGCTTCCTTTTGTCAGAAGTGATATGGAATGCAGGGGGGATTATATCCAAGCAATACCTTTATCTAACACGATGGATGGGTAATCCCAGGTGGATTAAGGCATATTACCAGCCTATATCCTTGCATTGTGCTTATTTTATTTTACCGCAAAGCCTACATTTGGTTAATCCATTCAGCATTACTTGACCGCGGTATTACTGAAAATATTGCGCGGGAATGAATTAATAAATGGATTGATATCCGTATATTACTAACCTTTATTCTATGCTATTATGCACACGGCGCTGACATGGTTAAAAGTGCGACACAAGGTCAACGTTACAAACATGACAAATGCCTTATCTATTCGTTCAATTTATACATAAATAAAACATATTTTGTTTTTCTTCTTCAATTAAAAGAACGCGAAATACGGCACGACAGATTTTACTTCAGAGGTTCAAACTGTTAAAGGGCATATACTGTACTGGGAAGGCAAAAAGCCTTCAAAATGTAATTGTTAGCAATCTTCTTGCCAATGGTCTTAAATTCACGTACTGCCTATTTTATTTGCCCTCAAATGATCCACACGTGGAGTAATTAATGATTAATGATTAAATCCTCAAAAGGTTCGGGCCGAACATCTTGAGGATTTGTGATTTAATCACTCAATACTCTGAATATAGATCATTTGAGGGCAAATAACTTTCAGCAAGCTTCCAAAATAGACAATACATGAATTTAAGACCATTGCCAAGAAGATTGCTAACAATTACATTTTGAAGGCTTTTTTGCCTTCCCAGTACAGTATATGCCTTTTAAAGAAAGTTTTTAATGTTGAGTCATTAGACGAAGGAGGCGACAAATGAAATGGGCGGAAATGCATTATGACTTTGTTGTACAAATTGAGTCAAGGTTAAAAGGGAAATGCTTTAGGGCAGATTTCAGTATTTGAAAATGAGAAGCATTCACTAGACGATGGTCCAAATGGATGATCTGTGCTCGATGAAAAGAAACTTCATATGATTGAATGTGATTTTAGGGGAAGCTTCGAGTAGTCACCACACGTCCCGTGATTGTCCCGGAACGGAAACCGTGATAGTGGGTACTGCTACGTGACTATCCCGGGACAGGGTGCACACTTTGAATAGGAAACAAACGGTTTAAATGGATAGTTCACCCTAAAAGTATTTTGGTTTCAATGAAAGCAGAAACATGAAAGAAACATATTAGTGAAGGTATGACCAAAAAAATGTCAAAATATAAGAAAGTTCTGATTTTTTTAATTTTCAATTTTGTGACGTCACATGCGAGGTACGTGCCCTCTAATATGTTGTGTACTACTTTTTCCAGAAAGTGCCTTTTTCTGTTCTTTGATGAAGAAATGCATTCGTGTCTCTAGTGATATATCAAACGCACAGGTAAAATGTTATAATATCCTTTTGAGAAAATGGACATTTTCCCCAACAAAATGCATAATATGGGAGAGCACCTCACCTGTGACGACACAAAATCAAAATTTTAAATCCAATCAAATTTCTTTTTCTTTGAACAATTTTCGTTAAACCTTCACTTTATGTATCTTTCGTGTGTCCCATTTTATTGAAACCGAAATAATTTCAGGGTGAACTATCACTTTAAGGAGCGTACTCTCCGAACCAATGATTTAAACCAACCACGGAAAAAAAAACAGTATAGTTTCCATTAACCACTTCGATACCAAGTGGACACATGCGCTCCAAGGTCAACGCACAAGACATTGGCAGCGCGACCTTTGACTAATACACCAGGCAGTTAAATTGGGAGAAGGTCATCGGCTGTGCTCAGCGAAACGGAAGAAGGTACCCGGCTCCGCTAGACTACCTCCTGTCTGATGGATGTTGTCGCAGAGCGCCGGGGACAGGTGGTTTGGTACGCTGGGTAAATTGAGAACCAAGTTGTGTACTCCCTCCCAGCACTACAAATCAATTATGGGCTTGGATATTGCTCACTGGGGCTGCACATTTTATTCCCCCCTCTGCCTACCTCTCTCACCCTCTCCACCACCCACCCACCCCTCCCTCTATCTTTCTCTCTCTCTCTCTCTCTCTCTCTCTTTCTCTCTCTCTCTCTCTCTCTCTCTCTCTATCTC
This sequence comes from Arbacia lixula, assembly GCA_963669155.1. Taxonomy (NCBI): domain Eukaryota; kingdom Metazoa; phylum Echinodermata; class Echinoidea; order Arbacioida; family Arbaciidae; genus Arbacia; species Arbacia lixula. The sequence continues at coordinate 11,963,083 of OZ022587.1, read as the reverse complement.
TATCTTTCTCTCTCCAACTATCTATCCCTCCTCTTCTCTCATCTTCTCTCTATCTCTCGCTCTCTCTCTCTGTCATTCTCACTTCTATCATATACTACATTCCTCCATTTCAAGATCTAACCATGATATACACACATCGAATTAGATAAAGGAAGAGATTGTTCACGCACTAGTTCTTCTTTCTATATGCTTCGTCGTATATTTATTATTTTTACATATCAGAGAAAGCATCGAACCACAGAATATAGATTAGATTGCATTTCGAGATCTAAATATCTAATGTGGTTATTATTTAAGATGGGATTTGAATACAAATAGATGGTAGCCACTACTGTCAGATATATTCACGTGCGAGAAAACAGCAAAACACGTGCATTCTTCCTTACAACACAGATAGCTCTGTTCGCCTTTCAAAAAAAAAATACAGGTGCATCAGAAATCACCCATTGCTCTGGATATTATGTTGACATGTTTGGGGTCAAATATACGTGCACATCACGCTTGAAGAGAAATCGGGTTAATATCTTGTCACATGGTAGTGTAGAGGTATGCAATAGAGAAGACGGGCGAATCTCTAGCGGAGTCGAGGCATCGCAGCGAACAAAAGGTAGATAGGTAGGTTGACAATACCAGAGAGGTGTAAGGAATGGAGTCAGCACACGAAGTGTAATTTATTCCGACAGCAGTCGCGTGCATTGATATCACAATGGAATATTTGACGCGTTTGGCTTTTTGATCGAGGGAGATCCGCCGCCAAACAAGCATGAAAACTGTAGGATGCATTTTGAGGAATATATATTCTGTATGCGCAGAAGATTTTAGAACCACTTCATGAACTGAAGTGCATGTGCAGTAGTATTACATGTTATTAAGATACGATTGTGTGAATTTCAGATTGTATTGTTTCTTCGTTTTTGTGATAAAAGGAGAATACTGTAGAAAACATACCAGAGAAATGCCTCCATATCGCACATTTCCGAATCATATTTCCTTAAAAATATCTTGTAAATTGTTTATTGAATGTTTCATCTTTCATGGAAACAACCTCAATTTCGTGTGCGGAGGTGTCCGAAAAAGTAACAGATCAAATTCTTTCTACAATTTTTTCAAAATTTCCCTTCGCTCACCCCAAAACTAATTCACAGTGCGTGATGTAAAAAGCCAGCTACGAGCTCCCAGCGAAGGCTGAACGGTTGACGTACTTCTCAAAACAGATTTTCTTTTGTTATTCAGAGAAGGCACTACCTAATTAGAAATACAGCTAATTGTTTAAAACACCTGAATGTCTTGAATTTTTATGAGGCGGCGGACCTCATAGATCAAAGCAAGTCTATCCGAGCGCAGTCCATCCATGATAGGTCCATGACAATACGCAGTCTACCCAGGGACAGGGAAAGATCGTTTGTTCGCGTCGAAGGATGGCAATGAATTACATGATTTATGCCCCAACGCACCTTTATAGAGAGGATAATAGTACAACAAATAAACCTATCCTCAAGGTCAATATTCACCTCGTTGCCATGGTGACACGTGATATGTGCTCTGCTGTCATAAAACAGGTATACCGTGAACAGACATGTTTTTGTTTCGGGTGTACAGTTTCTGGCTCATTAGAGTGATTTTTCGTGTCATGCTCTTTCCTATGTCTATAATCAAATTGGCAAGTTGGAAAGGACTCTCTGGGGAATGGGGGATACAAAAGGTGAGATAAAGTGGGTGAAAGGGAGGGGAAAAGAGGAAGGGGGAAAGGGAAGGGAAGAGGGAGAGGGAAAATAAGAGGGGGAGGGGGAAATGGAAGGGAAAGGGAGGTGGAAAGAGAGGGGGAAGGGAGGGGGAAAGGGAGGGAAATGGACGGAAAAGGGGAGGGGGAAAGGGAGGGGAAAGGGAGGGGGAAAGGGAGGGAAATGGACGGAAAAGGGGAGGGGGAAAGGGAGGGGAAAGGGAGGGGAAAGGGAGGGGAAAGGGAGGGGAAAGGGAGGGGAAAGGGGAGGGGAAAGGGGAGGGGAAAAGGGACGGGGAAGGGACGGGGAAGGGGGAGGGAGGGGGAAAGGAAGGGACAAGAAAGAAGGAAAGGCAGGGGAAAGGGAAGGGGAAAGAGAGGGGAGAAGGAGGGGGAAGGGAAAGGGAGGGAAGAGGGGGTGGGGTGGGGGACACAGGGCCTCCCTACGTTTCGAGAGACCCTGTGATAGAAGAATGGTATCAAGTGTGATCTAGTGTGGTAGGACGAAGGCGCTTAAATCCGCCATAACTGCTGCTGGTCTCGCACTTTCTTAACTCTCTCTCTCTCTCCTCTCTTTCTCTCTCTCTCCTCTCTTTCTCTCTCTCTCTCTCTCTCTCTCTCTCTCTCTCTCTCTTTCTCTCTCGCTCACTCTTACATTGCTCTCACTCTCACATTGCGGTACAATTCTTACATTTGTTATAATCCAACCACATAGCTGTTAAGTATAGTATAATGTTTTTGTATTACTACCCCAATATTACCTCAATATTTTTTAGAAAGGGAGATGAAGATTTAACCCACTTAATATCATAGGAACACGAAACATATAATAAGTCAATGGGGCTTCTCAGACTTGGTACTTAAAGAGTTAAGGCTGAGGTAATAGCTCGGGGGGGGGGGGGGCCGAGAACTGTTCATAATGATAATGCGTAACAATGTCCACCCATGTCGCCTTAAATCTGTCTGTTTCATTCAGCTCTTAATGCGTTCATGCGTTAATAAATCAGCGATAGTATCATATCATATTGCGAGGTCACGCGCGGTCTAATAATCTGATTTAGGAGTAGAAACGGTTTTAAGGAAAAGATAAAATGTGATATTTTAGGTTAAATTTTACACGCCTGCTTATCCCATACCCAGATGTTACAATACTGGACATACAGTCATATGTTCTATGTGATGTCTGTGTAGTATTAGTGTCGAAGTGTTTCCATGGCACCTGAAATGTACGAAAGCCCTCATCTCGCTTAGTATGTGTAACAAGCCCCATCTATATACCACGTGAAATGCATTATTCAGGTATCCACAGTCCGTAATGATGACATTTCAAGGCAGCTTATATCATGGAAATGAATATTTGAACGGGAATGCAATTAAAATAATGGGAAAAAAACTTACTTCGTTTGCTGACCAAGTTGCGTGTATTATCTGTCCAATACGCATGTGTAATCCAAAATTGCTGCAAAGAAAGAAAAACGAAAACATGTTGTTAATGCAAAACGCCACGATTTCAATCAAGCTATGAATAATAGTGCTATCCTTGCAGCTGAACATAACGCAGCATAAAAAAAAATAGATTGAGTTGATTACAATATCAATTTAGATTTCAATTACTTAAGGAGCAGTACAATCTTTTTTTTTTCAAAGTTCTCCTGATATTTCCTTTAAAAGGTGAATTGTTGATCTTTTAATATCTCGCATTTTTTCTACCGGAGTGATTACTGAATAGCAGATACAGGCCAAATACACCCCCATCAGACTACTACGTAGTGACATATTTTCTCGCGCCTTCTTACGTCACACAATCCTGAAACAAGCCTCATTTAACGATACCAAGGCGACGAAAACACCTCGAAAGGCACGTTTTTAATCAAATCTCGCGAATTTAGTCCGCCTTATACCTCCCGAAATAGACTAGTCTTCGCTCTTTATTCCGCGTGGAGGGACACGACCCATCTGTGGACTGGCCTGATTATCAGCCTGCCACCGTTCTACGTCGTCAATTAGTCCGAATTAAAAACATTAATTTGAAGCTGCAATCGTGATAATAACCGACCCGTCTACAATGCACGAGATTATGTTTAGGAATGGCTCACTAGCTTGAAAAGAAGAAACTCATGATAATAATCGACCCGTCTACAATGAACGAGAATATGTTATCGCAATGTTTCACCAGCTTGTAGGGATGATAATTATGATAATAATCGACCCATCTACAGTGAACGGAAATATGTTATCGGAATATTTCACTCGCTTGTAGAGATGATTTTCATGATAATAACCGACCCGTATATAGTGCACGAGAATGTGTTATCGGAATGTTCCATCAGCTTGTAGAGGTGATTATCATTGTAATAATCGACCTGTCTACAGTGCACAAGAAAATGAAGAATATGTCTGGGAATGTTACACTAGCTTGTAGAGATGATAATTATGATGATAATCGACCCATCTATAATGCACGAAAACATGTTTAGGAATGTTTCACTTGCTTGTTGAGATGATTATCATGACAATAATTGCTCCGTCTGCAGTGCACGGGATTAATTAAATTATTGTAAGGTTTCACTAGCTTGTTCAGATGATAATGATATGTTACGCTTATTTGACGCCACGTTTAATAGCTAAATTTGGCGATACCTGTGACTAGATACCAATAAAATATTTTCCCCATGCAAGGAAGACGAGGCATGTGAGATATGATATTTGAACACTTTCAGAAAGGAGGAAAGAAAAGTACTGTCGTATATAACCACTGTCATTTGTTGCGTACAATATACATCGTATCACGTGATGGGAGAGGGTAACAGGAAACGGGGGGGGGGTGGGTGTGAACCCCATGGGTAAGGTTGAGTAACTCTACTTTGCAGGGTCGAGCCTTATTAAAATGGCATCGCTACGAAGATGGCCCATGCGATTGCATCAAAACATTTTTCATGGTCAAATAATGAGATCCTATCACTATCAATTACGTTAATAATGTTCATGTAGCCTATACCATTCTAGTCACTTTATCAAATGCAATACACTTAATGACAATTTCCTCAATAAAGGCAATTACATGTATAATACTGCTAGCTTAGGTTATGCCGAGTTCACCTGGAATTTTTTATAACCGTACACCAATGCATTTCACTATTTTAAAGAGACGTAATTAAGATTTCACTGTATGGTTACTATTTAATTCAATTTTATATCATTGCATTATTGTATGTATGGTATAACACCAGTTTGTTTTATGTAAAACCTGCCATTATTTGTCATTTCATGTAAACCCATCGGGTTGACTTGGAATATTTATGTTTAATTGCACTGTTGTAGTACCGTGTATGTATGATGTTGTCAATCTGTAAAAATGTGTTTGCTTTTATGTTCCATACTAGATATTTTTATCATGAGAAAAAAATGAATTTAAATCATATTTATCTTTTAAATGGACTAAATAAATACAATTTACAATTTACAATAATTTGTTTTCTCTTTAGTTTATCAGATGCTTCCATGCTGTAGAAGGAGCAGTGTGATCGACAGTGAAATGCTATCTTACAGACGTGAATTCAAGAAGCAGGAAGCAGTATCAATTATTCAGCACAGTCCCATTCTACAGCCATATACACATTGCATAGACAAAATGGTATTGGATTAGCCACTGCTTAAGCAAGCATTTACCATAGGTCTACACGTACATGGAGTACTTGATGCAATATCGAAATGCAACTGCTCAGAACATTCGCAAGAGACTAAAGAACGGGATGTCCACATCTTCCCCAGCCCTGTCAACTCATTATTTGACTGGCTGCCTGATCGGACTGTGTACCTAGCGTCTACCAATTGAATTAGTTTGATAAAAAAAAAACTGACAAAAAGTTTAAGGGGTTTTGGATGCGGGCAGACACCCTACCACCAGACGAAGCACGGGGTAAAGCCCCCGGGGGGCTCTGGGAGGGAAGGTGTCGGGAGAGCGTAGGGTGGCAGCCAATTCAATTATTAAAGTATGTTCTGCCTTTTTTTCTCTCCTTGACAGAGCTCTGCTCCTTCCTTGTATAAACTAGAGGTAACAGCGGGAAGGGAGAGTTTTAAAGGTGGAGAGGATTAAAAGAAAGGGCAATAACAGTTGGTTGAAGAGGTTGGATAAACTGGATACAGAGGTTGTGGGGTTTTGGATATGACATTTGTCAAGTTTGAGTGGTACAGGCATGACAGGTTAGCTGTTGGGAAGGTAAACATTGACGAAGAATAACAAGAAGAATATGAATATGAAAAAATAGAATCACAAGAGGACAGAAATGACAAAACAAGTTTCAGGTATAGAAAAGGTGGGATAGCGAGACAGAGATAGAGAGGAAGAGACAGTGAGAGGCAAAGTGGAAACAGAGAGTGGTGGAGAGTCAAATTTATTACGTTTCAAGTGAAAAAGGACGTCAAAACAAATTAAAATGTAATTATCATCACGATTATGGTTACAGAAAAAGGAGTAATCATCGGTCAATTTTAATCAAATGAGATGACGAGCAATGAGATTGATATGAATGTTTAAATAGTTTAACTAAAGTATCTTGTTACGGGCTTAATAGAGTAGGACTACTGTCATATCAAATAACAACGCTAGACACTAATAACCAAACTGTGGCTATGCATGCCGTTGTATAGAAACCACGAGGGCGGAAAGAGACATCAGTTTAGGAGAGGTCCCGCATAAGTAGAACGGCGGACTGCATGCGACATCGACGGGACATGTAATAACATTTGCCCCGCTCCTTCCCCGGTGATCTGATTACAGTAGTCCGCTCAGAGCCGCAGCAGGGCCCAGATCGATACTAACGAATTCAGCCTGAAATCCCTCATCCACCAATAAACTTCAGCCGGGATGAGGGTCGTATTGACACGTCTACAGCTACAACAACAGATCGGGGAAGACATGGAAGACAAGGTAACTAGCTAGTTACCACTCTGCCACGATACGTCTTCTTTTCGTCTTCCTTCGTCTACGTTCGTCTACACGGAATGAGATAAAGATGAGATCCTGGAGGAAAGATCAGCATGTGTGTGTGTATCCGTCTGCGCGCCCGACCTTTCTGCTCGATCGATGTCAAAACAGTTATATTCAGCTTTCACCTTCAATCTCAATACCTGGTTTGTTTTGTTTCGAGTAAAATTTGCGAGCATGAGAAGGAACAACATACGAGATGGAATGATAATGTAGGGTTAAATAAACAACCCAAAACGCGTTAACCTATACAGTTTGAAGGTAGCACCCCACAGCAATAGACGTGGCGGGCTGAATAAACGATAAAATGCAATTACATGTCTTGATATTTAGAAAGTACCTCTTCATCAACCATTTCTCTTCTGAATTACAGATACATGTGTGTAAACGTTGCATTTCTAAGGGAAAAAACACGGAGGAGACAAATGTAGTAAAGCAACATCTTTCGTATTCTCTCGCATTTCATGCCTCACGATTATACATTTTATAAGGTTGTGGTAATCATGATGCGTGAAAGAAAAATATTTGATTTTGATTTTAAGAAACAACAGGGTACCTTGAGATTGTGCACATGTATTGGAACTCTGAACGTCAGATACATTTTCTTTTGCAATGAACGGTTTACAGTGGAGAGATTTAGATATTTTTTGCGAATTACTTCAAATTATATTTACATACAATGCCCTGCTGAGAAGTAAAACGAACACTTTTGCTATGTCATTACTTATTAGTTTCCCCATTGTCACCATACCATACATATTGATATAGGTGTGAGATGTGCTTGTGCTCGGTACATATGTGTACCACCTAACCACTGAGAATGTATTGCGTTCATTATTTGGGAATATTTTTGAAAAGAGCTCCTTGTCGAGCGAAGTGCTACCCCCTCCGGTGCCAGATGCAATGCTGTTCTATTGGATTTGTGTACATTATTGGGGCCAAAATGGCACATTGAGAGTAAGATGAGACAGAAATAGTATACAAGCTGAGAATCCCAAATCAGAGTAAGCTCAAATGAATAAGCTGTTCAATCGCTTTCGGGCGTAAACATGGAGTTAGCACCTTCCGAAATCATAAGCACGTGGACTAAACTTACGACTTTCAATGATTTATTTGATTTTGTTTAAGGTATCATTATTTGAATCGTTGTATCCAGGTTTACAAGCAGTTACAGATGTATAGAAGATATATATTGAAAGCATCCCGAATCTGGGAAAGCCCAAATGAATAAGCTCTACAATCTCTTTTAGGCCCACACATGGAGTTAGCACCTTCGAAGATCACAGCCATATGGAGTCAACTTACGACTATCAATGATTGATATGAATTCAGCTAGAGATTCGTGGGGATTAATGGTGACCTAGTCCATCAAAAACATGGCAGGAAATTAATTGATAATGCAAACATTCAACCGAACATGCATCTCAGTACCGACGGTGTCCACCACTGAACGACCCGGGTGCCCGAATCTTCGCTGGCAACTAAATCAATCATCTCAGCCACCATGTTGATGAAAAATATAATTCACGAGCGACACGTTAAGGGTTTAAAAAAAAGTATCACCATTTGAATCGTTATATTCAAGTTTGCGAACAGTTGTAGTTGTATAGAAGATGCACATTGAAAGTACCCATAAGCAGGCACCTTTTGGAATGTGTTCTCGGTGCTAAAAGCTATCCATTACTCCAAGAGCTCGTAGGGGTGTGAGGAAAAGATCAACAAACGAGCCACGTCCATTCAGGGATTTAGCCATTTCTGAGCTCTTGACAGCACTTTAATAAACAAATCTCACGAACGCTAGGAATCGAATTCCCGTGACTCTCACCAACCGCGCACGATTCTTGTTTAGCTTACAGGTGAAAATCGCCCAACATATCAACATTTTCGCCGTAGCAGCGGGAAAGCCAATGCTGCCCAAATATACATGTTGATCCTGTCGGTCATTAGAAAGGCATTCTTGGCTTGTTGTAGGCCATCGTCAGATCAACTGCGCGGCCGATTATCGGGCCCGTTCGCGCGAGATCGGGGGGAGATCACAGCGTGTTGAAAGCCCGAGCTTTACCACAATGGAGCCGAATGCTCAACCAACACAAGCAATGTTACTCACGAGGAGAATAGGAAAATACTGCCCTCAAAGACGGCTAATAGTTTTAGTAGCAACTCATATCATTGCCTGTTTCATTTTTCATAAATTATGATTGTCCATACCATACGTTATTTCGTATAAGTAAGCATACGGCATAATAAATAATGAATATATAAACTGCAAGCGGGAGTTACATTATCACATAAAGGGTAAAAACAAAATATTTTGATAGAAGTGAGGTATATTTATATTAAACAATCAAACATGTTTAATGATTTTATGTGGTCTAACTACGCCTGGTGCATTTGTTTAGCGGAAGAAAATATTATGTAATATGATAAACTGCAGCCTTTACTGTCAAGTTTAAACCTGATGGTGAAAGTAAGATTGATATTTTACTCAATTTCTCAACCAAGTTATTGAACGTGGGACAACATTTACAGTACCTACTCCTTGGCGCATATGAAACTAGTTACATTAGCTGCAACATACGTCATCAAGCATGTCGGGTCTCTACAATTGAATGAGTCTATCACGGATGGCTTCCTACTTAATTACCTAACCAGATTTCGCTGCTGTACACAGTGCATACCAGACACGTGGTGCCGTAACATTACATAAGGGGCAGCATCTAATTTGGATGTGCCAACCAAGGTCGTGGGGAATCTCTATGTTGCTCTTTCTCTCGGACTTCTCTTCTCTTCTTAGCTTCTATTTTTTCCTCTTCTACCCCCTGTGATCTCATTCTTCCCCTTCCTGTCTCTCTCTTTCTTCTCAAACAGTTGTGGAATACATGTTTTAACAGTTATGATTGTTTGTCAATGTATTACCTATGCCATTGATTATTGTATTTATATTTGTAACGAAGCAAATTCTGTGTGTTTTTATACAAAACAATAAATTATGGAATTTTAGTGATTTGGCACTTGCTTCCTTTTGTCAAAGTAGGGCTATATTGCTGGTTCCATTTGTAAATGCCACGATGATAGTAATTGGCAAATTGTAAACGAGTCACATCACCCTAATATGATTAGTGGGTATAACGTCGTGCCATCATGTGCGAAATGCTCAATATGTTATCTAAAGAGGATATAAACTTCTTTCATGGATTGTGTACAGTACGTACAACACTGAAATATATTTCTTTATCATTGTAGTTGCTGAAAGGACTCGCCATAAGCCAACCTGGATTTTTTTTAAGGAAAACAATAATTCATCACATTTATATTATTTTTTCTTCTCATTTTGGGTACTTGATAAACGGATACTTTCAAACAACATTCTACTATAGGAAATTATAATACTTGAAGCTTACAATCATGTGATACAAATGCAATGATTCTACATGCATAAGATAGGAAAGAGTTTGTCGGGAAATAAACGTGTTTTATGTTCCTTTCGTAGCTAAACTGGTAAAGAATTATCACTGTCATCTTTTGCTTATATGATTTTTTTATATATAATTGCTCTATAATCATTGTTTATTGTATGGTATGTTCAAGTTGTTGCACCATTACAATTCGGCTTGATCGTAAAAATCATGAATATGATGAACCAATTCTTTATCTAAAGTACATTCCTATGACTCTGGTACCTAATAGATAACGACTTCCCCGAGTTAAAACACGCACACACACACACACACACACACACACACACGCACACATACACACACATTCACACACAAAACACACACACACATACACACGCATACACACACATTCACACACAAACACACACACACACACACACAAATAGACACACCTTTTTGCTATTGTGATCATGCTTAGGGGAGAGGAAATTAAATGAAGGAGACAGCGATAATCTGAAGTCGATTCATTCTAGCTGCCTGGGGATAACTTGGTTCGGGGAAATGGAAAACCGGATCTCGTCACACACCCCCCTTTAAACATCGCTCTGTGATAACATTTGTGTTCTTTTCAATTAAGAAACAGGTGCACTTAATGTAGGGAAAACTGCTTCGCCGGAGACACTTTGACTTGTTTTCTTTTCTCGATGGGGATCGATATGTGTGAAACGCTGAAACACGATGACATATCAACGTATCCCTGGAAGACGCGAGTGTGTGTATTAAGATATGATCAGATATACCACCGGTCCTATAGAACGATTGTGAACTCAGCGGATGTATAAGAAAAGTAGGACTGCTATTGATAGAATAGTGCAGCCACCTATCAGTAATAATGACATGCATGTAGACTTATATATTGCCTGAAGATAAAACTGAGAAAAGGGAACAGTTACTGGGTCGTCTGTGTCACGGGCCGATGTTAATCCTAATACCAGTCCTAAATCCAATACTTTCATTGCTGGCATACACCATTCCAAATAGATACAATATGTTGGTTCAATTATTTCATATTTATCTTCGGGCCAGTAACACGGAAGGCTCCATATCGAGTTAGTTCAGATTTTCGTTATCAGCGAAAATTAGTCACGATTCTTCTTGCTACATCAGGCAAACACCACGTCGACTTGTCCAATAATCACAATCAACTGGTGTTTGAGCGTCACGATCCAGGCGTCCGCAATCATATCATTCGTCGTGCTGGTGCAATAGAGCATTGCGATTGTAATGAGTATCTTTAAAGTATTTGCTATGCTGTCGTGTGTTCATTCTTAAGAAATAAACCGACAAGAATGGCAGAAATTCGATTGTATCGGCTATGTAACCAGCTTTGGTATTTCACTTGATGTAAACATATGGATCGCGGCGTTTTTGGATTGTAATGGATGGTTGTCGCGCCACCATAGAACATTGGGCGTGTTCTCAATAGATTAATCGATGGTTATGTTGCTGAGTGTTTGAACAGAAATGTTGAGTAGATGCGATCGGGGAGGCTTCAGTGTTTACTATACATCAAGCATTGTGATCGATATAATGCTTAGTGGATAGGTTGTGAAGTGGTGATGTTACTTATTAAAACAAATACATTTGTGGATATTCGAATTTTACATCGTTATAGTGTTTGCAAAGCGCACGTAGATTCGGTCTTATGACAAGTGTCTGATTAATAGTGTGCATTATTGGCGAGATCGAGATTGACTGCATTGAATGTATCATACAGTAAAATCCCCTCTTACCATGCTTACAAATGATGTAATTGTACATTCGCCCACTTTGAAAAGCTTTATCTTTGCGTTATGCCCCACGCCGATCCATTTTCCATGTTCTGAGCTGGACCCGTTGCATAAAACTTACTATTGATGGTAGTTTCACTTCCATGGCAACTTCTATAGTAAACTTGGATTTGATTGGCTCGCGATCAGTGTTACTATGGTAGGTACGATAGATGGCAGAATTACCATTAATAGTAAGTTCTATGCAACGGGTCCCTGGTATCCAACCCCACACAAATATTGTGCAAAAAAGAAAGGGCTACACCACAAGCTGCCACCCCATCACACTCCTCCCTCAACCCCCTCTAGTCATCGATTGTAAATAAACTTTTCCTGTAAAAGCAATATAAAATCTTACGCATCTCCGTATTTAATAGACCCAATTCCAATAACCTAGACAAAATTATCCATAACTCGAGCTCGTTTCCCTAAAACAAAGCCATGCAATGACTCGTCTCATTGTTGGTAAGCATTTGACCTGTTTAGGCCCTTTTCTCCCCATTAGCTTAAATTGAGTATGTAATGTGCGCCGTGCACTGATCAAAGACGGCGGGTAATGATTGCTGATGATCTACAGATGGACAAGATGGCTTCCCCGCGCGGAAGGATCAGGTCAATTTCGATGACGAATTAGCCAAATTCAGTCGCGATCCTCAATCTCGCTCCTTGCACTTTTTTAGCTCCTCTGGTAAACGAAGCTTAAAGGGATAGTTCACCCTGAAATTAAGTTTGTTTCAATAAAAGCAGCCAGATGAAAGAAACATATTGGTAAATGTTTGATGAAAGCCCGTCAAAGGATAAGAAAGTGATGATCTTTTAAGGTTGTGATTTTATGACCTCACATGCGAGGTCCTCTTCCATGTGTTGTGTACATTTATCCGTGCATTTGATTACTGATTACTGATTACTATACGTTTTTACACACACACCTGTATGTTATAAGAAAATCATGCCTTTGTCAAAAACAGGAAAGGAGGAATCAATGTAATTATTCGGTATACAACATAATTATGGGAGAGCACCCCGCACGTGACGTCACAAATTGAAATTTCAAATTATCACAACTCTATTTTCATCAAACCTTCACTAATATGTTACTTTCGTGTCTCCTTTTATTGGAATTAACTTATTTTCAGGATAAACTATCCCTTTAACATGTCTTCACAAGTAATGCACACATGTCGGATAGAGAGCCATTTCGTCTGACACATTAAGGCTTAAGAAGGTGTATGTGTGTGGGGGGGGGGGGGGGTAGTTGTTGACACCGGTATTAGTATGCATAGCGTACCTTTCGATTAATACTTACACTACAGCTCAAAGGAATTGGCATAGGGAAAGGGAAAGGGAAGAAAAGGAAGGAGGCCTAGTTTCAGACCGCGGTATATTTTGTCCAGTTCAGCATGAAACATGATGCTTTAGCCTAAAAAGCATCATGTTTCATGCTGAACTGGACAAAATATACCGCGGTTTACAACTGCGGCTCCTTCCCTTTCTTGCCTTTCCCTTTCTGTATGCCAATTCTTTGAGCTGTAGTGTAGATCGACAAGCCTTCCTGAACCAAGGAAACTTCTGTGCGTTTACGCACAATAATAGGAAATAAAGGGGGGCAAGCCCGTGATTAAACTCTTAATATAAAACTGACTTTAGTAGGATGAGACAATTTCTAATGGGGCTCTAAAAACTTCTGAGAGATTTGATTAACTTAACAACTAATATTTGAAGTATTACCCATTATGTTAACAGATATGGCTACCCTTACATCATCTGAAATGTGCTTTCAATAGTTACATAATCAATCACAACATCGGCATTTTGTTTGTAATACGCCGATTTATTCATACCTCATGATCAGATAATAGCACATTATTTTAATCATCAACATATATCAACGCTCTTGTAACAATTATGAGAACGTATGACAGTATTAAGATGAACCTGAAATACACAGTGAATTATAAATTCATGGGGGGTTCTCAATTGTTTAAACGTTTTTTTTATTATGATATTATCAAGCATATTTGTGGGAAATTATATTCTTGTAAACATATTAATTCGAACTCTGTTTTCCAGCAATTCCAGAAATTTCAGCTAATTAACCTGATATAAACGTTACTTTATGATAGAACTGAACAACCGTCAACTTCTCGTTTTTCAAAATTACCCCCATGACAAATTGTACTGGTCAAAATGGTGTTACAATCACTATAACGTGTACACAAACCTGTAATACATCACATCGTCCACCATTATAATTACATTTTATTCCAATCTCCAAAATACCTTTCTTGATGTTACCAGTTGGCGATAACAAACATCGTCCACTGTTGGTTTTTCCTCCAAGCAAGTGGCGTCATTTTACCTTATCACGTTTTCCAGCTGCCGTTCCTCTCTTTCTCTCTCTCTCTCTCCGCCGTTCATTCGCGGATTAGACATGCGCCCATGCATTAAGGTAATGATTGGGGGTTACTACACTTCTGACGTGACAAGTGCACTCTAACTATCAAAACCTCTCCCAAATTCACACATGTTAACCACCTTCGAAATTAATGAAAGCACGTACAGCCAAGTCCCACATAATCACTTACGGAGAATGTCTTATATAAAGACACACTCGCAAGGAATGCAAAGTACCCATGCACAAAGATTTTGTTTCTGTCGCGCTTACGTTGAGTTTTTCTGCAGTGGCTGTGCAGTTTAAAGTATACATTTATATATTGTCTTGTCGCAGTCACTGACATAATTAGGAATTGCAAGATTTATTTTCACTGCACCGTATGGTTATGCATTGGAATATACAGAAAACGCGAGAGAGGGGGTTGGGGAGGGGTGGTGAACCAGATACACAGTAAATACAGAATGTAGAGAAGGAAAAAAACACCAAATCGATAAGAAGTGATTGAACAATACAATATGGAGAAGGTGGTGGTGAGCGAAAGAGAGAATCAGGGAGAGAGAGAAAGAGAGAGAGAGAGGAGGAGGTTGAAACTGCTTGTATAAACAGCCAATGACAGCCTAGTCAATGAAATAACCGTGTTCTTCTTACGCATGCTGGTATGTGTTTGTGTGTATTTTAGTGTGGTATGTGCATGCGTAAGAGGTAGACAAAGACATGAAGACATGACATGAAGTAAGGGAAGTGGGCAGATAATGTGAGACAGAAAGATGATATGCATGCTAGTGCAAGAGTGAGAATAAGAGAAACATAGTCGATAATGTTCCTCCTATACTTACGCGGACATATGGTGAACCCATGCTGCTAGAGTTTTATGAAATCCCTGACACTCTTAGAAAGATAAACACCATAGATATGTTTAAGCATGCCTCTAAAACAAACTTATTCAAATACATGTTTCAAAGTGATTTAAGGAACTCAGGTACCTAATTTCTTTTTTTCTTTTCTCTTAAAGCACAAAGACACATTCTTATGTATATGTGTTATGCGCTATAAAAATGTTTTTTTTATTATTATTATTATTAATGTGGAATGACAAATATATAAAAGCGAAATATACTATTACAAAAGTGAAGCGAGAATAAAGAAAAATAAATAGAAGGGGAGGGAGGGAGGGAGCAATGGAGGGAGAAAAGGGGAGGGAGGGAAACAAAAGGAGAGAGAGAAAGGAGAAGAGAAAGACCGGGAGAGAGAGAGATAACTATATATATTGGCAAATGAGTATAAAGATGCAATAGTTGTATCGCTTTTCAATTGTATAATCCACCGTGTAATGAACATGATGTGGGAGACTTTGAAAAGGGTAACGAAAATGTGAACGGGAACCACAAATTATGACAGAGAGCATGTAAAATTGAGTGAAGAGGAGAGTAGTACGGTCCGAGGAGAGAGTGATGAAAGGAGACAGGGGGGAGGCCACAGAGAGATAGAGGATGGTTAGCTGGGAAATGAGTACGAGAAAGACAGATACCATTGCTACTACTAATACTGCAACCCAGCGCTCCTTACTAACTGCAAAGACCTCGTATTCGGAGAAAGGGGGCCTCGAGAACCAACCTCTCACTCGATCTGGCGAGGAGGAGAAAAAAAACCGCCAGAAAAGAGCGATCAATACTCCTCATTGCCAAGCGGATTTTATTTGTCAGCATTGCGGCATAAGACAAGGGCTATCGAATTGTCATCTAATGCCGGTGGGCTAAAAATAAGCATCTGAAAATATAGTTGATTAATGGAGACTGTTCAGTAATGGGCTGGTGCATAAAAAAGAGAGCTTTTTAACTTACCGATGAGGGATTGCCGATTCGTAGTAGTCTTCTATTTCATTTGTGAAAAGGCGGCTTCGTGTTAACATTCTTGATTTTAAAGGAGCAAAAGCTGTCAGGTTTAATCATCAGTTCTAAGATTTACAACACATGTGTATAATCAAATTCATTTGTGTTTTTTTTTCGGGAAACTGGATGCACTTATGCATTTATTTGAATATGTACTGTTTATATTTTCTAGATACAGTTTAATTGTTACATTGTTTATGGGTTAGGATAAACCCATTTTAACAAATATCTGTCATATCAAGTACTGCTGCCCTAATTTTCACAAAAGGAAGCAGCTAACAAAATACTTTTCTTGTAACTGTCACGTGCATTGGCATAATGGCAACACAACATCCTGTTAGATTTAAAATCTCGCACCAAGAATATTATTTCTTCTCCAGAGTTTGTCCATATGTTGGGAATGCTCGGTACAATCTAACAGTACCAATAACCTAAATTTGAATGATTTTTCACTCGCTTCCTTTCGTCAAAGCAGGGCAGTAACTGTTAACTGTTCTATGGGCTTTGCGTGTTTTACTGGTGCAAGAACGTCGCTAAATACCATGTATACCGCAGGAAACATGAACATACATTGTGTATAGCAAACTAATGCATGAACACTTATCGCTATATGTGGGCACGTTGGCTCGCTCAAGGGAATCGTCGTAATTAAATTACTAAGCTTAGAAACAGCCCTCTCCAAGCACTGCTATAAAGCTACATATCAACTTGTTATCACATTAAACTAATGTATGCCGCGTTGTAAGGCATGTTTTGCCTATAGGGTAAGAGAGAACGGAAAATAACATGTAACTGAAATTATAGATTACATATCATTCACATTCTGTGAAAAGCTCGAAAAAAAAATCCTTAATTGAATATGATTGTCTATGAAATCTTTCCTCAAAAACTGAGCTGAGTTATATTTTTACTCCCTTTGAGTCATGGTCATAACGAGGCTGTTAACAATATTGTTGATGTTCAATGTACTACTCTTTACCTATTTGCCAACGGATGGTGGAAAGTGTACGGCTATTATACGCACAGGTGTGTAATAGAAATCTGCAGCATTGTTCTGGCCGTATCACGTGATTACGTACGTGACAAGCGGCCCAGACACCTTCAATGTCTGTCTGATTGACCGCACTTTGTTTATGACGCGGTTTTCTCGCCCACTATGGCTAATACTTTTACATATGTGCGAATTTCGCATGAACGTGACCACCTGATGTACATGCGCACACGAGACCTGCATGTATCAAGATGTTAGGTACTTCTTAATACTTCATAACAGACCAGTAAGCATTCCGCAAACAAGCGTTGATTTGTGGTTGCCATGTTCTACCATATTGTATGGTCCCATGATTAGACGGATACGTAATTCCCAAGAAAAATATGTCATGGTCACAATTGATGGGACACACCCCTGCGTCTGGTCTGCGTCAGATTTTCCAGAAAATCCTTGCGTCGAACGTACAGAGGTGCACGCAGGAGAACGCAGTAGATTATTTGACGTGTTATCTAAATCACCTTTGCCTTTTGCGGATAGCCACGTTTTTAATGGACATAGATAACATATATTCCAGGGAAGTTCTGCAAGGCTGCAATAGTATTGCTGCAAACATGTGGAAACGCGAGCGATCGCAGGAGTTGGCCCGCATCTGACGCAAATAGCTGACGCGCACAACCGTTTATGACTTGATAAGGAATCCTAAACTAACTTGAAAACTAGAATAATAGTATGTTAATATAATCTACCGCACTGTACGTTATGTATGGTGAACAGCGCTACTCCAAACAAATTGGGCTACTTTAGGATCATAGCAAGGCGATTTTCGGCGCGACACCGCGCATCAAAGCGACATCAGTACTGTCCTTGAATCCCGCTTTGCCATGCTGCGTTTGTCGGTGAGTAGACCACTCACAAAGTCCCGGAAGCGCAGCGCCGGAAGTGGATGTGCCGCACACTAACCAAAAATAGGCGGCCGTACAATGAAGGTGATATCACGTTTTCAATGCCGTCGCAATGAGCCGGCTGATGCTTCATGAAAAGGTCTTTTCGCCATGTTGTTCAGATCATCTTTTTCAACACCGAGCAAATCACATATCCAAAAGTTCAGCTTACTTATGCTTCATTTCATTTCGGCTAGACAGACTCGCGCAGACGGCTGACTTTGCCTTGAGGAATGACATTCATCGAAAGTAGACACACTTTTGCAGAAAAGTTAAAAACGCAGTCGAAGTGTTATTAACTTAAACTATGGTAACTATTATACTGTAACTGATTTCGAGGTCGATATGTACTATCAATGCAGTACTCGAAGTATAACTCTCAACTGTTATACCAGTATACGGTCTAGATCTTTTATACATATATTACTTGATCTACTTTTTCAGATTGATTTGTCTCTTTCTAAACCCTGTATGCATAATTCATAATGACCATATTGGATTTAGTCAATTAAGGTCCATTTCTCATAAGCACAATCATCGCGTTGATGCCAACCTTTGCTACGCCACCCATCCACCTGCCCCCCCCCCCCCCATCTTTACACCCCCCCCCCCCCCCCCGCCCCCCATTTCCTCCAACCCTTTCATCGTTCCAGCCTCTCCTTGATCTTGGTCCTGTTGCGTAAAACCTACCACTGTTCCCAATGGCAACTTCTATGGAAATCTTTAATGTGATTGGCTTTTGAGCGATGTTACCATGGTAGTTACCATTGACGACAGAGTTACCATGAATGATGTGTTTTTATGAAACGGGGTCTTTGTGCCTCTGCCCTCTTTAAACACGGACCCCCTTCCCTCACATAGCTTTCGACCGTAATTAGTAGCCATTCGATTGCGGTCCCGTTGGCTGTAATCGATTACCGTCATCCAATCGGATTACTCATTCCAGCTCACACGGTAAAGACGGGAGCAGTCACGCAGCACCTGAAGCTGATTTCACGTAGATGCACTTTTGCCATTGCCGCTTTGCCAGGACTTTAATTGGTACATTTTCTTTAACCCTTTGTGCACCAGACAAACTACTGCTCTATGGGATTTGTATGCATCTCTTGTGAGGAAAAAGGTCATATGTGGCACGCAAAGAGTTAAAGGAGATACCGAAGTTATCGAAGCGAATACAGTACAATACCTTTTCAAAGAATGTGGGATGTAAAAATACATATTGGTGAAATATTACCCGTTACATTTTGAGTATTTGGTCGTCTATGATTGAGATGCAAATATCATGAATATTAAGAAAATACATATTTATGATTCACAAGAAATGGAGCGCACACGCAGGGATATTATGATAGGAATACAAGTACGTGATTAGAGAGGGAGTGTTAAGCGCACGTTTTAGATATTACATATTACAATGGTGTTCCTTGATTTCACGAGAATCAGAGACAGACAGAAAAAAGGGAGAAAATACAACAAAACACATACAATTATTAAATCAAAGAAACCGGAAGAAATATCTATACTCATAGCAAATCTTCAAACGATTGAGGTTGTTGATCATTGTTTCACTGTGAACATTTTCAATACTCGACATGCTCAAAGCTTAGTAGGTATTGTCGTGTTATGTGCAGAATTATGGTTACTCGGAAGATAAAATTTAAGGCTTCGTAAAACTAGGGAGATGTTAATGGTTCATTAACCCTTTGTGTGTGTACAAAATACAATGCTGCTCAAGGGTTTTGTGTGAATTGATGGTGAAAAAAAATCCATCAGTGGCATGTTAAAGGTTAAAGGTAGCCCGTCCTTTTTGCAGACCTTATTCTGAAAGTTCCTTGACTTTGTCATCATTTGAGAGAGAGTGGCTATATAACTTTTCTCTGGAGTCGACAAAGCGTAATATTCGGTTTTGAGGCAATAATCTTCGATAGTTGATAAAGCTTTCTTTTTTGTACCCCGAAAATAGTCAAATCTCAGTGAAAACTAGTGCGATTTTCAATTATCCAACGAGAGCTATAGTACCTCTGAACTTGAAACTTCACAGTTGGTATCCCAAAGATACGTGCTAGATATTTGCAAACTTTCATGAAGTTTGCAGATGTTTGTAAACGGCACGGGCCGTCTTTAACGGCACGATGTCATATACTCGGTCTCTAAAGACTCAGTAAGCTTTCTTAGCAGAACGCAACGAACTTCTACCAAAATTGTCCAACAAATCTACATGATCTATGTCACTACCTCCTTGTTATTATCTGAGTGTGCGACAATGTTTCGAATACCACGGATTCGGCAAACTGATACAAAGGGAAACCAAAGATTCTTCCGTCAAAGATTTGGGTCTCCTCATGACTTCAGGCGTAGTGTAAAGGCTCAAATTCTTTTGACAGCCGTGATAAAAAAAAACTCAATGGAAATCGATGACTTCTTGGAGGTTGTTGCCCTGAACATCCTTCTCTAAGAACCTTTATAGATGTCGTGTGATTCTTTTTATTGGTACAATGAAGAGTGATGATATTTCGTGTTTCTTTCGCTTAGAATTTTATTCTCTAGTTATGCTGCTTCGCTGATTTGATTGGATTTTTACTGACAGATATGGAAATATATGTGCGTCAGAAGGGATTGAATTTTGCGGGCAACACTCTGTTATTACATTTTCATGACGTACATTACATCAGCACAAGGAACGTTATTGTCATGATTGCAGCGTATCTTTACCTTCCTAAAGAACATGATCACGTAAAGTATGATGTTTGTTGTGAAGTATTCATGGGAAGTAGATCATCTTGAAGATGATGCGGAATAAGGATGATATTGCATAATCTGATTATGTGCCACGTTATTACATTCTACCAGCATGCACATTAAACTACATTACTGTATTATGTTACTTCATATACTTACGCTGTAGACGTAATGCATCGGATTATCGTTTTAGGGTAGGAGCTTGGTGTATCAGAATCAGAATTTGTGCCGTTAATCTTATTTTTTTTTTCATGAGAGCAAACATGTTTGCTCTTTCTATTTCACACCTTTGATATGACGTCCACATATTTTCAAAGCTGTTAGATAAACTCACTCCAATCAAAATCGTGAAGCGGAATAACTATGAGAGAGGACACCAAAGCGAAAAACATACGGCGGATCGTCACCCTCCGTCGTAAACATATCACGCCGAAAAAGGTCGATGGACAAGGTTGTCCAAGGCAGCACCTACACGAAGTCAGCGATCATTTCCATCGGAAACTAATTTGATTAGGGTTGTCAAAGGACATGGAGACCTGACGCCACGCCCTGGAGAGACTCATAGACCTAGATCAGCCAGGAAATGGAGAGCCATAAAGGCAAGGCATAGCCGGCTACCCGTCTCTCGTTTACAGATCTTACTGCATCCATATCAACCGAATACAGCAATTCTGGAAATTGGGGGATGACTTCAAATGAGGGCAAAACGAGAAGAAGACGAAGTCATACAAGAAGAAGGGGAGAAGTTCATGAAGAAGAAAGAAGGAGGAGAAGGTGAGGAGAAGAAGACGGAGGAGCTGGGTGGGCCCAACGGGGGGACGAAGAGTCGATACCAGAAATTGGGGTGGAACCGGAAACCTTTCACCTTTGGACTGCCGCAAATAGACCGTGCGCGTCCGGCAGTCTTCCAAACGAATTAGGAAGACGAATTGGTGATCGGTTTACGCGGGTGAATCAACAGCAATTAGATAAAGTGCCACCAATGTATCTTATTACGTCACAGGCACCTGTATTTGATGGTCATGCCCTCCAGCACATGCGCAGTAGGCAGTGAAACGGGACTTGTGGGACACTGTCTTACATTAAACGAAGGAAAGGAGGTGGCTGGGTCATGAGCTTTTGGTGAGAAGGGAATATTTTTATATATAACACGTTTGATGCTAGCGTAGCGGATGGAATGACTGCGCGGGCATTATCATTGATTATAATGCACGATGCCGAAGTTTCTATTTCGGAAGCAAAGCAGATATCACGGTATTGATATAGTTACAATTATGATTATTTTTACATGTACTTACACTTCTTCTAAGTGATAAACCTTACTTCCTCTTTTACTACTGTAATTCATTTCATACTACTCCTACTATTGTTCCTATAGTGCCAATGTTATTGGATTACTTCCTTCAGCACCACCAATGATATTGGACTATCATAACTTTGTGTATTCAATTCGTCAAGTTAGATTTGCTCTGGCAGTCCTTATGGTCAGATAATCAGATCACATTGAATAATACATGGACAGACACGTGTTGACGAAGATATTGCAGAGGAGAGGGAGGAGAGAGAAGGAGACATAGATTGAGAGTGACAGATATGCATAGAGAGGAGACAGTTACATGGAAGGGGGTCAGAGAGATCTGAAACGTTGCGAGTGAAAGAGACAGTGGTGAAGGAAACTAGGAACGAGTGAGATAAATATAGCAAGAGAGGCACACACCGTAAATGAAAGAGGGACAGAGAGATGGGGAGAGAGTAGGGGAAAGATCAAGAGATGAATACAAACATTGCGAGTGATAGGGAGAGGAATGAAAGAGACATTGTAAGAGTGAGATTAGAAAAGAGATACATACTAAGACAGAGAGAGGGGGGGAGAGGGGGAGAGAGAGGGAGGGGGAGAGGGTGAGAGAGAGGGTTGAGAGGGAGAGAGAGAGAGAGAGAGAGAGAGGGGGGGAGAAAGGGAGAGAGAGAGAGAGATAAGGGGAGACAGAAAGGGAGAAAGGGGGGAGAGGGAGAGAGAGAGAAGGGGCACGAGAGAGAGAGAGGGGGAGGATTCCCAAATGTTGCCATCGGAGCATACCATAATACAATAATTCCTCGCCGTATGACTAGGTACGGCTTGATTAGTGCGGGCTGGCAGCGGTCAATCAATAATGTTCATTAGTCCGAGCCCTTGAACCCAGATATGAAAGCATAACCAGCGAACGGAAACTAAACAGTGCTGGCAAAACATTGCCCGTGGTAGTTTTGTTTTATTCCGCATTGAAGATCACCGCCTCTCTTTCTCCCCTCCCCCCCCCCCCCCCCACATTCCATCCCTACCTCCGACCTACTTTTTTCCATCTTACATATTGATTATGCCCCAGACTCTACCTTCCTAATATCCCTTTTCCATTTTTTTTTCAATGGCGTAAAGGGTCTTTCCCTTTCGCAGTCCGTAGACTCAATCGAGAGGGATGTGACAAATATAGCCAAGGTCGCTGGATACAAGAGCGATTCATGCACACAAATGTGCACCATCTCCACTCCCAGGGGAGTATTCCTTGCCCGCTGCACGATATCGGCGCTGGGTCAAGATCATTCACATTATCGTCCACCTCGTACCAGGTACCCATTCATATTCATCGGTGTAGAGCAGCAGTGCGGATACAGTATTTTTTTTATCATTTGAAGTATTTTCATTAAAAACTTCACTAGCATGTCTCTTTCGTGGTTCTTTTTTTTTTTTTTATCAAAATCAACTTAATTTCAGGGTGGATTATCCCTTTAACTTTGTGATTACACCAACCATTCTTGTATTAACCTTATTTTGCTTATTTTATTATCGTTGATGCAACAGAGAAACACTCTGCCCTACTCTGACAAAAGGAAGAAACTAAACAAAAGAGGCTGTTCTTGTAAATGAGCAAAACGTGTCTGTCACTTGCATTGCCATCAGTGCAACACCACATCATGTTAGACTGAATATCTCGCAGCAAGATGAATATTTCTTGTCCAGATTTTGCATGTGTGTAGGGAATGCTGGGTACAATCTAAGAGTACCAATAACCCAGATTTGCGTGATTTGTCACTTGCTCCCTTTTGTCAGAGTAGGGCAGCATTGACTCCATTCCTCATGTGTTGTTAGTAACATTGTTGGTATTCGTTGTACATGGTATATGTGCTATTGTAAGTGGTATTTCGGTTATTGTAAATGACATAAAGTCATTGTTCGTGATATATCAGTTATTATCTGACAAGTTTCGGTTATTTTCTCAATAGTCTCGCTAATTATGTCGATATGTTCTTTCAAGTATTTCAGTTTGTTTTTTGTTTGTTTGTTTGTTTGTCTGATTGTTTGCTTGTTTTTTGTTGTTGTTGTTTTTTGTTTTTGTTTTTTTTTTTTTTTGGGGGGGGGTATGCCACATGTGAATTTATCCACAAGTAATACATACAAATCCCATAGAGCAGCATTTTGCCTGGCACATAAAGGGTTAACACAATTAACACAATTCACGACGTTTGTGTTTTCTTCTCAGATAAGCTACCCCGTGTCACAATAATGTCGTTCGGTCCTCCATACTACATCCTACTGCTTTGACAACTGACATCGGTTTAAACTATGTAGCTACGGTTGCCAGGAGTTGACATTATACAAGGGGTAATGCATTCGATCCCCTTTGGACTTCGTGCGTTCACATGTACCCCTTTACCTCAAAAATGCCACCATCCATTCCCATGTACGGTGCAATTTAATGATACGCACATCGGTTATATCTCAGTCACCAGTGGTCTGTGTTTAGCTTGGAAACAAGATGCAGAACTCATCAGCACAGTTGTACCACTAAACTGGGAGCAATGTGGACGCTCCCCCTTGTGTATAGTTTAGCGTTGATGGGCCGTGGCTTGATATACAGAGACGGTCATTACAAGGCATTCTTCAATTGGGACAAATGCGAAACGTCAACACTGCGTCCTATTTGACATCTGCGGCAATCGAAGATAACCCAATTGAGTTTTCGTCTGCCCTCCACCGCCCCCCACCCCCCCCCCCCCCACCCCCACCCCCACTCCTCCCTCCCATCCATATTTCCCCCATTCAGAGCCAAAATCGTCGTACCTGTACGCTATTGGCTTCTACCACTACGACAACGATGACGAGGGCGAATACTACTATTACCACAATTGCTCTCACTCTATTCTCACTCACTCTATCCTACTACTGCTGTTCCCCTACTACCAATGACTACTGAGCTGTCAAAAGAATATAATCTAATGAATATGAGGATTATTTGCAAAATCATTCATTGAAGAAATTTCACAAAACCTGAATTCGCAAAATTCTATATGATTCAGGTTTAAATTGTGTACATTTTAGTTTAATTAGAGGTGTAACTTCGAAGTTGTTATCAATCAAAGATTTTAAATGTCATTTCTCCCTATACCTAGTTCTACAGGAGCAATTTTCCTACATTCATGTGATGTGCTAACATACATTTTAACCTGCTTTACGTACATTACCTGCTGAGTTCTCTATCCATCGACATGTTCGTAGTTCAAGTATAACAATGTTTTCACTGATCTAGGAACATAGTCATGATATCAGGAGGATCGTTGATGAGATACTTATACTAAAGTAACGATTTGAGCAACAATTTAAGTGCGAAAAGCTAACATTCAACACTCAACAAACGGCTACAGTATATTTATTCAAGGCGAGTGGGAATAATTTAATCAAGAAATGAAATTAATTCTGATCTCCTTCCGCGTGAATTCAAGTGTGTGGATATCGATTTCAGGCAAATATCGATTGATTGCGATCGATAATTGTCAAACAGTCACATGTGTGCGTCGCGTGTTTGTTCCCATCTAAGCTCGTATAGAGTTCCGTTCTGTGTTAGTGTGTCCTATTACTTCCTTTTTACATCTGGTTTGGTGTTACTGTCCTCCTATAATCGTATTCAATAGTTACTCTATATATATTGCTGCTTCCAGATGTATTCATCAAGCCTGTCATTGCATGTTATCTTTTTCTTAAGTTGGTTAAAAATTTCTGATACATGCCATGTCCTTACTCTCACCACAACCCC
This sequence comes from Arbacia lixula, assembly GCA_963669155.1. Taxonomy (NCBI): domain Eukaryota; kingdom Metazoa; phylum Echinodermata; class Echinoidea; order Arbacioida; family Arbaciidae; genus Arbacia; species Arbacia lixula. Next base: position 11,937,128 of record OZ022587.1, on the reverse strand, counting down.
CCTCCCGCCCCATCCCTACCTCTATATCTCACCTCCTCTCTCCCTCTCTCTTTCTCTTTCTCTCTATCTGTATTTCTTTATGACCATTGCTCTCTTCCCCTGTGTGTTGCTCTCCCCCCTCTCTCTCTCTCTCTCTCTCTCTCTCTCTCCCTCTCTCTCCCTCACTCTCTCTCTATCCCTCGCTCTCTTTCTTATTCTCTCTCCCCATATCTTCCAATTTCTCGATCTGCATAGTCCAACCTATTTCTTCGACTATTTTCCTTATTGTACTTTTGTCATCCCTATCTTTTGTTGATATTTCACATTTTTATGTATATGATCTCTTCTCACTTTCTTTTATGTCTGCTTCCCTTTTCATATAACAAATATACCTGATCGTTCATTGTGCCCTTCCGTTCCTTAATACCAATAAGTCGTTTTACCTTGAATTGACATTGGATGATGTTTTTTTCTTTCAGATTTTCTACTTCCATTTCCTGAGCTCCCCTGTTGATCATACCTCCAGCTAGGAAGTTATATTTTAATTTCCTTCCATTATAGGATCAACATCCGACTCGAAAAATATTTCCCCTTTATTTCCCGATCTTCCCAAGAGAAATCACCTAAAAAGGGGAATTCCGTACATAACTTTCAAACAACTTTTACAGTAATCTTCAGAAGACGTTGAAACGCACGTGTGGCAAAATACTTTGAATAATCACATTTAGAAACATACAGTTTTTACCAATATCAATCAATTTAAATAACAACCTGAATTTTGAACGAATGAAAGTGGTCGTCTTGATATTTTGTTTGCTCAGTCACAATCCGATCCATACAGTTTGTTCATTGCGGGTTACATTAGTAAATATTGTATTCAAATGCACAATGCAAACAAGAGGAGTTTACATATGATTTATAATCCGTGAAGGGCTTACCTTAAATGATACATATAAAGACGTACTTACAAAAGGGTGGGGCCAAGTCATTCAGATATAAATACATATATCTGGACATGCTGGAGTTGCGAATCGGACATTACCTACATGTGCAGTGTCTGCTGTTCCAAGGCTCACCGTCCCGTCTAGTTACACAGTGTTATGGTGGTTTTATTTTCAATTTCCATGTCGTTTTCATCCCATAATGTTACATGGTTGTATGATATAATCAAACTCACGGTGTTGTCGATAGTTCTGACATTTGATAAGAATCTTTCACCATTTAAACCTACAAAAAGCTGTTTGAAAAATTACTTTTTCATCGAGGTCAACTACATAAAGAATCACTATATCGCAAGGGCCCTGCAACTTGTATTATCCAAAATAGTCCTTCTCGAATTCATTCCCATGTACTCTTTTCAGTTACGGAAAAAGTGTGACATCACAATTCTTTAAAAAAAATAATAATAATCTACACAGGCACGTGACTAACAATAAATTCCGATACAATATCTAACATGATATACTTACATAATATTGGATGCACTTGAGTGGCATATGAGATATATTGAATTCACCAGTATGAATATTACACGAGTCGAAGACGAGTGCAATATTCATGCTGATGAATGCAATATATATGATATACCACGAAAGAAATCCAATATCATTATTAATATACATACAAACCACTTTCCGCGACAACAGCAATGGGTTCAATTTAAGCCGAAAAAAAAAAACAAGAAAAAAAGAAACAGGGGTTTACTCACCTGTATCAAATCTGCCTCGCGCATGTTAAAAATGCGCGCGCGCAATCAAACCCATGCGCCATTTTCATGGCGAGAGTCGAATATTGTAACAATAACGCACTTATTTTCCCTATTGATACTTGTAACATAAGATACATAGGACAGATAATATGCTAACCATATTGCATGCCAGCAAGCAAACCTCTGGAAGGATGACTAATGCAAGGTTTTATTGTATCGAAAACGTGGCTTGTATGTGTAATAATTATGAATATTCCCCTTGAAATACTTAGGAATAGACATGTCACGATATAATCACCGACCTCCCCCTTGTCATGATCGTTGCTGACGAACCGTCGACAGATTAGAGCTATATTAGAGACGGGGTTAGAGGGAGAAAAGGGAGATCCAGTGATTTATGAGTGGGGATTCTGCAGACGAGACAGCTGGTAAATAATGCATCATTCAACTTGGCTCTGAACTTTATAGATGCAGCAATGCTCGCCGCGCATTGGTTTAGTTCAGTACACCCTCTCTACCCTCCGTGACTCCCGAGGGTTGATGGGGGATGGGGTACCGGGGGAGATTAGGGGTCCCAATCGGGGGAAGGGAGTGGTGGAGGGAAAAACTGGGGGTCCGTGTATCGGGGGAAGTGGCTTGATATCCCCTACATTGGGTCGATGGAAGATTGGGGAATCTACGGGGAAGATTGTGGGTCCGTGTATCGGGGGGGGGGGGGGGGTGAGCGGACAGGGGGCTGTGTATCGGGGGGAGGGGTTGGGTCCGTTTATCGGGGATGGGGAGGGTGGAGGAGGGGGAAATTGGGGGTCCGTGCATCGGGGGAACAGTGGTGGAAGACGGGGGGCTGTGAGGGAGCTCTATCATGAGTTGTGGAAATTATTAACTATCAGATTTTCCATATGTTTGTGTGAAAATTTTGAATTTCAAAGGAAGGTTTAAATGTTTGTTTCCAATTTAATTGTTCACTGTGCCTTGCGCAGTGATAACTCCCCTGTTGTCACGCGCGTGTGTGTGTGGGGGGGGGGGGGGTCCATTGTGAGACAAAGATTCTGCGAACTTTGTCTTTCTGGGCCCTCTTTCACAAATCTTACCATTGATGATAACTTTGCTACCAACGGCAACTTCTATGATAACCTTGAATTTGATCATGTTCATTGGCTGCCGTGCGTTGTCAAACGACTTTACAACTGTAGTTACCATTGATTACAGAGTAATTATTAATAGTAAGTTTTTATGCAACGGGACCCTTGACTAGTGCAGGGGACTGAGAGATGTGTGCCCATCAGAGGCATAATAGGGCAATGGAAGGGTTGGTTAGGATGTTCGTATGCTGTGTCGTTGGTGTATTACTGTTCTAAATTGTTCCCACATCTACCCATATTACTACCCTACTTTGACAAAAGGAAGCAACTAACAAAAGAGACATCTTTTGTAAATGAGCAAAATGTGTCTGTTACATGTATTGGCATCAATGCAACCCCACATGTTAGATTGAATATCTCGAAGCAAGATGGATATTTCGTCTCCAACTTGTGCTTGTTTTTTGTGGAACAATGGGTACAATCTAAGAATAACCCAGATTTGAGTGATTTGTCACTTCCTCCCTTTTGTCATAATAGAGTAGGGGGTGTTTCACCAAGCTGTTCGTAAGTTACGAACGACTTTACGAATGACTGGTGATCCCTTCTTGTGCCAAATCAGATTCTCAATGAACAAAGTGTGGTATCGCATTAGGGATGACCAGTCGTTCGTAAAGTCGTTCGTAACTTACGAACAGCTTGGTGAAACACCTGACAGGTTACCTTATAATTGGTAGGTCTTCTTTGGCTATCTTCTACCCATGTTACTTTATGATTGTTAGATCTTCTTTTGCTAAATTCCAGCTATTATTGTTAATTCTTGTAATGCTTTCTTCTGTCCATATTGCTTTATATTCGTAAGATCTTCTCTTGCTACGTTCTACCCATATTACTTATATAACTGTTAGATCTCCTTTTGCAATATTATACTCATACTAATTTTATAATAATTGGATTACATTGGGCGTATACTTTTTCAAAAAAAACGATATTTTGTATACTATGCACTAATCTTCCCCCAACGTGTTTGGCATGAGATGACTAGATGCGAAAAGTAAAATGTAACACAGAATACAACGTGACTGCTAAACTCTCACAGCCTCCAGATGTCATTGGACAAGCAAATCAATAGCCATATGTGCCGATCTCATAAAAATTTACATTATACACACAAAACATACCTACACGTGTCCATAAACGAGACCCATTAGCATTCCACTCGTGTAGATTAGTTATTGTTCACAATTATTTGTTCACACTCTCGCGGTGCACAAATGCATAACTACATTGTGTGAACGAATAAAACTAAAAAGTGTGTTACTTTTTTCATGGATAAAAAAAAATCATGTTACATTCTGCTCCAACAATGCTAATGAAATATCAAATCACTGTAACATTACACGCATGTGAGAGGATTGAATTGTTATGGAATGCTAGGAGTCGTGGCAGTAGTACGTTTGTATCCACGAAATTCTTTTCTATTTTTTTTGCAAAACCCAAACTGGCAACGTCATCCTCCCCGTTATCATTCCTCCCCCCCCCCATCTCCCCCCCCCCCTCTCTCTCTCTCTCTCTCTCTCTCTCTCTCTCTCTCTATTACTCTCTCTCTGTCTGTCTGTCTCTTCTCTCTGTTTATATCTGCACTTGTCTACCCTTACACATATAAATATATTTATCTATATGATTTCATATATTTGTTAAATATCTTTACTTCTATTATTCTCTACTTCTGTTCTATATCTCCCTCTTTCCCCCGCTATCCCCCCCCCCCCTCCTCTTTCTCTTTCCCTCTATACTCAATTTCTCTCAATCTACCTTGATCAACTTTTTTTTTCATATCCCCACGCTCATATTACTTAATAATTTGGTGTGAATTTCACACATACGATTCGTGGAACGCTCAGCAAATTGAATTTGTTCGGATCGTTCCGCCGTAGTGTCGAACATCGCACGTGGCTCAGGTTCCGCGGGAACAACGACCGACGCAAGAGATATCGAGGGACGATTTTACTTTACTTCACTTTTGTTCGCGGGGAAAGAAAACAAAGATTTATTTCAATCTGTGTGACCATCGTGAAGGAATGTAATTACTAAAAACAGCATGGGATTTTTTTTTTCTTCACTTGATCGTAAGCTGCTTGTTGTACCAGTAGTTATGATCCGGGATTTAGGGAGTGTCGTTGGTCAGTGTTGGTGAGGTGTTGGAGGGTGGGTAGGTGGGTGGAAAGATGTTCAAGCAGAAATAGGAAATCAGGCAGATAATGTAGCCAGGTATTATAAAGCTACGCGTATCTAAATAGTGTGGCTGTATATCTTGTCTTGAGGGCCCTGTTGCATAAAACGTACCATTAATCGTAACTTTGCTAGCAAACCTTTCATTTGATTGGCTGTCGAGCGAAATTGACATGACAGTTACCAGTGGTTACCATTAATGGTAAGTTTTGTGCAACGGGGCACTCCATCCGTTCCTGACCAGCCGCTGCTCCGTGAGCATGCTGTGCGTTACTTGTGATCAATTGCATACACGGCACATGAAGGATCAATTTTGATTGGCAATTTTCTTGCAGGAGCACAAAAAAAAAATTGCTATCAATAGAACAATAAATGTCGGTAAATCAGATATGTACACAAAATTGTTCATTTTCACATAAATTACTATGCATGATTATGTAAAACATGAGTAGATGCATTTATAAAATTCCTATCTATTGTTCTAAAATCTAAAATGATTCTCTCTCTCTCTCACGCACACACACACACACACACACACACACTTTCTTACGCCTTTTCTTCCAAACTCTGTTTTTTTTAAGTGACTCTATCATATAGTTTTTTCCTTCTCTTGCTCTCTTTTATCTCACTCTCTCTCTCTCTTATTGTCTACGGCAAACTTTCTCACTCCTTATTTGATTTTATCTACATCTTATTTTCGCTCTTTCCTCTCACTGTCCTTTTCTTTATTTATCTATCTCCTGCTCCCTGTCATCCTCGCACTCACTCCTTCTCTAACTTTCTCTCCGTCTCTCTTCCTCCCTCACTCATTCTTGTTCTCTTCTCTCCTGACAAAAGCTGTATCGCCACACCTGGGCAAAAAAGTGCACAGTTGATTAATTAGGCACACACCGTGCGCGGGTGTAGAAACCGAATAGGGTGTACGTTTGTTTTCACACATACGCTACCTCGTCCGTACCCGTGTGCGCTGATTGATTGACTCACTGCGCATGAGCAGAAAAACAAATATGGCCGATTTGATGACACGTGCGAGTGATTATAGCTGCAGGCGCGTTCACATCGAAGCGAAATACCGTTCTCGCTCGCCACTTTCCGATTGACGTCAGAGGTTTTTTTTCGCAGCGGCAAAACATAAAACTGCCTATACTTAGCAATATAACCATGCTAAGGTCATGTTTAACGAAAGAGGAGAACCGTGTGACCTATCAACAGAATTTTTATATCTGGAGATTAAATCGACAAGGTGATACAGTGTGAACATGGCTATAAAAGTACAAGTGCGAAATATTCCTCAAATCGGGAGAAATATGGGGAGGGAAAGGGTAGTTGCATGGGTCGGGTAGAGAATTGCCACTGCTCTTTAAACTCTAGATCCAGTTTCATCCATTTTCTCTTGTACAACATATTGCTAGTGTCGTATTTGCCTGGTCGTTCACGATGACTTGGTCATAGGAAAGGCAGAGAGTACAGAAGCACGCTGGTGAGCTAGTTTGCAGTGATAATGCGATGACGTTCAAAATGCATTAGATGAAAATGAATTACAAACATCAGCACACGAATTACCATCATAAAAAGTATACCAATATGATGTAAATTAAATAACGTTATAGTCAGCCTCGTTTTAACCAACTTTTCGAGCTATAAAAGGAAACACTATCGAAACAATATTGTCTCCCCTCGCATGTCAAAGTATGAAGCTTTGTATACGACGATGAATAGAAGATACAATTCAATATATTTTCGTGGAATACAGATCCTAGAAACTAAATGCTGGGGGAATAACATTCACACCTTCATTTCAAATTACTTTAGTAGGGTCGTCTTCAAATCTAGCCTAGTGCCTGCAAAGCCTTACACTGGCGATTTTAGCATCAAAATGGAAGCAACGTAGAGTGTTGATGCACACATGCACACGGGGAGATTTCTTGCCAACTTTACGATAAGGAATGTTCAAAGAGGCAAATTAAAAATATAATTATTAACTGATTTTTATTTTAAATCGAATCTAGAAAAGCAGACTGAGTCTGAAAGGGAAAGTACAAACTAATATGTGTGTTATTAGTATTCGAATGATACGTCAGTGTGTAAGGTAGTGGATAGTTAGCGGTAAACCAGTCATGTTCCATAACTGGCGTTTACCAACTTGCTACGGGCAAGAATAGCATCTACTACTGATACTGTCTGCTAGAAAAATGACGGGCCAACATCGTTTGGAAAATAACCAAGAGATGGCGCTTGGACACGGCGCAAAATAGAGTACCGAAGTGGTGTCGCCATATCTATTGTTACACAGGTTTCTGGTTCGAGACCAGACCACTCAAATGAGATTTCCACTGGTACGTCATTGACTAGCGGGCCAGTGTTGGGCACTCTCACTGAGAGACCGTGCTATGATAATCGCTGTTTGCTAAATCTACATAGTCTAGAAACAATTGTCTTAAGATGCTCACATGACGTCATTCATCGGTTCTTTATAGGTTATGATGTGATATTCCACGAACTAACAGCTCTCCGTGACTACCGATGCATAATTGGCCTAGCGTAAATTCATCAGAATTTATACGCTCTTATATTCATATAATGTAAGGTATATATATTGCACATAACTCTTATCTGCCAACCTGTCTCATCTTGTTAACAACTGGGAACATGCTAGCAATTTCCCTGGAAGAATATTAAAATCTTTGATACTATCCCTTCCCTTTCCCTTTCAGGCTACCCTTGTAGTTCATTCATTAAAAGTTTCACATAAAAAGAACATGTCTGCAACAGGGTTGCTGTAGGTTGAATCATTGAATGGGCTTCTGAAATCACGTGCAAAAGACAAAAGACATACCGCATCCGCCTCAGAAAGAAAGGTACAATATTTTATTATCTTTTAATCTCCTTTTAATTGTGTGCTGTGTTGTAGTACTGCCTGTATGCCCTTGGCGAGCCGTGCGTAGATCACCCTGCAGATTACTTGTAATCCCACTTCGCCTCGGAAGCGAATGCCGAGGGCCCCGTTGCATAAAGCTAACCATTAATGGTAACTTTTCCATCAATGGTAACTACCATGGTAATATCGCTCAACAGCCAATCAAATTAAAGGTTTCCATGGAAGTTGATATTAGTAGCAAAGTTACCATCAATGGTAAGTTTTATGCAACAGGGCCCAGGAGAAATGAAGAAGATTATCCTGTATAAGGACACTGGTTGAGTAATAGACTGCAAATCCTGATCAAATTCTTTTTATGTAAAGCGTTTATTGTACCATGAATATATTAGCCCAATAATCTAATTCTAATACACGTTACGGTAAATATGATGTTCAAGCAGAATAACACACGAGAGAATTTTCAAAAGCGTCCGCATTGCGTATATATTAAAAGTGTTAGAGGGCATGGTGAAAGGTAATATATATGTAAAGGTTTATTAGTAAAAGGTGTTGAGCTGGTGTGTAAATATATCGTATTTGTGTGTGTATGTCGGGTTTACGTGTGTGTGTGTATGTGTCCGCGTGGAGCTAGAGAGAGTATAACAAAGTTTCTGTTTCCAAACCACCAGGTCGTCTTCTAAGCTACCGGACCCCCGCTGACCCCGGCACATCAATATTGACGTGGCCTCAAAGTGCAAAGCTATTTTGATATATCCCAAGACCTTTACGAAAGGCAAGATGTTTCCACGTGTAGCTGATACCCGCTCTGGGCCTTATATAACACATTGCTTAATTTGATGACACGGTGCTACTGCCGGGGCCAGCTAGCGAATGTCACTTCTGGTTTGCTTTTGATTTGTTGAAGGTTTGGAATAGTTAACGAAAGAAAGTGGCAGGGTCACGTGCAGTCGTCAAACCATCTCAACCATCTCTTTTCTGTTTTGGTTTGTTTTAATGATAGACGATCCACGATCCCAAACTCGATTAGCAAAATTGGTTGGTATCATTGATATTGGTTTAGATTTCACAATTTTCGATTTCACTTTTACTTTGATTTAAACATTGTAGCAGAATGATATCATGTCTGTATTAATTTGAAGGTGACATGCGTTTAATCGATGAACATGATATGAAACCAGAATCAATACATATATCTGAAAAATGCAATCACATCTCAGAACGCTCGTACCATAACATACATGTACTTGTTTATAAGATCTTAATAAGCGTTCACCCATCATTTTTAATGAAATACAAGCATTAAGAGAAAGAGGAACATTGGAATCGTAAGAAAGCCCGTCTATGACTTGGTGCTATGTCATCTCGTAACAGTCGACTATTCGACCGGTAATAATAGTTGGCAGGTGTTGTACATAGAAAAATGCAAAGAACATTGTGATGATCCTTTGCTAAATACAGAGACAGCTTGAAGAGATTTGAGTAGCGTAAAGAGAATTATAAATCAGAAGAGGCAAAGAAGGACCAATTCAAAAGACAAACAAAAGAAAGACCTGAGTTGTATAAGACGACACATTCTTGGTTAAGAAAAAAGGTTGCTATAGAAGGAGGAGCAAAGGAAGCCCAGGGGCCTGTTTAAGAAAATTTACCATTGATGGTAACTTTGCTACCAATTACAGCCTCTATGGAAATTTTGCATTTGATTGGCTGTCAAGGGTTGTTACCACGGTAGTTACCTGTCATGGCAGAGTTCCCATTAATGGTGAGTTTGTATGCAACGGGGCCCAGAGAAAGCGAAAGATTTTGGAGTGCAGGAGGCGGAACATTCGCGGAGACACATTAAGCCCAGGAGGTGGCGCCACTTGACACCTTCTTCATGGGGCGCCACGAGCCTGCACCTGCGCCTGGCATAGCGTGTTTAGCCCGCTGCCACACCTTCACAACCTCCATACTTAATGGTCAACGATGTTTGCCAGTGTCTCTGTTTCTGTCTCTCTCTCTTTCTCTCTCATTCTCTCTCTCTCTCTCTCTGTCTCTCTCTCTCTCTCTCTGTCTGTCTGTCTGTCTGTGTGTGTCTCTCTCTCTCTTTCTCTTTTCTGTTTCTTTCTTGTCTTCCTGTGGCATAGCGTGTTTAGCCCGCTGCCACTTTCTCGCTTTCTCTCTCTCTCTCTCTCTCTTTGTTTCTCTCTTTCTATCCTTCGTTTCGTCGTTTCATTTCCTGTGTTCACTGCCTTTTCGTCTCTCTCTTTCTTTCACTTTCTTTTGTTCTCTCTTTGCTCTCTCTTCTCCCTCTCTCTCTCTCTCTCTCTCTCTCTCGCGCGCTCTCTTTCTCTCTCTCTCTCTTACTGCTTCGTTTTGTCTTTCTCTTTTTATATATCGCTTCATTTACAAGGCAACCTGCCCCCCCTCTCGCTCTCTTTCTCTCTTTCTCGCTTTCACTTTCTACCTCTCTCTCTCATTTTGCAAATCTCTACACCGCTCTCTCTCTCTTTTGTCCTTCCTTCTCTCTCTCTCTCTCTCTCTCCTGCTCTCTGATCTTGTTTTTGATCCAACTGTCTCCCCTGTATGTCACAATCACTTTTGTTCTTTATTTCGTTTACTCTCCCGCTTCTAATCTGACACCTACTATCTAATTTTAGATGACTTTAACTTCCTCTCTCTGTACATCACTAAATCACCATTTTTATCCTTTTTTTTTTCTTTTTTGCTGTCACTAAGAGCCATGGCAGTTAAAAAAATACATTACAATACATAACAACGACGAAAATAGAAAAATATCATACATATCAATACAATATAACATTATTTCCCTATCACTTCAAAATTGTCTCTTTCGTCTCCTAATGCTGGGTTTCCTCTCTCTCTCTCTCTCTCTCTCTCATTCTTCAGTTTTCCTCTCTATCAGTCTCTCTCCATCCATTTGTCTGTCTGATTATATTTATATGTGTCGCCATTTATACTCGTCTTGCACACGTGCTGTTGGAACAAATAAACCTCATGTTCACCAATGACATAGTCCCACTCTCTCTCTCTCTCTCTCTCTCTCTCTCTCTTTCCCTCTCTCTCTCTCTCTCTCTCTCTATCTCTCTCATTCACTTTGGCTTTCTCTCTCACTCTCTCTTTCAACACACTTTGCTAGATTAGAAACATTATCAAATTAGGATTAATGAAAAGTAATTCAGAGCAATATATTAGGGTAAGGGTAGAGATCCATGTCTAATTGCTTTAAGTGAATCATTCCGTAAGTTAGCCATACCTATAATGAGTTAGCAAGGCCACTTTCTATGTAACATCAATATTTACGCGAGTGTTTGTCACGCGGGCTATTAACAAGACACGTGGTCAGGTGGTAGTGTAAAATCTCGTCCGGTCAAAACGTAATAGGTAATGGATCTTACGGCTAATGATTCTTGTAACTGGTAGCTTAAAATATCAGGAAGTGTACACACTTAGCCATTTTTTAACTATTCGTTAAACATAATGTACATACTCAACACATATGCACACAACACAAACACACTTATGGTTGACTACCGCGCCCATAAGTTTGTCTACCTCATGCTAATATGGTCAAACTTTGGACGCCTAGTATCGGAATATCAGCAAATGTTAAGCTATTACAATACCCTGTCATATTAAACCTGTATGTTTTACTATGCCATTTTATAACCATGACTACCCAAAAATCCTTTCAGGCAGCATCTGTATCCAGCACACCATTACTCAACTATTTTGTGTTCGTATCGTGTACTAGCATGCACAGCAGTACACACAATTCGTATATATTGTCATTTTGTCCGGTACGAATACATGAAGTGTAAAAGGTAATTTGAATTTCAATCTGCTTAATATTTGACATGTCATTGTACAATTATAGGAGATGCATATATTATGATATTACACAGTTTATACATCAAATGATTTTACATGATTGAACTCCTTCTCTGTCAGATTCCATACTACCCTATAGGGATTGTGTGTATTACCAATGCAAAAATACCTCAGACACTCATGATGGTTAAATAACTTAATACGCTTATCATACGATATTTTAGGAAACGAAAAATGTGATGAAACTTATTGTTGAGATATAGCCTTGGTTAACCTATTGATGATATACATGCCTTATACAATTAACAATATTACATGTTTTTATTATCATTATATAATTACCAAAAGGTATTTTTGAGAAGGAAAAGGGATAAACTTAATTAACATATTTAGCTTTTGCAAACTGATGGATAATATATTTGACTTTTATTATATCACATTTTATCATTAAATATTATATATTTGATATTTGCATCATATCCAATGTAATTTCATTATATCACATTTTATTCAACCAGTGTGGGATTGGGGAAGAGCGTGAAGGTGGCAAGGGAGTGACGCCCAAAAATTATAAATGCAATCAAAGCCCAATCTCGTCCTGGTGTCCATGGTGTGATCTCATAATGAGAAATAGCAAGATGACACGTGATCTGACACGGCCGTGGAACCAGAAAGGTGCGAATGTTTCCATAAGCCCGCCGCTGCCACCACCCTGGAAGACGTAAGCCCGGAAAGGAACTCGACAAATATATGACTAGCTGAAGCTTGACTAGCGGTTATGTAATAACTTTATGTTCCACATGATGGTCAACATGTACGGACTTTAAAAAGAGGAGCGACACTGTTTGAGGTACAAATGCTGGTCATTTTGACAGGAATGAACAGATTGACTTTCGATTATGTAGCATGTTATCGCACGAAGACAGATAAAGACAAAAAACTTGAATAACATGCATAACGGCACTATTACAGGTAATTTGTATGTGCTTACGTCTTTTAACTGATAATACAAAGTTCAACGTTGAAGAGTATTTTGACATATTTCAAACACAAAAGCAAATACAATTTAAATATTACCGTAATTTCAGTATGAATATATACACTACTTCATACATGACGGGTGAACATGTGGTAGATAGGCATGTATTACATATTTGATTGCATATATTTTTGTATAATATACAGATAGACGAATAAACGAAAAAGGAGGGAAAATTCAAATATATCGGTTATCTACAAATTGAGTTCCCTATTTTTTCCCTAGAGGACTGTATTGAGGGATTCTATCTACAACTGCTATTAGTTACATTAAACAATCTCCAAAACTGACAGAACCTTTCCGCATTATTATCCGTCTGACTTTCATTAAAATGCACATATATAATAGGTCTATGTAATATTCAAATGAATATCACATGATGAGTTATGGTCCTTGAAGTTTACATCATGACTATTCATCTATCAACAATCTTTGAAAACTGGTAGTGGGTCACCTGTTGTAGCGGTTATCTGTTTAAAAAAACGACCAACTGTCTATACAGGGCACATTTTTCTATTTACTTTTAACCGTTAACGATATTTCTTATTGAAATGTGTACCAAAATAACCTGTACATACTACCTGCTTACGAAGGCCACAGTTCGTATCTTGCTTAGGCGGTTTTAATATGTATATTTGCTCTTATACCCCACTATATGTAAATTTATCATATCGAGCAATGTACATGAACACGAATCATGCGCCTTCTTCTGAGACAACTGCGCAGCATAATGATGTTCACACTTTATATCCGAACCGTTCTGGAAATGCTTTTCATTCATTCCATCCCTATTTTGCTGGTTTCTTTTTTATTTCTAAATCTTCGTACGCTACCCGATTCGAAATTAAACGTCAGGAATCATTTTTTTTATTATAGATATAATCACATATAAATATTCATTTAGGTCTAACATTTGCAGATATAAAACATAGGTAATAGTACACTTAAAAATAATCACACACACGCGAAAACATCAAAAAGAGGTCATCATGTGATCAAGTGTGAGAAATCAAGAAGTTGCAATACCGAGTCATCCGACTAAGTCTCGAGTCCCCACTTGAAATTCTGAATGTGTATTTAAATATCCGGACTGGAGAAGTCTCATATGCTCGACACGCAGTTCAATGAGGTTACTAAATAAGCACATGGAGTGGTTGACGTTATATAGGATTGTTTAGAACCGTTGTTTATAAGTACTTGGGACACTTTTTCATAGGATTGAAAGAATTTTGCGGAAACATGATTTAATCTTTGTTTTACTGGTTCGCGGGGTACCTTCAAAACATGAACCACATTAATGGTCTCGTGCCTTGTTTTTTTATATTCATACGGATGATTCATAAGAAATGCTTGATCATTCATCTTTGCCAATACGAAGACTTATTTCCGCCTATGTCATGGTAACATGTATTACCATTATGAGGATTATATTTACATGAGCCAGTTAAACTAAAATGTTATGGATGTTTGTATTTAGCTTACACGTTTCAAAGGCCTATGAATGACATTAGGCCCTCACCATTTATCACATACATTTTTATCATTGCTAATTCATACCGTATTGAAAGTTCGAAATTGTATGTAGGCCCTAATGTTTATTTTTTAATAACGTGTGACGGCATGTATGACATGAAAGACACTAATAGAAAAGTAATCCCCAATAGTCATGTATGTTTATCTATGTAGCATGTGTTATAATTATGGCACCGCGAAGGCGGTGGGTCACTTGTGTTGTGTTAAGTCGTGTTTACCACGATCCCACTCAGTAACATGCTTAAAACGATCGATCTAAATAGAGATTAGGAAGGGAACAACCTACTTAGAGTCTACGTACTATAATGGATATCGATTGACGCTATTACGAGTATCGGAAAATGGCCATGAGTGACGTAATAACACTACTGAAGCCCGTTATTTTGGTATACAAAGCAAAATACCCGTTATGAAACAAAACAGTTGAATATCCCACCATTTGTACATGTGAGGTGTTAAATCACTTAAAGGGTTACTAAATTAGAAAAATAGGTTCCCAGTAATCTATGTAAAATTATCCACTAAAAACGAATTTCACATTTGTTTGCCGCAATTAAGTCTCATTTTGACGAAAATTTGAAGAAAAAAACGCACGCCTCCAGTGACGTCAGAAAGTCAAAATGTCATAGATTGTACGGAAGTCAACAATAGACCATTTTCATAATGTATTCACAACTTTCCCCTAACTACGTAGTAACGCGTCATTGCATTCACCTGTATCTTGTCATTCAGATTCAATGGATAGAATGCACTTTGAATCTATTAGTTGTTGTTACTCGGACAAACCTCGGACAACCTTTGGGGTCCCTAATGGAAACGTATTCTTTGAACGGCGTGAATAAGATGTTTTATTCACGCTGTTGGTATTTATGGCATTTTGACTTCTCTGACGTCACTGGAGGCGTGCGTGTTTTTTTTTTTCAAATTTTCGTCAAAATGAAACTTTATTGCGGCAAGCGAATGTGAAATTCGTTTTTAGTGGATAATTTTACATCGATCATTTGGAACTTTTCTGATTTAGAAACCCTTTAATGTGGGTACACTGCTTTTTTTTTTACACAAACACGCAAACACACATTCACGTATACACACACACACACACACAAGCATACATATATAACACAGCTGTGTAGACAACCCATAGGTAAACAAAGGTTTGCGATCCAGAGACAATAAAATTACATATATCTCCATCGAGTAGGCGACGACATAGAATACATAAACTCTCTCTTGCGTACGTCAACACAGGTAACACGCAACACACGATATCGAAAATCATGATGACTATTTTTACATGCATTTCATATGTGAATGGTCCATTCCACAATTCAATTTTCAGCCCTCTTGCAGAAATATTTGTTTATATGTATTTAATCACCTCTGCTCAAGTAGTGTGTATGCAAGACTAATAATTTACATATTTTGTATGTGTTGAGGAATGTCTTGATAGTATTCACACGTACCTCTGTGCGGATACCAGTTTATTAATGAACCGATTCATACAACAATCGTACAGAAAGGAAAGGGCGTTGACTCAAAATAAAATTAGTTAAAATACAAAGTGGCAGCAAAAAAATGTTTTGTCGGAAAATATAGTTAACACTTGAATGCTTCATTTCATAATTCAGACCAAATTCACACACCTGTCTGGTCAGCAATTCTCATTTTTCTTGCAAGAATTAAAGTTCTTTGCATCTCATCATATCAGTTTAAGTCATGTGTATGCGAACTAATATGTGTATATAATTTGTGTGAGTCATGTATCAGTGTACATCCTTACTGTTGATCAGAATTATACAAATATTCTTGACAAGTAAGAGGGCATTCTTTCAAAATAATTTGCTCTAAGGCTTCGGATTTTCTCAAATAAACTGTCGTTAACATCAAAGGCAATGATACTATCAACTGATTTTTGTGACGTCTTTACGGTTAATGTGTATTGTCAGGTAAGCGGTACTTTTTTGATTCCCTTACATGATAACGATAAGGATACTAATGCTTTTTTTTCAAGATTCAAAATGCAAGATTCAATTTTATTTTTCCCAAAAGAATGCTGCTAATAATAATAATAAAGAAGGAGAAGAATATGAATGACAATGATAATAATAATGATAATGATAATAACCATAATAATAATAATAACAATATTAATAATAATAATAATGATATTATGGTCTTATTCACATAGGGTAGCAGCCTCATCACTGAAACACTGCTGTTCATGAGGGCCCTGTATATAAAATTTGAATTTAGCCATTGTATTTTGTTGCAAACATTAGTTTCAAGCTAATATATTAACTTCTTTTATCTTATGTATTAAGCAGTAGAAATGAAAACGTTTTTTGATGGTTGTCTTCTTCCTACGTTCCCCATTCTTCTCTTCCTCCACCTCTCTCTCCTCTTTCCCCCTCTTCTTTTTGATGTTATCATCTAAAGCCCTCAGGTTCCAACTTAAGTTTTTCTTTCGGACTTTCTTCTAACGATAGCACGCACTACACACGATAGTCGTCATGACAAAGAAATGATTGTGACTATGATTAAACCACATGAAGGACGGATAAGGTAATCATGATTAGTAAACATATATGCGTTCGAAACATTTCGCGGATACCACAGTGAAATAATATAATACAGAGTATTACACCGCTTAATCCGTGCTACGAATACAATCGAACATACGGTATAAAATGATCAACATCAAGGTTGTGAAATATGCATATGAAGAAGAAGGAGGAGGAGAAGAAGAAGAAGAAGAAGAAGAAGAAGAAGAAGAACAAAAACAAGAAGAACAAGAACAAGAACAAGTCAGAGACCGAGACAAGGCTAACTAAAGAGTAAGATCAAGATAAGGCTAACCAAATATTAAGACTAAGGCAATGCCGAGATATGGGTAGGAAAGGCATGTGGGAGAGGATCAGTGAAGTGGTATGAACAAGTAAAATATACGAAGGGTATGGAATAAGGGGAGAAAACATGCCCTAAAAAAGAATGAAAAAAACAAACAAAAAGTGATTGGAAAGAAAAATATGTAGACTCTTACCCTTATTCCTATGTAAATATGGTAAAAGGGAAAGGCCCGAATAAAAACGTTGTTCCTTACCTTTGGCTACAAATACGCAAAGGTCCACAATTATAATATTTGTATAAAGTCCGACCACCCGCCCCCTTCCTTTCATCTTGGGAATAAACAGAAGACTACATATAAGTTCTTGTGCACTAAATATAGCAATGATTGCAGGCCCTTGTCCCATTCACATATGTTCTATTCATCAATTTACATGTTTACTGCTGAGCCTCCAAAATATCCTCCAACTCAAGATTCCCCCTGTGATATCATCAAAGGTAGAAATTAGCAATATAATAGACAGAATTTACGCACAAACTAAACATTGCAAATGACTACTTCCACCTACCTAGAAGAGCATCACATGTCTTCACACAATACCATCTAACAAACTTTCATGTGGGAATAATCGTTTCCTTATGTCAGGAATGTGCTAGCTATGCCAAGGAAAAATTCATTTGCATTATATAAACATGTGATGTTATTATAAACAGTTGCGGGTAGTCATTGCAATGTTTAGTTTGTGCATAAATAGACCGGTTTACTAATGTAGTCAAATTTTATGGACGTTCCTTCCCTGGGGGACTAGTAACGAGTTATTCCATTAACCTGTACCTAACAATGGTATTTCAGTACTTGGAATCCACTTTGTATACATTAGTTCTTGCTATGTCGGGCAAACATTGATCAAGCTTTCTGGTTGTCAGGGGAAACCTTTATTAAACTGGCACGCATAAGATTTGAATATGCTAGCAAACCGGTCTATGCTGTGTATTATCGTGCTACTTTCTACATTTGATGATGCCACAAGGGGAATATTTAGTTGGAGGATATTTCAATTGAACAGTTAGTGATTTTGTTATGTACATATTATGTTGCATCAACATAAGTCAACATACATTTTCATGTCAGGGGACCTTCAAGTAACTCAAGTTACAGACCTGATATCACAAATTAATGTGCTTCTTTTACGGATAACAACGCGATGACGTACACACAAACAGATAACTATATTAACATAGTAAAGAACAAAAACAATTATACAATTTGATTGGATATCTCATCAGCTTAATGTTATGATTTCTGTTCCTATGTTTATATGATACGGACATTACATGGATTGATGTCAAGCAAAACATGTTCTGGACAGGAACATGCCTGATATGGCCTGATGTAGCATCAAGTAGCATAACCTATGCACGCGTACATCGACGAAGGGGGGAGGGTCATACTAGTCGTTGTATTGCATATTATTCCAATAACATTCAGTATTAATATTTGTATTATGAGGAGTATCGTTATGGTTTTCATTATTGTATTTCTAAAGCGCACTTTCTGTTACAATATACCTTTTTCGTTATGTAGGCAAATTTTATTAACGTAGTTCGAACAATAAGTTACTAATGGGAACCTCATAGCTTGTCTGAGGTTTGTCCAAGTAGCAACAACTAATAGATTCAAAGTGCGTTCCATCCATTGAATCTGAATGACTAGATACAGGTGAATGCAATAACGCGCTACTACGCAGTTAGGGGGAAAGTTGTAAATACATTACGAAAACGGTCTATTGAAGTTATTTCTGTATAATCTCCGTAATGAATCTAAACAGTGGTAGTTGTCCGATAGGTCAAGTTACTAGTTACAAATGTTAGCATTAGATTTCAGTATAATCTCAGCGGTAACAGTAGTAGTTGTAATGGGAGAAATTAGTATAAAAAATTTCACGACTTACCTACTCGGAGAGCTGAGATCCCTTTATATTATTAAAGTCGTATAGATCCAGTTACACTGCATGTGTGATCGCAATGATAGTAATGTCTGCCATGTGTGTTCGTCTGCATTACGAGAAGAGAGCCGCCATAGATTCCTCCTCACAGGTTGTGTCATGCATGTATCACAGGAGAAGGAGCAATGACGTACACGCCAGTCTCAAGATCGTGACAGCCCGGTATCCACCCCTTCTCGTCACGTTACACGGGCACTCGTTCCGGGGAAGAGTCCTGGAATTACCGACCCTCCTATCTCGGGGACGACGAATGCCGAGTAAACAGAAAAAAGGGACTGGGTATTTGCCGACCGGCGCGAGACTAGAATTTATGACGAAAACTTTGGCAAACAGAGCACTCTACCGGTTCAGATGCCGAGCTAATGCTTTCCCTGGTCGCTGAGACGGGTTAGAGTGGGCTCAGGGAGGGTGGGCTAATGAGAGGGTAGCGGTGGTGCTCCGTTGAGATTAGACGAGGTGTACGGAATCAATCCATCAATGTCTTGCTGAAAGTCGATTCCGCAAAATCCAAGTTCCAGCCCTACACGACAAACCTAAGCACGCAACAATACCTCCCCCATTGCATTGTTCTGCGATCGGCACACTGTGCAGCAGCTGGCTACACTTATAGCACTACATATACATATACATATGAACGCTTA
>OZ022587.1:11907361-11912361 GCA_963669155.1 Arbacia lixula | reverse complement strand
TGAAATCCATATTTGATGATGTCTTAGGAGACACAGTGTGTATGCCCCACTCAAGTCATGCACGGCGCGCATGAGCGGTAACTGGAGTAAGACCAAACCTGAAATCTGACTTATGATCGGAAGAAGAATTGAGCCGTCGCCAGGAAATTAATCGTATACAGGAGCAAAGACAAAAGTGCAGAATAAAAGCGCTACATCAGCCAGTACTCACATTTCTTGTAGCACTTGGCATGCTCAGCCCACCACAACTAGGTTTTTTTAACTCCTTTAACGTCACTGTCGCATATTACTCCGGTAAGCACACATAGACCCTATAGAGCGACATTTTGTTCTCCTGGGAGAGAGTTAAGGGAAACGGGTAACAGAATAAAGCAGGATATAACATATCCACGCCATGCTGAATATGCTCAACACCAATTGACATCTTTCGCAAGAAAATCCTTATGAATCATAATTTCCTTTGCGTCTGAAAATCGTGCCTTTAAGTCTAAAGCGACACTTGTGTGCATCTTTCCACATATAATACAGATCGATCTAATCATGTTAATAGAGCATCAATTCATCTGGAGCATAAGAAGTTAAAATGTTATTAAACATCTGTGCAACATTCATGCACTTTTGTGCAGATACTAATCACGAGTCTCGTACAGCGGCAGGTTGGGTAACACACAATGGGTTAAGTTTATCGGAGAGAGAAAGAGAGAGAGAAAGAGAGAGAGAAAGAGAGAGAGGGTGGGGGCGCACATTGATGGCGTAAATAGAGCAAGTCACGTGATCCGCACATGAAGACAGGGAACGGGCGCTTCTTAACCGTTTTGTGTGCCAGAGAGACTTATTCCCTTTTGGGGTTGTATACATTAATAATGAAATATACTCACTTGACATGTAAAGAATTCATAGTGATCATACTGCCCTACTCTGTCAAAAGCAACTAACAAAAGAGAACTTTCTTGCAAATGAGCAAAATGTGTCTGACATTATCATTAGCATCACTGCAACAACACATCATGTTAGATTGAGTATCTCGCAGCAAGACGGATATTTCTTGTCCAGATTTTGGCCGTATGTAAGGAATGTTGGGTACAATCTAAAGATAACCACTAACCCAGATTTGAGTGATTTGTCACTTGCTTCCTTTTGTCAGAGTAGGGCAGAATAGGGAAACCCATGAATCTAACATAGTATATTTGCTGCATTATGTTTTTTCCCCATTGAATTTGCTAAAAAGATTGATATTTTTTGTATTGATATATCACTGTTGTTATGTATTGTAATGTATTTGTTATCCTTCAGGGCCAGCAATTTTATAACTGAAGAGGCCACACTGCTAAAATAAAACTGGAAATAAATGAATAAGATACAAAATAATAGAAAGATTAGGCTTAGAGCATGTTGTTTAGGGGCGTTTTATTGCCCCCGCCCACTGGCTACGCCTTTGAAGCAAAATGCCACCAACCTACCCGAAAACACGTGAAGTTCCCTGAACTCTGTCATATTTGTTAACCTATAGAATTTCATGCACTTCACTGGCGAGTGCATGTCCAGTTACAAGGTGTTTCATAAAAGCAGATTGACCAGCCGTCCATATGCCGTATTTTGCACATTTTCTGAAAAAATTGTAGAAATGAATTATTGTATGCAAAATTAATTGTTTCTAGCAATTTTTTGGTAGTTTTGTCCCGATTACAGGGAATTAAAAGCAAATATATTTTCTTTAACGTAATCAGTTTAAAGTAAGGTATAGACTTGGTAATGATGACAGGCGGATTCATGTCAGAACCGTTCTGCAGTCATTCCAAAGAGACAATTTTTTGGCCCTAGTCAGAGGAACTCGTAACTTGTAAGAGTGCTATCGATGGCTATCGCTTGGTATCGGTGATATCGTCTGCAGTAGAAGTTGATACATTGAACATGAGCGGCTTTCAGCCAATCAAATTGCTGAGAGCTTAACCCATTCTATAATCTCGTTTGATTTCAAGCACTATATGACTTTGAGACGATTCCAGCACGTGATTCTGACCTCAAGCGAGAATGGTCATCGATGATAGACTTGGACACTATAATTCATTAACCTTTACGTGCTAACCAAACCCCGAGATTACAGACCTAGATAACACCATAAATATGACGGACAGACATAGTAATGATTATGCAAACCATAAATAAAAACAAAAATGATGCATTTATATACGACACAGACGCATGCGTGATTGAGGCACCAAACTGAAGACATTTAATTGTTATTCACTTCAATAAAGAAAATGTACATGTTCTTCATTACTCACGGCACCGTTCTAAAGACAATGGCTTCCCCGTATTTCCAATCATTTACCCATTCTCAAATCAAATGGGTTATGTAATATAAGCTGGTTGTATTATCCTGTTTTTTTCGTGATCGTCTTTCTCAATGTGGTAACCGTAGCTCTTCAAAGTGGTGGCTGTTTTAACACGTTTTTATACGGAAAGCAAACTGATAAGCGGTAACGTAATGTGCTATAGTATTCTGAGAGTTAACTTCGTAACACAGAAAAATCTCTCCAGGCAATCATTCGTTCCTAATGCCATTCATCTCTACAATGAAAAAGTCAGAAGGTGTTTTTCCCAAATATAACTTATCATTTCACATCTATTGGTTTAAAGCCCCAGGTTTATTCGAAATATAAGTAATGAGAACATGAATAGAGATTTATACACAAGAATACTTTCGGTACTTTGATTATAATCAACGCATGCACTCAATCATAATAACTTGTTCTCTTGGTACCTATCCATTATCTCATATGTAATTTCTTTGTATGTTTTGTATTATTGAAATTCATTTGTACAGATAATTTGTAAAATTCGTAATTACAAATTCATTTTTATAGCTTTGTAATCATGGAAATGCGTCGTATTTGTAAAACCATGTGAAAAGTGAATTTTCTGATGGACAATTAACAACTCAATTCAATTCAATTCAAACAGTAGCCGGTAGGCTCCAAGATTTTTGTCTGACTTCTTTTTTATTCATTTACAGGATAGAGCGCGCTATCCTCACTACTGGGTGTATACCTAAAATTTATTTGTAAACAAATAGCCAGTAGGTTGCCTAGACACCCTGTACTGCCTCAGAATTGAATCGCACCTCTTCAAGCACGCTCTGCCCTACCGTCTATTGTAAGCATCTGGGTCAAGTAGCGGGATTATGTTGTGTCCAAGACCGTCTCAGATTCAACTGCTAACTTGTTGAATTTCATGATCAGGTTTGTACCGCGTGCGCACTGGGCATGGGGACATGGTTTGGCGTGGATTGAGACAGGGGTTTGGGATGGGCGGGGATGCACTTTTACCTTAAAGCCGGTTAGAGGTTACCCACCTTCTCTTTGACCCAATAATCACATTTATTACCATAAAAGGAAGTGCATGTAAAGTTCCGTATTCACGTCATATGCACTTTTGTTTCAATCTCCACTACATGATTTACCAAGATTTGCATAATAATAAAAAGCCAGCAAGCAGTATCTTTTGTTACCAACATTGCTGTGCAGTTTCGTATTATAAATATGAACTTATAATCATTTCTACAAAGAAAAATTGATTTATTTCTCTTTACATTTTTACTTCAATGTCTGTGTCAGTTAATCATCAGTTTCCTCGTGTAATTAAAATGAAATTTCTTTTTCGACATGATGAGAAGAAGGAGCAACACAAAAGTGGAATGAGTTATATCCATTACTGATTATTACTTTGTTTTCCGCATAACAGCGTGTTGAAACGGCTTTCACTTCGAACAGCCTATTACTACAATGACGACGATAAAGAAGTCGACAATGGCAGAAACACAATGATACAACCAGCTGATATAACTATGTAATCTGAGAATATGTAAATGTTTGATAATGCTTGGCAGACGTTGTCGCTAGTACCAGATAATGAGTGATATAAAACATATACATATTTTCTTTCTTTTTCTCACAACCAGTGTTTACTTTTGGAGCATTTAAATGTCTTCATATTGGTAACTCAATCTTTACAGTGTCTGTGTTGTCCGTCTATGCATGTTTATTTGCATGGTCTCGTAATGTACACGGTATCTAAGCTATGCATATTGATGCGTATGTCTGTCGGTCATATTCAGGGTGTTAGCTTGGTCTACAATCTCTGTGTTTAAATACTTGGTGCTAAGGCACAAACGTGACGAATGAAACTAGAAGGGAACATGTTTTTACTCAGCTCTTTGCCTTGATAGATCATTCAATTTGAAACGAAAGCTAGGCTGTATATTTTCATTAAATCTTTATATGTAGGTATATCATATCGTATGTTTATAATATAAAAATATGATTTAAGCTTTGTCCAGTTTTATGTATGACTGTGAATGTATTGATATGTGTGAGCGTACTCCAAAGTGTTATTCTAATTCAACGCGTATAAAACAGTGTCTACAAAAGTCTTTTGGTGAAAGCGTGGTAACGAAATCGTTGATAAGTTTAATATTTTGCTAATGTAATGTGAAGATTGAACCGAGGTTGGCAGACAGCCGTGAAGACTAACAAAATAGGACATCAAATTCAATAATATTTACACGTAAAATGTAAATAGAGACACTTTCTGCGCATGACTTTCAAACTGGCATACATCATTGTAAATGGGCTAGAATGGCGCCTGATCGGACAAGCATGATCTTTTCCATTTCGACCGTGATTTATTATGCTATGGCATTCACGCTTTTTAAAGGACCAGTATATATATTGAAGCGTCGTTGAGCTTTATATCTTCAGTTCAGCGAAATATGTGGGCGTGAAGAGAGTGTGGT
This sequence comes from Arbacia lixula, assembly GCA_963669155.1. NCBI lineage: Eukaryota > Metazoa > Echinodermata > Echinoidea > Arbacioida > Arbaciidae > Arbacia > Arbacia lixula. Next base: position 11,907,566 of record OZ022587.1, on the reverse strand, counting down.
AGATTGGTAACATGATGATTGGGACTCAAAGACTGGTCTCTCTCGTTTATTTGCATGGATTAGTAACTGAGAGAGTGTGTACTTAAGCCATATCAGTAGAAGGCTTGTATCGAATTTTCTCCAGCTCCCCCTCTCCATCTCTCAATCAATATACATGTCTTTCTATCCGTCTGTCTGTCTCTGTCTCTGTCTCTCTGTCTTTTCT